>BSQZ01000074.1:1618332-2218332 GCA_033239005.1 Lamellibrachia satsuma | reverse complement strand
CTTTCCCGGCCGACAGCCAATCAGCGCGCCCCACTGAGGGGGTGTGTCCGTTGTTGACCAATCGTAGCGACGCCATCGCTCCACAGGAGGTCCTCTTCTAGGTCAAAATGCTCCAAATCTACCAGGGATTTTACAGAACCACTGCTACCATGATGCACTGCGAAAGTGAAGCTACACGTGGATACCAAATATGTTGGGGTGTTGACAAAGATGGCGGAGCATGCGGCCGTCAAAAGTGTCGTATTTTTCGATCGCGGTTGCGCAAGATTATCACACTAAGACAATGGGCCTGTTATAAATGTTCGCTTTTATTGCATTTGGAGAATTTATTCATATGTATAAAACACACAGATCGACAGTTAGATAATAATAATATATTAATATGACAAAAAAAGAAAATGACCAAAAAATCGAAAGCAATCCTGTTCCCTCGGGATTTGTTCGAAAAAATCGACACACCACATCAAGAATCAGCCAACCTCACAGCACAATTACCCAACAAAAACGAAAAATAGCGCATCTAGAAAACAAAGTAGAAACTCTCGATGATGAACTGGACTCGATGAAGCAATACTCGAGACGGCCAAATCTCCGCATCCAGGGGATAGGCGAAGATATACGTGGTGAAAACCTGGAGGAGAAACAACAAAATGCACGTAGCTCCGCCAATCGCACGTAATGACCTGGAACGATGCCACCGACTCGGGCGCCCAGTCGACGGCCAGACAAAGCAGATAACCACCATTGTTCGCTTCTGCAGCGAGCGCTGTAGAGACTCTGGATATCGTAACAGGGGCGGACTCAAAGACTTCAATAAAACTAGCCCTATCTAAAACCGCATCTTCGTCAAAGAAGACCTCACACCAAGGCAAATACACACTCAGTTGTGCGTAGACTATACAAAACAGAGACAATATAATTCAGCGTCATCACATTCATGTCATCACATTCCGGTCTTCACATTCACGTCATCACATTCATGTCTTCACATTCACGTCATCACATTCATGTCTTCACATTCACGTCATCACATTCACGTCATCACATTTCGTCATCACATTCACGTCATCACATTCATGTCTTCACATTCATGTCAGCATATTCGTGTCTTCACATTCACGTCATCACATTCACGTCTTGTCATTCACGTCATCACATTCACGTCATCACATTCCCGTCTTCGCGTTCACGTCATAACATTCACGTCATCACATTCCCGTCTTCACATTCACGTCATAACATTCACGTCATCACATTCCCGTCTTCACATTCACGTCATCACATTCACGTCATCGCATGATGATGGGATGCTCTCAACATACACCGTGATGATGGGATGCTCTCAACATACACCGTGATGATGGGATGCTCTCAACACACACCGTGGCTGTGGCTGTGCAGACTGTAAGTCTGTACACTCCTGTTCGTACAAGGGATGCTCTCAACACACACCGTGGCTGTGGCTGTACGGACTGTAAGTCTGTAAGTCTGTACACTCTTGTTCGTACAAGGGATGCTCTCAAACACATCGTGGCTGTTGCTGTACGGACTGTAAGTCTGTACACTCCTGTTCGTACAAGGGATGCTCTCAAACACACCGTGGCTGTGGCTGTACGGACTGTAAGTTTGTACACTCCTGTTTGTACAAGGGATGCTCTCAATACACACCGTGGCTGTGGCTGTACGGACTGTAAGTTTGTACACTCCTGTTTGTACAAGGGATGCTCTCAATACACACCGTGGCCGTGGCTGTACGGACTGTAAGTTTGTACACTCCTGTTTGTACAAGGGATGCTCTCAATACACACCGTGGCTGTGGCTGTACGGACTGTAAGTTTGTACACTCCTCTTCGTACAAGGGATGCTCTCAAACACACCGTGACTGTGGCTGTACGGACTGTAAGTCTGTACACTCCTGTTCGTAAAAGGGATGCTCTCAAACACACCGTGGCTGTGGCTGTACGGACTGTAAGTCTGTACACTCCTGCTCGTACAAGGGATGCTGTCAAATACACCGTGGCTGTGGCTGTACTCCGACGTGATATAGGCGTCAAAACAAAGTGATATAGGCGTCAAAACAAAGACGTCTAATACGCGTCAATTCTCCGGCGTGATATAGACGTCAATGGAAAGATGTCTTATAGACGTCAATTCTCTGCCGTGATATAGACATTAATAGAAAGACGTCTAAAATACGTCGTTTTACGTCATTCTTAGACGTCGTCAACACGACCAAAATAAGACCGCTTGCCTGCTTAGCCGTTTGCTGTCTTCGCAATTGTTACTGACACCTTTCCACAGTCATTAATGAATAGCTATATCTACTCACTTGTCGGACTCGACCAGTAGGTCCTTGCCTTCCTGTCATCCTTTTCGCACAATGTTATAGTTCGGGGATTAACCCAATAGGCCGTCCTATCTCCACCTGGGGTTCCTCCTCCGTCTCTACGGGCACGAGATCCAGCACGGAGGCCTCTCGTCCATCGGAGCCAGTCCAACCTACAGGAAAGCCGAACCACATGCACACATTACTTTCACACCTTCACACGGAACACTAGCTGTCAGTACCTTTGTAACTACAGTACTGTATTCAACTGTTTTAAAATTGGGTGTTATGTTGTTTTAATTTTTGTAGAATCTATGCATACGAATAGCAATAGTTAAACCCACCCGTGATGTCATATATGTTACGTAACTTGGCTCTTGTTCATCCGCCAGCGCAGCCAGTGCAGATCTTTCTGCTTGCGGCGCATCAGTCTTACAAGGTGACACATGTAAGCTACAAGTTAGCAGGTATACCGTAATAGCAACAACGTTAACCAATTAAAACAGCACCAGTCAAAACAGAAATAAAACAGTTCTTATAGATATAATGCGCAACATCACAATACTTAAAAGTGAATCGTAATTATACTGGTTGTAATTCAGGATCCCGTACTTCAGCATAGCAAGTAAAGGCTAAATATTAACAACGTTAAACATGTCCAAACGTGTGACATTGGTTAATTACTATATCTTCTGACCCGTGATACCTCTGAGGTCAGAAGTATGAGACGTCACCATCCCGTTGTCGGCGACGTCACTGTTGTCATACTGTCAAATTAAAACAGAAACCATTTTGGAATGACTCGCGAGACAAATCAGCTACAGTTATACATACGTCTAGTTGGGTGTCCGTTTAGTTGACCAGGACGGATTCACTCCCTCGTTGGATGCCCCCGGATCCCCATTCTTTATTATGTGTTAAATTCCGTGTTAAAATACGCGGCTTATCATTGAACTGTTTTCCTTCATGACTGTACGGGTGTACAGTGTCGGGTAGCCACGGGTAGCCACGGGTAGCCGCAGGGTCAACTGACGGGATTGATGTGCACACAGTTTGACATAGAGTAATGGCCATTAAAACAGCATACCAAAAGTGGCTACGCAAGCATTGGTCCTATTGCACCAGAAACAGGAAATTCCAAAATTAACCATTTAATACGTCAAAACGCGGATTGTTTCTCAGCACGGGGTGAGCGAAACGGCGCTTGTAACACAAATGCTTTACGCATCAAAACACATGGCCCACCCATATGCCAGAAAGCGTATCGCATGCCTTTAACCAAACGTGCAATTGTTGACCAGATGCTTAGAGAAATGCTACACGATGAGATTATTCGCCCTAGCAATTCTGCATATAGCAGCCCGATTTTACTTGTTCCGAAGAAAGATGGTGATTC
The DNA here is from genome assembly GCA_033239005.1 of Lamellibrachia satsuma. NCBI lineage: Eukaryota > Metazoa > Annelida > Polychaeta > Sabellida > Siboglinidae > Lamellibrachia > Lamellibrachia satsuma. Next base: position 2,214,610 of record BSQZ01000074.1, on the reverse strand, counting down.
ACGTTTATGTGTTGATTATCGCAAGTTGAATGCTGTCACCGAACATGACGCATACCCCTTGCCGATAATACAAGACATATTCGATTTAGTTGGAGGTAGTTCCATCTACTCCACACTCGATTTAAAGTCCTCCTATTGGCAGATGCCTGTAGCAGAGGCCGATATACACAAAACTGCTTTCAGGTGCCACGCCGGCCATTTTGAATTTACCAAAGTGCCATTCGGCCTCAAATCGACTCCAAATTTCTTCCAGAAAGAAATGAATACAATCTTGGCTGATTTAATCGGTAGTGTGTTTTTGTGTATATCGATGACATTTTAGTTTTCAGCAAAAATGAGACGGATCATATTCGTCATTTACAACTCGTTTTTGACAGACTAAGAAATGCGGGGCTCAAACTAAAACCAACTAAATGTGCGTTTGGTTTGCCGGAGGTTAAATTGTTAGGTTACGTTCTTAATGCAGACGGTATTAAAACAGACCCAGACAAAGTAGCAGTAATTGCTAATCTCTTACCACCGACTACGGTTAAGGAAACACGGTCCTTTTTAGGAATGTGTAATTACTATCGAAATTCCTTACCAAATTATGCGACAGTGGCAGAACCTTTAATCGCCCTGACGCGGGGGAATGTCAGATTTACCTGGGATGACCACAAACAAACCGCCTTCGACGAACTAAAACGACTGTTGACGTCATCACATGTGATGGCAGCGCCTGATTTAAACAGACCGTACACATTATATACCGATGCTTGCGACTATGCTATCGGTGGGATATTGGTTCAGGAATCAGTTGACGGCATCGATAAAGTTATACAGTATGTGAGTCACACGTTGTCACCCACACAACGCAAGTGGGCGACAATAGAGAAAGAAGCATTTGCGGTCGTTTTTTCAATCCTGAAGTTACGTCCATACTTGTATGGCGCTCAGTTTAACGTCTACACAGATCACAAACCCTTACTAAGTATGTTCACAAAAGCTTTTAACAACACCAAAATACAAAGGTGGGGTGTGTTACTAGCCGAGTATGGAACGACAATTTCTTATCGCACTGGCCGTAATAACATCAGAGCCGATATGTTGTCACGAATAAGACAAAATGACCACAGTGACATTGCCGTGTTTGATATTGATGACGTGGACGATCGAGACACGATATAACAACTGATGACGACATTTCTGATCTCCTGCCCTTAATCCACGACGGACTAGACCTCCACGCAGTCGCTTTAGCACAACACAAAGAGTTCCCGGAGTTATGGTTAGCTGCGGATACCGATGATGACTATGACATTGTTAACGGTGTATTGTACAGTGTGAGACCTCCTTACATACACGCCCCGTCGTATCACCGATTGATTCTCCCAACTGCCTACGCCAGACAGTTATAGACCGGGCCCACAAAGAATGTGGCCACCAGGGTCATTGGAAGACTGTACGACGTCTTACGGTAGCATATGTATGGCCAGGAATGCGTAAACACGTTCAACAACGGTTACGTCAATGTGCCCTATGCTTGACACACAATCGCCATCCTCAGCGTCACCCCATAGGACAAATGCATTTTGGTTCATACCCCATGGAGTTCGTCGCCGCCGACCTCATTGGCCCGTTTACCGAGTCTCATAATGGCAACAAATACATTCTCACCATAATCGATTTCTGTACCGGTTGGGCCGAGGCCATGCCGATTCCCACCAAATCTAACCAAGCAGTTTGGGACGCGTTTTCAAACGGGTTCATCTGCCGTCATGGCGTTTGCCGTGTTCTTTTGACAGACCATGGAGCTGAGTTTACAGCTTTAGCTTTCGAACGCTATCTAAGCCAGATAGGTATTGAACATCGCATGTCCACCCCGGCACATCCTCAATCTAATGGTAAAATCGAAAGATTCAACAGGACTCTTAAACAAATGATCCAGAAGGCTGTAAACAATCAACCCTCCCGATGGGAAGAGGTGTTAAATGATGTTCTATTGGCATATCGTGCGTCCGTTTCGACGACTACTGGTTACACGCCGCATTTTTTAATGACAGGCAGACATTTACGAATGCCTATGCAGAAGGCATTACGCGCTTCCAATGAAAACGAATTTGGGAATCGGTTGGACACGATAGCTACAGCGTTAAAGATAGCTCGATCTATGACAGAAGACAGTCGTAAACATAACAGAGACAGATTAGCTCAGAAAGCTAAGGCACACGATATTTCGCCCGGCGATTCAGTAATGATTAAATCCGAAGAACGTTTAACATTAACTGCCAGGTGGAATCCTAGATGGACCGTCACACGAGTCCGAGGCCCTGTTATTTATGTCCACAATCAGCAGACGGGAAAGTCAAAAGTTCACAATGCGGAGAAAGTCAGAATAGTAGACCCGAATCAAAACTGGGACACATGCAATCCTCGACCCGTACGTAAACAAGCCCGGCCGGCCCAACCACGCCGTACGAGGTCAGACACACCCCGTGACGCTCATCCCGTTGATCCCAACGGGTCGTCTAATTACCATCTGGGACAAAGTGGCCACACTACACAATGCGTTACAACACCAGACACCCCCCATCTGGATGACCCAGATAGTCGCGACCAGCCGTCTCGTTATCGTCTGGGCCACAACGAGGACAGGAGCCATCCTCTGAGACAATCACGTGTGACAACACACACAACGCCACGTAAACATGGGACCCGCACGCTAAGGAGTTTGTCCCGACGCGGACAGCTGGCTGCAGACCAGTCTGACGATGAACTCGAGGCGGACCTTGAAATTAAACACCTCAGAAAACGGAAGAGCGAGGCGCCCACAGAATTCTTGCAGAAACGCGCTAGGCAAGAATGCATTGCTTTAGTCATGGCCTTTACACAGTAATCACATACACACACCTATACATAAATTATTATATTACATACCGCATGAAAGAAAAATAATCACACACACGTATACAACTATTCAGAAACAAACCTTATACTGCTCCACTGGTTGAACACACATCAGTTTGCCCTAAAATCAGACGAGTAGAAAGACAAATACTTATACTAATGACTGAACCGATTAGGGCGCATACCTGTCATTCAGTAACAAGACACCGACACACGCGTCAACCTACCCTATGACACTATACCACCACCCCGATGCTCCGACTGAACGTTCGCGACGTAACACGCAGACTTACGCGGGTGAATAGTGACGGTCTTATTGTACTCGGTGGATCGGACACAAAGCGATTTGTAGCAAATTGGCAAGCTATGGGCGAAGTAAAGAACATAAAATTAGATAAATTGTCCGATGATTTAGTGGGTGACACGATTATATGGGGTAGCTACCCAGGCCATGTATCCTGGACTGTTGCAATAATTCTGATATTATGTCTCGTTGCCGTGGTTGTCTACGTGGTAATACTGTTGTACAAGAAACAGGAAATTACGGCGCCTACCTTGTGTATGAAACGGTCAATTCGTTCAGAAATTAGCGTGGAAAGTCCCGCTACAGTTTCGCATGTGACACAAACAGGCGACGCCACTGCAACCGTCAGTCTACCTGACGCGTGGCGATCAGCCCCAGTTGATGAGAACTGAACAGGTTGAGCACGTGCTCAAATTCGCTAATTGTAAGCATTTAATTTTTTTAAGACGAAGTGCTGTGCTTTGGCACACTCATTGCGCATTTTTATCTCAAATCTAGGTGGCCACAGTAGTAATTATATACCTTTTTCTTATGTAGTTTGTTCAGCATCCTTTTTACGGTTGCTAAGTTTGACTAGGTCGCATAACAGACCTATTCATGTTTTATCTTTACGCCCAGGCCAACGCTTGATGGAACAGCATCTTTATTATGACTGAGTGAAGCGTACGTATCTGTATTATGTAGAGAGTTGGAATTGCATTTAAATATACTTTTGATTTTTGTAAGTACCGATGGTTTCTTCAGTACCGACTATATCCACGGATAGTTTAGAAATTGCGGACACAATTGCACAACTGATGGGATGCAAAGGTCACTCTACCACGATACGGTAGACCAAATCGAAATGACCAGTGTTCAACTGTGTTGACAGCTTGTAAGATTCTCGCTTCTCTTAAGGGCGCGTGCATTCGTTGAGAATACTCACAGTTGTGTAGTAATTGTCTTTGTCGCTCGCCAGATCGTCTAGCTGCTTACTGATAATACCGCAGACGATTAGATCGGTATAATAAGCCGTGAACGCATCTTCCAGGTTCGCAAGATTTTATTAACGCAGAAGTGTAGATCGTACAACATAGACTGGTCTCTCTACCACTGTTCTTGTGTCTCCCATTTAACATTTAAAAGTCTTCAATAAATTTAGTTTTCTAATGGTAAGGTAGGTATGGGCCGGCGTGGCCCATCCTTGCCGATAATTTTTAGTCCAAATTGAACGAGCTGCGTGGTAATTTAGATCGCGCGCACCCGTTGCTTTATGAGTCTATTTCTGGCCTATTTATACCAGAGCTTTCTGAAGAACCCCGCCTCAGTGGAGGCGCGGTTAACCATTTTAGGAAATCGAGAAAGCCGTTATTGGCCGATGTCCATATACAACCGTCATCCCCGTACATGCTGGAAATGACCGTCGTATGCAAGGTATCGGGTCACCTTCTGAACCTCCCCAGGACTGGAGACCTTCTTGTGTCCTTGGGGACGGTCAGTTGCCAACTAAACTAGTTTCTCATGGCCTGCATTCTAAATCGGGTAAACATTTCTCCCGTTTGACAGTCCAGTTATTATTACAGTCGGGGCGACTCTACCCCTCCCTACTGTGCATACTAAACAATAAGCAAAGCTGCAAACTGGCCAGAAACTAGCGTGCCTTACATAAGTTGTATCAACCTGGGTTTTCTTTATGCTAGCGTTAAATCATTGATTAAATATGTCTGCAATGACCACTATCTCTGTTCTTACAATTTTAGGCTGACCAAACCTTACATTCCTCCCAACCCATTTTTGTTAAAAACAAACGTCCGGATAGTTTGTTTTTAACACAAACACGAAATACTGATAAGGGAGGGTCAGCTGTCAATACAGTTGAACACTGGTCATTTCGATTTGGTCTACCGTATCGTTGTAGAGTGACCTTTGCATCCTATCAGTTGTGCAATTGTGTCCGCAATTTCTAAACTATCCGTGGATATAGTCGGTACCGCAGAAACCATCGGTACTTACAACAATCAAAAGTGTATTTAAATGCAATTCCAACTCTCTACATAATACAGATAACGTACGCTTCACTCAGTCATCGTAAAGATGCTGTTCCATCAGGCGTTGGCCTGGGCGTAAAGATAAAACATGAATAGGTCTGTTATGCGACCTCGCCACACTTAGCAACCGTAAAAAGGATGCTGAACAAACTACATAAGAAAAATGTATATAATTACTACTGTGGCCACCTATTTTTGAGAGAAAAATGCGCAATGAGTGTGCCAAAGCACAGCACTTCGTCTTTTAAGAAAAATAAATGCTTACAATTAGCGAATTTGAGCACGTGCTCAACCTGTTCAGTTCTCATCAACTGGGGCTAATCGCCACGCGTCAGGTAGACTGACGGTTGCAGTGGCGTCGCCTGTTTGTGTCACATGCGAAACTGTAGCGGGACTTTCCACGCTAATTTATGAACGAATTGACCGTTTCATACACAAGGTAGGCGCCGTAATTTTCTGTTTCTTGTACAACAGTATTACCACGTAGACAACCACGGCAACGAGACATAATATAACAATTATTGCAACAGTCCAGGATACATGGCCTGGGTAGCTACCCCATATAATGGTGTTACCCACTAAATCATCGGACAATTTATCTAATTGTATGTTCTTTACTTCGCCCATAGCTTGTCAATTTGCTACAAATCGCTTTGTGTCCGATCCACCGAGTACAATAAGACCGTCACTATTCACCCGCGTAAGTCTGCGTGTTACGTCGCGAACGTTCAGTCGGAGCATCGGGGTGGTGGTATAGTGTCATAGGGTAGGTTGACGCATGTGTCGGTGTCTTGTTACTGAATGACAGGTATGCGCCTAATCGGTTCAGTCATTAGTATAAGTATTTGTTTTTCTACTCATGTCTGATTTTAGGGCAAACTTATGTGTGTTCAACCAGTGGAGCAGTATAAGGTTTGTTTCTGAATATATGTATACGTGTGTGTGATTATTGTGTAAAGGCCATGACTAAAGCAATGCATTCTTGCCTAGCGCGTTTCTGCAAGAACTCTGTGGGCGCCTCGCTCTTCCGTTTTCTGAGGTGTTTAATTTCAAGGTCCGCCTCGAGTCCATCATCAGACTGGTCTGCCGCCAGCTGTCCGCGTCGGGACAACTTCCTTAGCATGCGGGTCCCATGTTTACGTGGCGTTGTGTGTGTTGTCACACGTGATTGTCTCAGAGGATGGCTCCTGTCCTCGTTGTGGCCCAGACGATAACGAGACGGCTGGTCGCGACTATCTGGGTCATCCAGATGGGGGGTGCCTGGTGCTGTACCGCGTTGTGTAGTGTGGCCACTTTGTCCCAGATGGTAATTAGACGACCCGTTGGGATCAACGGGATCAGCGTCATGGGGTGTGTCTGACCTCGTACGGCGTGGTTGGGCCGGCCGGGCTTGTTTACGTACGGGTCGAGGATTGCAGGTGTCCCAGTTTTGATTCGGGTCTACTATTCTGACTTTCTCCGCATTGAGAACTTTTGACTTTCCCGTCTGCTGATTGTGGACATAAATAACAGGGCCTCGGACTCGTGTGACGGTCCATCTAGGATTCCACCTGGCAGTTAATGTTAAACGTTCTTCGGATTTAATCATTACTGAATCTCCGGGCGAAATATCGTGTGCCTTAGCTTTCTGAGCTAATCTGTCTCTGTTATGTTTACGACTGTCTTCTGTCATAGATCGAGCTATCTTTAACGCTGTAGCTAGCGTGTCCAACCGATTCCCAAATTCGTTTTCATTGGAAGCGCGTAATGCCTTCTGCATAGGCATTCGTAAATGTCTGCCTGTCATTAAAAAATGCGGCGTGTAACCAGTTGTCGTCGAAACGGACGCACGATATGCCAATAGAACATCATTTAACACCTCTTCCCATCGGGAGGGTTGATTGTTTACAGCCTTCTGGATCATCTGTTTAAGAGTCCTGTTGAATCTTTCGATTTTACCATTAGATTGAGGATGTGCCGGAGTGGACATGCGATGTTCAATACCTATCTGGCTTAGGTAGCGTTCGAAAGCTAAAGCTGTAAACTCAGCTCCATGGTCTGTCAAAAGAACACGGCAAACGCCATGACGGCAGATGAACCCGTTTGAAAACGCGTCCCAAACTGCTTGGTTAGATTTGGTGGGAATCGGTATGGCCTCGGCCCAACCGGTACAGAAATCGATTATGGTGAGAATGTATTTGTTGCCATTATGAGACTCGGTAAACGGGCCAATGAGGTCGGCGGCGACGAACTCCATGGGGTATGAACCAAAAGGCATTTGTCCTATGGGGTGACGCTGAGGATGGCGATTGTGTGTCAAGCATAGGGCACATTGACGTAACCGTTGTTGAACGTGTTTACGCATTCCTGGCCATACATATGCTTCCGTAAGACGTCGTACAGTCTTCCAATGACCCTGGTGGCCACATTCTTTGTGGGCCCGGTCTATAACTGTCTGGCGGTAGGCAGTTGGGAGAATCAATCGGTGATACGACGGGGCGTGTATGTAAGGAGGTCTCACACTGTACAATACACCGCTAACAATCTCATAGTCATCATTGGTATCCGCAGCTAACCATAACTCGGGGAACTCTTTGTGTTGCGCTAAAGCGACTGCATGGAGGTCTAGTCCGTCGTGGATTAAGGGCAGGAGATCAGAAATGTCGTCATCAGTTGTTATCGTGTCTCGATCGTCCACGTCATCAATATCAAACACGGCAATGTCACTGTGGTCATTTTGTCTTATTCGTGACAACATATCGGCTCTGATGTTATTACGGCCAGTGCGATAAGAAATGGTTGTTCCATACTCGGCCAGTAACACACCCCACCTTTGTATTTTGGTGTTGTTAAAAGCTTTTGTGAACAGACTTAGTAAGGGTTTGTGATCTGTGTAGACGCTAAACTGAGCGCCATACAAGTATGGACGTAACTTCAGGATTGAAAAAACGACCGCAAATGCTTCTTTCTCTATTGTCGCCCACTTACGTTGTGTGGGTGACAACGTGTGACTCACATATTGGATAACTTTCTCGATGCCGTCAACTGATTCCTGAACCAATATCCCACCGATAGCATAGTCGCAAGCATCGGTATATAATTTGTACGGTCTGTTTAAATCAGGCGCTGCCATCACATGCGATGACGTCAACAGTCGTTTCAGTTCGTCGAAGGCGGTTTGTTTGTGGTCATCCCAGGTAAATCTGACATTCCCCCGCGTCAGGGCGATTAAAGGTTCTGCCACTGTCGCATAATTTGGTAAGGAATTTCGATAGTAATTACACATTCCTAAAAAGGACCGTGTTTCCTTAACCGTAGTCGGCGGTAAGAGATTAGCAATTACTGCTACTTTGTCTGGGTCTGTTTTAATACCGTCTGCATTAAGAACGTAACCTAACAATTTAACCTCCGGCAAACCAAACGCACATTTAGTTGGTTTTAGTTTGAGCCCCGCATTTCTTAGTCTGTCAAAAACGAGTTGTAAATGACGGATATGATCCGTCTCATTTTTGCTGAACACTAAAATGTCATCGATATACACAAAAACACACTTCCCGATTAAATCAGCCAAGATTGTATTCATTTCTTTCTGGAAGAAATTTGGAGCCGATTTGAGGCCGAATGGCACTTTGGTAAATTCAAAATGGCCGGCGTGGCACCTGAAAGCAGTTTTGTGTATATCGGCCTCCGCTACAGGCATCTGCCAATAGGAGGACTTTAAATCGAGTGTGGAGTAGATGGAACTACCTCCAACTAAATCGAATATGTCTTGTATTATCGGCAAGGGGTATGCGTCTTGTTCGGTGACAGCATTCAACTTGCGATAATCAACACATAAACGTGAATCACCATCTTTCATCGGAACAAGTAAAATCGGGCTGCTATATGCAGAATTGCTAGGGCGAATAATCTCATCGTGTAGCATTTCCTGAAGCATCTGGTCAACAACTGCACGTTTGGTTAAAGGCATGCGATACGCTTTCTGGCATATGGGTGGGCCATGTGTTTTGATGCGTAAAGCATTTGTGTTACAAGCACCGTTTCGCTCACCCCGTGCTGAGAAACAGTCCGCGTTTTGACGTACTAAATGGTTAATTTTAGAATTTCCCGTTTCTGGTGCAATAGGACCTATGCTTGCGTAGCCACTTTTGGAATGCTGTCTTAACGGCCATTTCTTAGAATACCATGTTAATTCATTGTTAGCCAAATCAATGATACTTCTGCCATTTCGCAGGGAAGTATCTCCCAAAATCATGTCATGCGGCAGTGTGTCGCAGACGACAACTTCTAGAGGGGAGTGAATACCAGCGACTGATATCTGAGTTTTACCACAAACTTTAAGAGACATGCCTCCCAAACCCTGCAATGGACCAGACTTTTCCAAGACATGCACACGATGAGTTTTCTGAATGATTTGGTCGAATACATTACGCCTCAAAAGTGACACGCTGGCTCCTGTGTCGACTAGAACGGTCAGTCTGACGGCAGATACTATCAAACTGACCGTGGGTCGACCGATTACCTCGCTTGTGACACCTGAGGCGCAACCCCGTTTCCCGACGGCTGAGAATGTCTGTTGCGCAGTCGACAAATACGAGCATAATGTCCAAGTTTCCCACAATGGAAACACGATATCGTCCGGCGGGCGGCGTCACGAGGCTCGCGTCTGTCGTTCTCACTGCCAGGCGTCGGCATGTAGCGACGGGTGGTTGTCGGCGGGGGGCGTGGGTCGTGTCTGGCCTCGATCTTCGCCAGCTTCGTTGCCAGCTTTTGAACCGTGGAAGCCAGTGAGTCGACCATCGCAACCAGGGGCTCCGTTGTCTTGCAGTTGGAGACGTTGGCGGCTCCTATTTCCATCGGCGATTCGTTTCGTCCCAGGCGGCTATACGCGTCGTTACGTTCACAAAACCGTATTGTAGCTGTAATCGCTTCGTCAAGCGAAGTAGGCGCTGCCTGTTCGATCAGCTGTCGTGCGAGGCTATCAGATGTTAACCCTCGGGCAAATGTACGGATCAGAACGGATTCTTGGTCGGGATTTCGTAAGCCGCTTGGGTAGCAAATGTCACTAATGTCTCGGAAGCGTCGGACAAACTGTTGCGTGGGTTCGTACGCGCTCTGACGCACCTTGTCAAGTTCGTCACGTAATGCAGCGGTTTCGTCGATGTTAAGAAAGTTGCTAGCCAAATGATCACGCAAGTCTGGCCATGGAATGGCGGCTCGGCCGATTTGATTTGCCGCTATTGTTCTTTCGATGAAACGTTCCAACTCAAATCGGAGCGGACCAGAGACAGTTTTAGACGCTATTTCGATGATGCTGGCTGCACCGACTTGATTAAAAGCTAAAGTCACTTCACGGATCCAATTACGTACTGCCGATGTAGAGGAACCATCACAAGTCTGTGTTTGTCTGATTAAATCACGTATTTGTTCGCGGGTGGTTTGGATAGCACGACGTTCCGTTTCCTGCTGAGCAAGTCCGATCGTATAGTTTTGAAATTGTGCTGGATCCATCGTGTGTGTGTGTGTTTTGATCGTCACGTAGCAAATACACGTTTTACGTAGTAAAAGTCAATCATGGAGTCAGTCAATATTCGGTGACATCACTGTCAGTTTCACGTTGGCTCAGCGCCAATGTACGTCTGAACGAAGTTATAAGTAAAAAAAATCGTAGGTGGTGTGCCATACGGTACGTTGAAACGACGTACTTTACATTCTGTAATTCGGTGGTGGTTCGTCAGCATCGTGACAGTGCACACAACGTCAATGGTTCATTGGAAAGTCTCTGGACACTAGTCAGTGTACGTTTTAACAGTCTTGAACGTCAAAAAAAAAAAATCGCTGGTGCCTCTCGCCAGTGCACGTTTAAAAGCATTGTGCGTTAAAAAAAAATCGGTCGTGCGTCTCGCCAGTGTACGTTTTAACAGTCTTGTGCGTTAAAAAAAATCGCTGGTGCGTCTCGCCAGTGTACGTTTTAACAGTCTTGTGCGTTAAAAAAAATCGCTGGTGCGTCTCGCCAGTGTAAGATTCTCGCTTCTCTTAAGGGCGCGTGCATTCGTTGAGAATACTCACAGTTGTGTAGTAATTGTCTTTGTCGCTCGCCAGATCGTCTAGCTGCTTACTGATAATACCGCAGACGATCAGATCGGTATAATAAGCCGTGAACGCATCTTCCAGGTTCGCAAGATTTTATTAACGCAGAAGTGTAGATCGTACAACATAGACTGGTCTCTCTACCACTGTTCTTGTGTCTCCCATTTAACATTTAAAAGTCTTCAATAAATTTAGTTTTCTAATGGTAAGGTAGGTATGGGCCGGCGTGGCCCATCCTTGCCGATAATTTTTAGTCCAAATCCTAATTTGACATACTTATGACCTGGGTAAAGCGATTCACAGAAATGTCAATGGTATCAGTAAGATTTAATTAAAAGCTGATAAAAATATTTTGTTTACATACATCAAAATCCAAATCTTGATTTCTGTCCAGCAAAAAAAAACAGCATACCACATATCAACAGGAACATGTTTCTGGTTCATAATTAGACTAGTTCATCATGTTAAAATACAAACAATGAGTTAATTGTGAAATATATTTTTTAAATGTTATTTCACTGCAATGACCTAATTATATGTGCGCCCCGCATGACCCTGCCAACCCAGTCACTGGCTAGCAACAGCACTGCAACTACTAACTACACTAGCAGTTGCTCTTTGAGCGTTTCACAAGTGGCTCATTGTCCTCATCTGAACTGCTCGAATCTACATCTTCCAAAGGACATGGACATACTATGTCCTTTGTCTCGTCAGTGCAGAATTCTCTGATTTCCTTAAATAAATACGCCTGACGTTTCTTGTCCAAGCCAGCAGGTCTCACGATCGTTGGCATTCCTTGTGGAACGGCTCCACACAGGATGCTGTGTTCATCGTTCTCACACTCGGTGTACTCCTTTGTGAGCAGTTTCCCTGAGTCTGCATCACTAATGTGAAAGTGGTGATTTTCTTCAAACCAACCACTTTCTTGTAAGCTGGAGTGAGGAATGCCTTCCAGTCATATGTTGGCACAATAACTTTCCGTCCTCATCTCCAACAAGTTGCGGCAAATTCAGGGCTTTCTCTGACGACTTATGGATGACATTAACAATGTCCTGCATGCAGGACACCTTTGTTCGCCGATATACCCGTTTAATCAGGCCGAAACACCAGTCTGGGAGAACTTTGTGTGGCCAGCAGGTAGAAATGAGATGGTGGCTGTGGCGTTGAGACCAGTAGCAACTCTCCATGCCAGGTACCACAGCATGAAATTGTTTTTGTTTTGTCCGACACAGTTGTCAGCATTTAGCTGGAGGTGACACTCACCAGCACTGTAGTTGTCCAGGAAGTGATGTAGGTAGCTAATAACCACATTTGCACCTTTACCGCACGACACACACTCATCGACCAGGTAATTTACTTGTTTTGAAGCCCCATCAGCATGTATTCCAAAGATCTGGCATTTTCGAGGAGTTTTAAAATATATGGGTCCTGGCTGTAGTGGATCAGATGGGAAATGTACTTGTTGTGCAAAGTCAAAACTGTAATGAAATGCGATATTTCTAGAGAGTGGGCGTGTCACGTGTAGTTCTTGCAGGTTGTGGGTGTCTGCGACTTGGCGTGACTGTTGGCACAGGTCTTGATAATGCGCACGTTCACGCGTGCGTGCTCAAGATGAGCCTCTTGTAGCCGGCGCTGCACTCTTCTCATTTTCCGACACGTTTACCTGCCGGATGATACGTGTGTTGTTCAGTTGGCAGGTCCAGCACAAATCTGACATCGGCTTGCAAATGATTATGTATGGCAGTAGCTGATTCCACAACTTGCGGAATGTAGAGTAGCGCACAATGCGCTCACCCTGCATTGATGCTGCTTTATAGTATCGCCACACTGACGCCTTTGTCTCGCAACTGGGAGCACCTTAACATCATCTCGCTTGAAACCAGGAATACGTCCTGGGAGAATGATGCTGTGCTGCTCGGCGAAGTTGATTATAAACCGAGAGACACGTTTGATTTCATCAAAGCTCAATGCTGTTTTCCGTCGGCCGCCTGACTTCTTCTTGCGTGGGTAAATCCCATTTGCCAAGTACCACTTCTTTAAGTTGGTCAACTTATCTTTTGATATGTCCATCAGGAAGAGAAAGGTGTCGCGGCATATCCGTCGATGTTCGTAGTAGAAGTAGCGTATCCTTGTTGCCTTTCGTCCAACTTTTAATTTCTTCATGCTCAGGGTTTCTTTTGAAGCATTGATGCTGGCACATATGATCCCAAGCAGCAGCAAGTCTTTCTCGTATGCACTCAGCTCTTGTGTATTCAGTCTGGAAAAAACAGTGTTTAATTAAGTTCACACAATTTACTGTATAATAATAATATAGATTATAATCATAAAACTATAAAGACATTGGTTCCACATGGACTCAATGATCATTACTACAATATCGATACATGTGCCACAATATTATGGATTAGTATAATTATTAACAGTTAAATTTACAATTATACAACAGTAAACGTTTGTATGTAGCCTATTATTGTAGGTCTGCATAATTATCTACTAAGCATTAACTGGCAAAATGTACGTATGTATGCATGTATTTATTAGTGCACAGGCTTTATAATAATTAAACATAGCATACCTGATAGACTCTTGATTTTCATTGCTGAACTGGGAAATACAAGGCTGGCCATTATATAGCTTGCATACACAGTGGCATTTCTTCTGCGGCATGTTGATACATTCAAACATGTTCGCCGCTCTATCCATCGCACCCTCTTCTTCGCGATGTGCGTCATCCGCGGCCGTCTCCTCTAGATCATCATCGTCAACATCAACTTCTTCCACAGTGCTAGTAGAAGCCACCGGACTGGCACGGTCAACACTTGTTGTTGTTGATAGTGGGTTCAACACGAGTTCATCGTCGCTGTCAGTGCCACTGTCACTTACTTCGACGTCGCTGTCAAGTTCAGAAGTTGGCAGACAGAAGTAATCTTCTATCACTTCCCGCACCGCTGAACTGTCACTAATACCACATTTCGAAGCTTCTTTCAATAGTTGCGTTATCTGTGCAGCTCGATCCTAATTGTGTAATGATCTATTCATATAAAGCTAAAAGACTTGCTTAAATTCAATGCGCGACGCTAAACGATAGAACGATGTTTACTTGACAACATGAGATGAACTCGGAGATTCCGGGTCAACCTTGCAGTGACATCACAATCAGCGAATCGCAGGCTAAGGCGGAGACCACGTGACGCACGTAGCTACGCACTTGCCATTTTGTTTACTAGAATAAGTCGCCTGTGATTGGCTTACAATAATACCATGGCTAACGGGGACGACATATTTAGATCACGGACATTCCCGGCTTTCCAACGATGTGCAATGTTAAGGGGTACCACACCAATAACGCTCGTAGCGGCGCGTTCAAATCTAGCTAATTTGGTCATTCAGATGGTCATTGTTTTACCAAAATGAGCGGAAGGTGTCAAATAAAACAACATTATACCATGTTATGTTGTGTTTTGGGGCTGCACACTTTGCAAAACCGAAGATTAGATATCAAACAACACAGTTCCACTGAAATCCAAAAATCGACGAAGTGACCCCCAACTGCATGTTTTGGTTGCTAGCGCGAAACCGATCTGTGCGACTTCCGCCTGGTTTTGGGAGAGCGGGTCACACAGTCGGGGCGACTCTACCCCTCCCTACTGTGTATACTAAACAATAAGCAAAGCTGCAAACTGGCCAGAAACTAGCGTGCCTTACATAAGTTGTATCAACCTGGGTTTTCTTTATGCTAGCGTTAAATCATTGATTAAATATGTCTGCAATGACCACTATCTCTGTTCTTACAATTTTAGGCTGACCAAACCTTACAAGCTGACCCTCCCTTATCAGTATTTCGTGTTTGTGTTAAAAACAAACTATCCGGACGTTTGTTTTTAACAGAAATGGGTTGGGAGGAATGTAAGGTTTGGTCAGCCTAACATTGTAAGAACAGAGATAGTGGTCATTGCAGACATATCTAATCACTAATTTAACGTTAGCATAAAGAAACCCCAGGTTGATACAACTTATGTAAGGCAAGCTATAGTTTCTGGCCAGTTTGCAGCTTTGCTTATTATTTAGTATACACAGTAGGGAGGGGTAGAGTCGCCCCGACTGTAATAATAACTGGACTGTCAAACGGGAGAAATGTTTACCCGATTTAGAATGCAGGCCATAAGAAACTAGTTTAGTTGGCAACTGACCGTCCCCAAGGACACAAGAAGGTCTCCCAGTCCTGGGGGTTCAGAAGGTGACCCGATACCTTGCATACGACGGTCATTTCCAGCATGTACGGGGATGACGGTTGTATATGGACATC
Source organism: Lamellibrachia satsuma (assembly GCA_033239005.1). Classification (NCBI taxonomy): domain Eukaryota; kingdom Metazoa; phylum Annelida; class Polychaeta; order Sabellida; family Siboglinidae; genus Lamellibrachia; species Lamellibrachia satsuma. Next base: position 2,199,018 of record BSQZ01000074.1, on the reverse strand, counting down.
GGCCAATAACGGCTTTCTCGGTTTCCTAAAATGGTTAACCGCGCCTCCACTGGGGCGGGGTTCTTCTGAAAGCTCTGGTATAAAGAGGCCAGAAATAGACTCATAAAACAACGGGTGCGCGCAATCTAAATTATCACGCACCTCTTTCAATTTGGACTCAAAATTATCGGCAAGGATGGGCCACGCCGGCCCATACATACCTTACCATTAGAAAACTAAATTTATTGAAGACTTTTAAATGTTAAATGGGAGAAACAAGAACAATGGTAGAGAGACCAGTCTTGCGAACCTGGAAGATGCGTTCCCGGCTTATTATACCGATCTGATCGTCTGCGGTATTATCAGTAAGCAGCTAGACGATCTGGCGAGCGACAAAGACAACTACTACACAACTGTGAGTATTCTCGACGAATGCACGCGCCCTTAAGAGAAGCGAGAATCTTACACCCTGACGGTCGAGGGCCGATCGCCTGCCCTGTTTCTCCGAGCGTCGGGTGCTATCGCCCTGACAAGCAACCGCGACGGCTTTGTGAGTACGGCGAAGACAGGGGACCGTCTCAACGGCGGGGGCCTTCTCCACTGCGACAACCATTCACACATCGTGTCGGCTTCGCCTTTCTTGCGAGCACTGATAACGATCAACGATTCGGTGGTCGCGCCTAATTGCTGCTGCGACGTCTGCGTTTGTCTGGAAAGGAGGGCGAAGCGCTGGATAGGCCTATCTATTGATGATATAAGACTATTTATTAGGTTGGATATTTTTAATTTGCGGCTACAAAGTCGACTATACACACATGTTTGTATTTATGGCACTTTTCGTTATGTTCACTATGTCAATATTATTATTTTATTCACAATGACTTCTCGGTCCGGCGTCCGGCGGCCGCGTCCGGCTTTCATATACTCAACCGTGAGATGTATATGCCACTGATTATATAAGAACATTTATTAGGATGGATGTTTTTAATTTGTGTTGACAGAGTCGAATATATATGACAAAGCAAGTAATAAGTATCAAATTCTAGGCCCGCGCAGGGCACTAATACATAATAACACATTTATAATACAAAATACCTCTTTCTGTCAATCAAAGAAGTACTTTAGCATTGAAATATTATTACTTTGGGGAGTTGTTGGCAATCACTTTATGTTTATAATTTGTGTATCTTTATAGACTACATATTATATACCTAAATTGGATATTATAGAAAGCCAGACCACACCTATCATGTACTTGCTGAGGTTCGACATAATTATTTATTCAATTTGACTGCTCCAAGCATTTGCACATGACAAAGCAAGTAATAAGTATGTTTTAATGAAACCAGTCTAAAAGAGATGCTGCTACAGCTTCCTCTGTCTCCAGCGTGTAGCTCGTCTTAACTGTTATCATCTCGTTGTTTACTTCCCCCTATATTCACCCTGGCACACTGTCGGTGTCTCTCCCGCTCCAGTCTGGCTGCTCTTCTCTCTGCATCTGTCGCATAAAGGCTTTTCCCACCCATCTTCGGTTTAGCAATACGTCAAAAGCCCTAATCATGAAAACCACTGTCATCTGAAATATGTACATGTTTCGTCAAGCAAGTAGAATGGATAAAACTTTTGTTTTGGAAGAGAAATAAAGTATTATTTACAAGTTTTGTAAGCACGCAGCTTGGCATATTTAGGGGGACTGAGCTATGGCTCCCTTTCGGATAATATATTTTGCTACACCAAATTTGAATCATCATCAATAGTTGGCTAGGGCCGGAGCACAGATGAGCCGTTTCCACAGAAGAGTCATTTGGGTGTATCGTTCATTACGGATGGAAATTCAGCCACTTCAACATCAAGTTCTGTTACTTCTACATCAAGGTGTTTGCAGACTAGCTTAGTGTATGTTTTCCTTCTCTGCCTATGCCCATGTACGTGGCACTGATTTGAATCGTTTCTTTGTACGTGTTACTGTGTCTATTGATGTTCGTTATTCCGATAAGTTTCATGTGCTAATGACGAAACTCGAAAGTAACGTAATGTTACGACAATGACAACAGGCAATAGCCAAACTAGGTGTCAGGGACACAACATGTCAATAATGAATCATTGCGTGTCTTAAGTTCGTGCGTCGTCCAACTCCGTGTCCCCTTGTCTTGGTATTGTGTTGTTTTTCTCTTCTGTGTGAACGCTTCGGTGAACGTTTATGTTGAACTAGCAGCTACAATTGTTAATAAACCTGGCTGGCCAGTCATCATTCAGTGTAAACGTTTTAGGTTTGAGACGAATGACACAACACTGCATTGTCACGGAATTGCGTGACGCACGAACTTGGGATACTCTAGTCTAGACTAGTAAATAACATTTAGGCCTAACCACGTGCACGGACAACGCGACGATTTGACGACACTAACTTCTATCAAACTTTTTACCACTGAAGTCAAGAATGTTTTGATTTTTATTCAGTCTAGGTCTACCAGATGATTAATTAAACGGACCTTAATTAAATGGCACACGATGCAACGAACGCCAACGTTGTCAGACATTGCCGACAACATGGCAACAACAAAAACTGACGTCACAGATGAAGACGTCGATAAACAAATCAACATGGTTACCTCTACTTTGATGTTTCTCACAAAATGCCCTACATACACCTCTATAATTTAAAACACGATCCTTGACATTTACTAATGGCAGCAGAATAATTATCATGCAAACGACAACTAATTGTCATATTCAACCTTTGGAACATTTACGAGATGGAAACGAATACTTACAGCAGAAGGCCGGAAACGTACTGCTAATGTTACCATTGCGCATGTCTGACACGTCACCCGGTCGACAGCGGGATTCCCTGGTAGATTATATTCAACGAGACAGCGGAATAATAAACGTCTTGCACGCGGATATCATTTTTCGTCTTTGGCGCCGTTTTATCTTAAAATTGCATATTATGTGAAAAAAGTTTATATGGAGTTGAGGAAAGTGATATATAGTGTATGGGGTATGTTGATTCACTGGAAATTGTATTTAAAAGATGGACGATCTCAGAATGCAACTTTAAATCCGCGCGCGCCGCCGTCGTCGGTTTGCATCAGCAGTTGTTGTTGTTGTTGTTGTTGACCGCCGTCGTTCGCGCTGTCGCCGCTACTAAACGTCCACGCGGTCGCATATAGGTCGGTATCGCTCCAAGCATTGCGTATAGTGTTCAGCGGCGAGCGACTCGGCTGCCGCGCGACCCAAACCGAACGCCGCCGAGGCTGCTCCGCTGTTGCTGGTTTAGTTCAAGGGACTCGGCTTGATGGCGCTCTACGGCCGTCGTCATTCGGAGACGGCGAACGGTAGAACGCGATGCAGCCCGGCGGCTCGGTTCACGTCGCCGTTGGCGTTGAGCGGATTCACGAGGACGCGCGACGTTTGTTAAGCAAACGTCGATGCTGTGGAATTTGAGTCGGACGTCGCCGCCGGCGTCCAAAGCGGCGGTGCCCACGAGACGCCCCATAATGTTTAGCAACGTCGCGACGGACACTGATAACGCCAAACTATACACTACGTGGGTCAAATAGGCATAATAGTTTTAGTAGACGACGCGCTCCGTTGAGTCAGAACTAAAGTCTATGGATTTTGTTTAAGTAGTGCTGCGGTTAGTTGTCGTAGCACGGGCGCGGCCAGTTCGACGGAGCCGACCGACTCTAAGAGACCGAGCAGGACGTCCTGGTTGACGTAGGCTTCGCAACGTTTATAGTAAAGTAACAGAATCCGGCCTACGCGCAGCATTGCAAGAGGAGGCATTCGGCCATCCGCGTGGCGCTCGGCGGCTCCATGTTCGCGGCCAGCGTCGACAGCCCGTAGCGTCGCAAAAGACCACACGCGGCGTACGTCATCGCGCCGGCGTAGTAACGGTTGTCGCCGCTCGGCACGATTGCGTACAACATGTCCACCGTATTGTTGACGCGCCGGGCGACGTAGTCGTATTGGAAGTTGAGCGCGGTCTCGAGGGTTTGTATGTAGTCGGCGAGAGACGCATCGCCCGCGAGCGAGTGGGTCACAGCCTCGAGAGCGCGCTTTAAAGCGTCGTTGCTTCGTGCGTTGGTTGCGTCGATCGCGTCGCCCGCATCGTAGTGTCGAAGGGCGATCAGAATCGCGAGAACGCGCTCGACGCACCCAACAGTTCCCGTACGGCGTTCACGGGTACGACAATATTAAAACAGACGACGAGGTGTTTGGACTTTGGCTCAACGACGGTACCAAAAAGCTGGTTGAGGTTGTTATAAAAACCGTTGTTGGAGCGCACGACGTCAAGCGTGGATTCGACGGCAGCGCCGCCACCCACCGCGCTCGTTGGAACGAGTTCGAGACGCTGCGACACCGCCTCAGGCTCCCCGTCGTCTCCCGGCTCGAGGCGTAGATTCGGTGCGCTCAGCGTAGTTTGGCGGGTTTCTGTTTTGTCGAGAATCTCGGACAATTATATAGCTGTGTGTGCGTGCGTGCGTGCGTGCGTGCGTGCGTGCGTGCGTGCGTGCGTGCGTGCGTGCGTGCGTGCGTGTGTAGGCACAGTGAGAAGTATGTGTCTCTTGGTGTCGTGTGTATCAATACTGACTCCAGAACTCTCGAGGGCTTCACTACATGTCTCGTTACACTAATTTAATGGACATGTATAAACATTAACATTTGATACTATTGTTTGTTATTAGTTTTGTGTACAGACCCGTACATGTGAACTACGAGTCAAATGATACACGCAGTGGATATAAAAACAACATATATATGCATAATAGGTAAGTGAGGGAGTCTTTCTAAAAAAAAAACGTCGATTTAGGGGAGCTGTCGACAGTGGCGTATCAAGGGGGGCCCAAGCTCAGTTACCCAGTAGTTTACCATGCTGCCGTGTAGTGGCGCAACATGTTACATACGTAAATACGTAAAAAATAAGTCAAAGGGTGCATGGCTCAATGTCCCCCCTAAATACGGCACTGGGTGTGGAGACCAGCTCGGTGAAGCACCTCAATGGAACGGAGGCCGGGGGCGGGGGGCGGGGGCGGGGGCGGGGGCGGGGGTGGGGGCGGGGGCGGGGGCGGGGGCGGGGGGCGGGGGGCGGGGGGTGGGGGGCGGTTGGCGGGACGCGGAGCCTCAACAATTAGCGTACGTTATGAATAGCCCGGTGTAGCTCTATTTCTAATACCGATATCTGGGATGCACGACTCGCACAAACGAACCGGTTATAAAGTTAGTCAGACATAGCAGGACGGAATGTCAATTAGGTTAGAGTAAAATAATACTCTGGCTCTTTGGTGGTTGCTTGTCTATAATAATACTAATGCGTAATTGTTTTTAAGCGTAGTCGCCGTAGTCGTGTCGAGTAGAGCACTAGTACACAGTGCCATAATAGGGGTAAGCGCAGTCGCCGTAGTCGTGTCGAGTAGAGCACTAGTACACAGTGCCATAATAGGGGTAAGCGCAGTCGTCGTAGTCGTGTCGAGTAGAGCACTAGTACACAGTGCCATAATAGGGGTAAGCGCAGTCGCCGTAGTCGTGTCGAGTAGAGCACTAGTACACAGTGCCATAATAGGGGTAAGCGCAGTCGTCGTAGTCGTGTCGAGTAGAGCACTAGTACACAGTGCCATAATAGGGGTAAGCGCAGTCGTCGTAGTCGTGTCGAGTAGAGCACTAGTACACAGTGCCATAATAGGGGTAAGCGCAGTCGCCGTAGTCGTGTCGAGTAGAGCACTAGTACACAGTGCCATAATAGGGGTAAGCGCAGTCGTCGTAGTCGTGTCGAGTAGAGCACTAGTACACAGTGCCATAATAGGGGTAAGCGTAGTCGCCGTAGTCGTGTCGAGTAGAGCACTAGTACACAGTGCCATAATAGGGGTAAGCGTAGTCGCCGTAGTCGTGTCGAGTAGAGCACTAGTACACAGTGCCATAATAGGGGTAAGCGTAGTCGCCGTAGTCGTGTCGAGTAGAGCACTAGTACACAGTGCCATAATAGGGGTAAGCGTAGTCGCCGTAGTCGTGTCGAGTAGAGCACTAGTACACAGTGCCATAATAGGGGTAAGCGCAGTCGCCGTAGTCGTGTCGAGTAGAGCACTAGTACACAGTGCCATAATAGGGGTAAGCGCAGTCGTCGTAGTCGTGTCGAGTAGAGCACTAGTACACAGTGCCATAATAGGGGTAAGCGCAGTCGCCGTAGTCGTGTCGAGTAGAGCACTAGTACACAGTGCCATAATAGGGGTAAGCGTAGTCGCCGTAGTCGTGTCGAGTAGAGCACTAGTACACAGTGCCATAATAGGGGTAAGCGTAGTCGCCGTAGTCGTGTCGAGTAGAGCACTAGTACACAGTGCCATAATAGGGGTAAGCGTAGTCGCCGTAGTCGTGTCGAGTAGAGCACTAGTACACAGTGCCATAATAGGGGTAAGCGTAGTCGCCGTAGTCGTGTCGAGTAGAGCACTAGTACACAGTGCCATAATAGGGGTAAGCGCAGTCGTCGTAGTCGTGTCGAGTAGAGCACTAGTACACAGTGCCATAATAGGGGTAAGCGCAGTCGCCGTAGTCGTGTCGAGTAGAGCACTAGTACACAGTGCCATAATAGGGGTAAGCGCAGTCGCCGTAGTCGTATTGAGTAAAGTGCGCGGAGTCATAATGGGAGTAGGTGCAGTCGCCGTGTCGAGTAGAGAGCTTGTACACGGAGCCATACTAGGGGTAGTCGCCGTAGTAGTGTCGATTCTCGTATCGGTACAGATCGTACTACTACTATGAGTGCTACAGACGGGTGCAGTAACTAGCGAGACTGCTGTCGCACTGTTGACTCGCCTCGACCACCGCTCGCGCTCGTCCCCACCCAAAGAGCGGCGGCGTCTAAAATGCGGCCGCAGCTGTTGGCGACGACCCAAAGACGGCGACGATTCTTCGGAATCTGTAGGTATATTGACAGCGGTCGTACGAACGGGTTTAAAATGATTATTAGCGGCATTAATATTGTCGGCGAATGATGTTATGCTTGTGTTGTCGCCGCCCGCACCGCTTTCACTCGGCGTGAAATCAACCGCCGCGATGGGATGTTTGAGGGGACAGACCACAGCACAAAATTGCATTGGTGGCCATGTTAACGTTTTGTCTGATTATAAAAAAACGTGACCACTAAAAATACTGAACATTTTTCACAGCAACTGACATCATCTCATTGATATGCTGACCAAGTTTTGTCAAAATCACATACCTCCAGCTCTTTTAAAACGCCCCGACATGCGATGCCCGTCAATTTAAAAAAAATAGCGACGTATTCATGCGCCCACGTGGCCCATAGCAGAAAAATTCCCATAAATCCATCTGCCTGATAAAAAAAATGCACTGTTTCACAGCCAATAGCTTCTACAAAGAAACATGTGAATATAATATGCCTGCTCAATTGCACTTATATCACATCATATGAATTGTTTAATTTCACATATCACAATTTAATACACCCTACATTCGTGTGAAACAATAAACCGGAAGGTCAACTGTGGTCTAACCCCTTGAGCGCCGCGGGCCGCGGCTGTCTCGAAGAACGCCACGTCGGACTCACTAATCATATTGGGCGTGAGAAGATTATTGGCGTCTATGGCAGGCCGATAGGGCCGGGCCATATACGCGGGAAACGTTACGTGTTGAATTATATCTCAACACGTTTAGATATTGATCAATGAGGTCTCGGATAAATTAACGCGTTGAATTATCAACCAATGAGGACTCGACGAAATTAACGCGTTGAATTATACATCAACGCGTTGAGATAGTAACCAATGCGAACTCGAAGAAATTAGTGCTTTGAATTATCAACCAATGAGGACTCATTTAGCTACGCATCATATAGTGAGCAAATTAATGTTAATCTTAGTTACGCATTGTGAAAAAAAACGCGGTAATTTACAGTAGCTATCCTACGCTGGCGACATCCGGTTCAACGTACATTACGAAATGCCTCCTCGCCTCATCCAACGAACACAAGAGTCACTACAGGGTGTGGGCTCCGTTTACTAACGTTTACAATCGCCCGATATTCATTGTTCACTTTCCACCAAATTTTAAAAGTCCGTTGGAGGCTGGTCGACCCATATTGACCAGCGAACAACATTTCTTGCCAACCAAACTGTCAACGCGGACCCGGTCGGAGCACAGCTCGCATATCGGTTTCAAGTAAAGTTATACCATTTTCAATGCATTCCATTGTGCACATTACTGTTAAAAATATATATACAAGCAGGGAATACTACAAAATAAGTGTTTAAAGAGATATAAAACATAGTTCCTAGGGGGCATTAATTATTAAATTGTACCATATTTAGATATACTGATTATTCACACAAAACTTACAACGTCCAAATGACATGGAATAGATACAGCAGCAAACGACAGCCATTTGTGCATTAGTTTGCAATGACGTATACTAATGTGATGCCCGAAACTACGGGGGTTAATATGCATTTGTTTAATGTACATTGAGCAGGATGTTGCCAACGTGTAGCTATTTTCGTAAATAGTACTGTAAATTAACGCCTTGTTTCATAATGCGTAACTAAGATTAACATTCATTAGTTCACCATCTGATGCGTAGCTAAGCGAGTCCTCATTGGTTGATAAATCAACGCGTTAATTTCTTCGAGTTCTCACTGGTTGATATCTCAACGACGACGACGGCGTCCGGCGGCGACTCCCTACACCCGAATAGGTTCACGTAGGTGGTTTGGCTCGAGTCGCCGACAACGTATTGTACGTTGAACGACAGCGACACCAAATAGTTGCTCTGGATTATTAGTCGTTCGCACAAACTGAGGTGTTTGTACCTCGCCCGCTCTACGGCCGTGGTCACGTCGGCGGCGGCGGCTACACCGCCAAAAAGGATTTGAAACTATACGAGCAGTTGTTGGTGTAGTACAGCCGGGGAAACCAATCAAAGTCGTCCGTCGGGTTTAAATGTCGTACGTGGGTGGAAAGGCTAAAGAACGACAGCAGTCGGCCGATTCGGAGACGCGATCCAGCCCGGCAGCTCGGTTCACGTCGCCGTTGGCGTTGAGCGGATTCACGAGGACGCGCGACGTTTGTTAGGCGAACGTCGATGCTGTGGTATTTGAGTCGGACGTCGCCGACGGTGTCCAAAGCGGCGGTGCCCAATTAATCAATCAATCAATCAATCAATCGTCAAATTTATAAGGCGCCACTCCAACAGTTGTTGCTGATGGCGCCGTAAAATATGTTCAAAATATTTTACTTTAAAAGGTGTCTTTAACTGCGCTTTAAAACATCTTCTGAAAGCCCTGTTAATGTCAGATGTTGTGGCAACAGGTTCCATGATGTCGGGGCTGCGATGCCGAAGGATCGGTCTCCTGAAATCCGTTTAGCTCGCGGGACACAAAACAGATTAAGTTCACTCGAGCGTAACGATCTAGGTGGCAGACGTCGGCTGACAGAGTTGATGACGTAGTCCGGTGCTCGCCCATTGAGTGCTCTGTGTACGAGGAGTAGTATCTTGAACTCGTACTGCTATCGGCAGCCAGTGCAGCTCTCTCAGTAGCGGTGTCGCGCGGCAGAAATTCGTGGCACCAACCACGAGGCGGGCCGCCCAATTCTGCGCTCTTTGGAGTCGTTGGATTTGTTTGAATGGGAGTCGGTATAACAAGGCATTGCCAACGTCGAGTCTGCTTGTCACAAATGCGTGCACAATTTGCTGTGTTGCACTGGGGGTTAGGTAGCGCCTAATCCTTGCAATATTGCGTAGATGGTAGATGGTAGATTTGCAAACCGCCGTAATATGCGACTACATTGTCATGGTCTCGTCGAATTGTAAACCAAGATTCCGCACATGAGACACCGTGATCAAACCATCGCCGATGTGTACTGCGTGTAGCTCGATTTATAAATATAATGACCTCCGTTTTGTCATCAATCAGTTTCAGGAAATTGGAGCTCATCCACGTCCTGATTTCTGCCAAACCCCCTCAATACACTCGACAGCCGCGGCGACGTCCGTCTGGAGACGTTTCATCAGATTGTACTTGGTGATGATCTTGGCAACAGGCGCTGTGTATATAGAAACCAGCTGGGGGCCGAGTACCGAGCCTTGGGGACACCATACTGTTAAGATCGACCCCCGTCTCGTCGTTTTTTTTTCAGGTATCGTCTCGATTAGAGATTTATTCGATAGCAAGTCACTTCACGTACATTTGGCTACACATAATCGCCATCCCGCCACATCAGTACAGCGTACGTACCATCGGTAACCTCCGGTTGAATTTTTTTTTAGCAATTTAGAAATCAAACGTAACGCTAGTGCAAGTCGGCTTGGCTCGTCTATGTGGACAATTTTGAAGGTCGGAATGTTGGGATCATTTTCGTAGCTTCCCTCGTGGAGCGTACACATCGTGTCTCGGTGAAATAGTCTGCCGCGCTCCCTTGGTGCGCAAATCTGTCCCTTTTAAAGCAAGTCCATAACTTTCCCAGGAGTTTCCAGTACCAAAGTACGCATGCGTGAACATCTCCTGATTCTTTCAAAATCATCCAAAACCGTCTCACGCATGCGTGAACAGGCCGACGCCACACAACCTCCCTGAAGAAAACCCATTTACATTTTCGCATAATTATTATATGTGTACGGTGTGGGTGGCTGTCCTACATCTTGCCAAACTTTTCCCGGCCCGCTTACGGGTCAGGAGAGGGTGAGATCTTGAGGAACCGGTTGACAACTTATTAATAAACTTCTAGGCACGGGGAAGAGCGTCAACGTTCGACCCGCGCCTGTAGCTTGGCTCGGACGAAATACCCATTACTCACAATTGAACTTCTGCCCCCAACGCTAGGCTACATGTCTACATAAACATCCTGGATTTTCTGAATAGTAAAATTATTATCACTATTATGTCTATATTAACCGCGTAACGAAGGCAATGACTTTACAATGCTGCGACACACCTTGTCAAAAACACGCTTTTTGACACAACTTAACAAAAGTAAAAAGTCATGCCTTCACTAAAAATAGACAATATAAATGTCTTCTACATACTGGAAACATATACGTTAGTATTTACACATGTACCAAGAATACAGCATCGGCAGTGACATGCATTTTACAAAGTACCGTAGAACAAACGTCGGTACATACATGCATCTTACAAAGTACTAGACTAAAACAATGGTAATTACGTGCATGTTACAATGTACGGAAATTACATCGGCACTTAACAAACAAAATGCTCACGTAGAATATACGTTCTACTCTTCTCAGCACTGAAACAAACGGCGATTATGCAACTTAAAGTCCGTTGGCGTATAATTTAGTGCGCAACAATAATATCCAGTTGTATTGAAAAGACTAAATAAACAATCATAAAATGCTGCTTCACAATGCTAAGATAAAAGCAGGAATACATTAACCATCCACATAAATCAATTCGTGTGCTACAGTAGGTATATATATAACCATCACGAACAAACACACAAGAACAATTGTTATGCGGTCCATGATATATCGGCGTCTCCTCAAATTATTGTGTTGCCCACGGAATCAGGATAATTCAGCGTAATATTCTTAACGTTTACTTAAACCGGAATTATAAGCTGTGTTTTACTATCCATAATAGGCAACCTCAAGTAACACAGTACCATATAACGATTGGGTGTCAGTTAAATGTCCTGACTGTTTTGGTAAGCTCTTATCACTAACGGCTTCACGCAGCTAGCCTAATCATTAGAAGCGTTTACCAATTACGTCTGCCACACGTTTCTTAGTGGGAGGGGACCTTTATTTCCTTCAACGAAATCAGATTTTCCGTGTGATCAGCACTTTGATTATATCTGATCTTATCGTTGATTCTTTAAATCACCATCCTCGTTGAAATTCATTTAACAGATGTTAAGTCATGATCCTCGTTGAAATTTATTTAACAGATGCTAGGTCATCATCCTCGTTGAATTACCCCTGAATTCATTAAACAGATGTCCCTTAATTGCCCACCACTAAAACGCGTTAATCACGCCTTTGAGCGAATGGCCGCGCAGACCAGCCATCTTAACCATTTAACAATGTTAACCCTATAGTAACAAAATGTCTACGCCAGTGGCACGTTGCAGTAATTTGGTCTATAGTTGGGTTCCTCTGACTCGGATTACTCCAATAATCCATTAACGGATTAAGTCTGCTCCATTTAAACATGGCGTCCCTATGTCTAAACTGCCAAACCATCCGTTGATTTGAAAACCAGCGTCCTGCGTTTATCAAATCCTGACAAACATTCTCAGTTTGTAACAAAACCACATTTCCATAGAAATTGTGATCCCTATTTGATCACACCAAATCCAATCACACGATATAAATATGTCCTTAAGCGGACGCATTAACAATAGCGTACTTTGGTCTTTTTGGCTGAATTGCTGCTTATCAGTATAATTGATTTCACACCAATATTGCTCGACAACCCTACTTTGGTTGACGCTCATTTCTTTCAATAAAATCAAGTTCATGATCTTGACTTCAGTAAACCCTTCAGTGATTATATCGTAGCCATATAACTGTAATTAATTTCCGAGTTTTGGCATTATATATAATTCTTAGTTTCATTAAACCAAATGCGTATTCATCTTATACTTTTATAATTTGAGAAATATTTTAACAATTTGAACCAACACAAGAATATAATCAAGATGGCGCCGGTGTATGGCGACAGGTTGTGTATGGCGACAGGTTGTGGCGATGCGTGATTGTATGTGTGATTTCACTTGCTGTTTTGGCGGCTAGTACAGCTACCATGCACAGGTATGAGCGTGAACATTTGCTGAATATTCTGGATTCAATGCATAAGGACTATCGACCTAACTTTGCCTCTGAGAACGTTTTTCCACTCATCAATTCTACTCGACCTACTTCTGAAATCCACCACGCCACGCTTCATCGCGCTCGCAAACGGGGCAGACGAGGCGGGGCACTGTGCAGATTTCGTCGGCGCGGCTCTAGACCACCACTTCCTGCTATTGTTCTCGCTAACGTGCGCTCGCTCAAGAACAAAACAGACGAACTGTTCCACCTATTGTCTTTCAAACGTGAATTCAAGGACTCTTCCATTTTGTGCTTCACTGAGACATGGCTTGACCAGCTGACACCTGACGCTGCCGTTACCCCACCGGGCCACACTTTGCTTAGAGCCGACAGATCAAGCGAACTGTCGGGCAAAGAAAGGGGTGGTGGAATATGCTTCCTTGTCAATAATCGGTGGTGCAATGACTCAACTATTGTGTCCTCTTCCTGTTCTCCTGAACTTGAATCACTCACAGTTAACTGCAAACCGTTCTACTCGCCGAGGGAATTCTCCAGTGTTGTTTTAATGGGTGTTTACATTCCGCCCGACGCGAATGCAACCAGTGCAATTAACCAGTTGACTACCCGCGTGTTGGCAGCAGAAACAACGTACCCTGATAGTGTCATCATCATCCTAGGTGACTTCAATCACACTAATCTGAAGAAAGTTCTACCCCGATACAAACAGCATGTTAATTGCTCCACTCGTAACAATAAAACTCTGGACCACTGCTACACCATCTTCAAGGATGCTTACCGGGCCACCACCAGGGCTCCGTTGGGCGAGTCAGATCACGCTACAGTCGTATTGATTCCAACATACCGTAAGAAGTTAAAAACAATAAAACCGACCACCAAGACAGTGAGAAAGCGGACTGCTGACTCAACGATTGCTTTGAAAGCTTGCCTTGACAGCACGGATTGGCAAATGTTTAAAGATTCCTGCCACGACCTCGACGCGTACACTGACACAGTTACTGCCTACATCAGCTGGTGTGAAGAAACCTGCTACGAAAGTAAGTTAGTTACAGTATATGGCAACGACAAACCATGGTTTACCAGGGACATTAAACAGAAGCTAGCCATGAAAAACTCAGCGTTCATTAGCGGCCACAGGGAAGAATTTCGGAGAGCCAAGTACGCAGTGCGCAAGGCGATTAGTTCGGCCAAGTACAAATACAAACGCAAACTTGAAAACCAATTTGCTTCCAGCAACACCAGATCTGTATGGCAAGGGTTACGTCAAATTACACAGTATAAACCAAGCGCTTCAGCCATTTACAACGCCGATCCGTCCTTCCCCGACCAACTAAACGACTTCTACAGCAGATTTGACAAGTTAAACACATCGCCGGAACAGCGCCCCCTACCCACAGACACTCCGCTGTCGCCGCCTTTCATCGTTAACGTTGCTGACGTGCGGACATTGTTCAAGCGACTGAGTACGCGCAAGGCTTCGGGTCCTGATAACATCTCATCATATACATTCAAGAATTGTGCCGATCAGCTTGCTCCAGTATTCGCTGACATCTACAATTCATCTTTACAACAGTGCATAGTTCCAACGTGTTTTAAAACTTCTGTGATTATACCTATTCCTAAGAAGGCTAAAGTCTCTACCATGAACGATTACCGTCCAGTGGCACTTACCTCAGTTGCGATGAAAGTTTTCGTTATCTGAAATCTTCCACGGCCGGTCTATTGGATCCTCACCAGTTTGCTTATCAAACTAACAGATCTGTGGACGATGCAGTTGCCTTAGGTTTACATTATGTTATGAATCACCTGGAACAACCGAGTACTTATGCGAGGATTCTTTTCGTGGACTTTAGCTCGGCCTTTAACACCATAATTCCTGGAAGTTGTTTGATAAACTTGTATCTCTGAATGTGCATCCTGCCATCTGTCACTGGACTCTCAACTTTCTTCTTCACAGGCCTCAATCTGCCAAGGTCAAAAACTCTCTCTCCAAACCTGTTATTCTTAACACTGGTGCCCCACAAGGCTGCGTGCTTTCTCCTTTCCTTTTCACTCTCTTTACAAACACCCATCCACCCCCTTGTCATTGACGGTACTGAAGTCTTACAAGCCGACTCTGTAAAATTTTTGGGTTCGACTATTTCTAAAGATCTTTCCTGGTGTAATAACACGATTGACATCATTAAAAAAGCACAAAAACGCATGTACTTCCTTAGACACCTCAAACGATTCGGCTTATCTCAAGCAATATTAACACGTTTCTACCGCGCAGTTATTGAAAGTGTCTTGTCATTTTCTATCACTGTCTGGTTTGGTCGCGCCAGCCAAGATGAAATTAATCAAATTGAATCAGTCGTCAAGTACGCCTCTAAACTAATCGGGTTAAATATGCCGTCCATCAGATCTCTTTATCTATCTCGCAGTTTGCGCAAATCCAAGCGCATTGTACAAGACGAATATCATCCAGCCAACCATCTCTTTGAACTCCTTCCCTCCGGTAAGCGCTACCGTAGCATAAAGACTAAAACGACGCGATTTAACAATAGTTTCTATCCTCAAGCGCTGAGATTTTTAAACGGAGAGCCATCATAAATGTCTTGCCTCTGGTAGGTAGTTGCAATGTCGCCTTTTTAATTTTTTATTAAATTTTTTTTTTTAATCTTTAAAATTTTTATTTTTTTTATTTTTATCTTGCAACCTATTATATTACTCTCGCTTGTTTTCAACTGGTTTTAGTATTACGATTGTGATATGTAATGTTAATTCCGTGTGTGATTGGGTGCATGAGTGTATGTTTGTGCTAACGCCACAACACTACAAATTCCTTGTACTTGCTACTTGGTAATAAAACTTATCTTATCTTATCTTATCTTATATTACAAAAACATGTGAATCTGTATTTTCGTCAAGTTCATGCGGAATTGGGTTCGCCAAATTGCTGGGTATATGTGGTGACAGCTTGCTTCCTGTACAGAGCACATATCCCGTCACGGTAACTACCACGATATTCTACAGCGTCAGCGTCGGTAATTTCTCAGTTTTTTAGTTCTAAGTTTCCTTTTTGGAAACATTAATTTACCTAATCTGGCTACTTATTCTCCACTGGCACTGTAGTTATGAATATAAATTTTGCTAAAGTTTCATTGTTGTTAACATCCTTCTTAAATGCAACGTCAAATCTAAAATAGTTTTGTCGAGACATTAAAATAGAATCAGCAACATACCGTATAGGCCTACGTTCTCATGCAGTTGCTCCGTAAACATAACACACGAATGTTTGTTTCTTAAAGTCCTTTAATTTTTCGCCTCGCCTCGTCGCTGCGCATTGCCGTTGCGTTCGGGGTTCGGCGTGTCCAAGCTGTTTTGATATGCTCCCTCATCGGCAGTCATCGTCCTCGCGGTTGTTGGTTGATGGGTCGCGGGCTCGATAGCTGCTTGTCTTCGCACGCGCGTCGGGCGGTAGGCTGTTGATCGCACTAACATCGAACATCGTTTCCTGGTCGCTGTCTCTGCTGGGAGGGCGGCTGTCTACACTAGCGTGCATAATGGCCAATTCGTCCGCAGTTGAAACATTCCACCTGTCGCGAGCGTGGTCGGTCATCTTGCTGCAGACTGGCTCGCGCGTTCTCGTGCGTCGGAGCCTGGCGGCGTCAGGCGTCTCTCAGAGCGGTCGGAGTTCGCGGTTCTGGATGACTGGTGATCTCGTATAGTTCTGGAATTGTTGGTTGTCCATGTTGAAATGCTCGAAAGTCAACTTACTGTGTTGTTGAATAAATCCTGGCGCAGACTCGCCAGTTGTAAAGTTCGACCACTGTCTCGTCGTTGTTGGGCGCGTGCGCGAGAGTCGATTCTCACAAAGTTCGAAATTAGCTTGCCAGATTCATTCACGTCTAGAATGAAATAAGTTGTAACATCAGTTGTCCAGGTATCGTCTCGATTAGAGATTTATTCGACAGCAAGTCACTTCACGTACTTTTCATAATCACATAAAATCGCCATCCCGCCACATCAGTACACCGTACGTACCATCGGTAACTTCTTTGGTTGAAAAAAAATTTGCAATTTAGAAATCAAACGTAACGCTAGTGCAAGTCGGCTTGGCTTGTCTATGCGGATAATTTTGAAGGTCGGAATGTTGGGAGCATTTTCGTAGCTTCCCTGATGGCGCGCACACGTCGTGTTTCGGTGAAATAGTCTGCCGCGCTCCCTGAGTGCACAAATCTGTCCCCTTTTAAAGCAAGTCCATAGCTTTCCCAGAAGTTTCCAGTACCAAAATCCGCATGCGTGAACATCTCCCGATTCTACCAAAATCATCCAAAATCGTCTCACGCATGCATGAACAGGCCGACGCCAAACAACCTCCCTGAAGAAAACCCATTTGCATTTTCGCATAATTATTATACGTGTAAGGTGTGTGTGGCTGTCCTACATGTTGCCAAACTTTCCCCCGCCCGCTTACGGGTCAGGAGAGGGTGAGATCTTGAGGAACCAGTTGACAACTCATTAATAAACTTTTAGGCACGGAGAAGAGCGTCAACTTTCGACCCACGCCTGTAGCTTGGTTCGGACGAAATACCCATTACTCAGAATTGAACTTCTGCCCCCAACGCTAGGCTACATGTCTACATAAACATCCTGGATTTTTTTAATAGTAAAATTATTATCACTATTATATCTATATTAACCGCGTAACGAAGGCAATGACTTTACAATGGTCGACAGTGTCCAAATGACAGGTCAAGCTGACAGGTCAAGCAGCACAAGAATAGTGACTTAGATTATCCATTGCTTTCAAGATGTCGTTCTGCACGCATAATAAAACCGTCTCAACGTTGGGATTAGGTTTGTATGCACTCTGATAGGGCTCGCTGAGATTGTGCTCTGACAAGTGAGCCGACGTCTCGCTGCGACAACACGTTCTATTATGTTAAATAAATAGGGCAGATTCGACACGGGGCTGTAGTTATTCAGAACCGATTTGTCCAGGCCCAGTTTTTTTTCAGTAATGACCTGACGTGCGCTTTCTTCAGACGATCTGGTAGAGACGCCCCATAATGTCTAGCGTCGTCGCGACGGACACCGAACACGCCTCAACAACAGATTGATGGACGGCAGCTCGCCGTGATGGGATCTACGTGGGTCAAATATGCATAATAGTTTGAGTAGACGAAGCGCTCCTTTGCGTCACAACTAAAGTCTATGGATGTTTTAAGTAGTGCTAAGAGCGTGACGTAAGAACGCCGCCGTGATGGGATCGCCTTGAAACACGCCGTTGGTGGCGAGCGCATCGTACGGCGCTAGCTCGGACGAGCGCGTTAACCTCAACAACAGATTGACGGACGGCGGCTCGTCGAAGGGGTGTGCGGCGCCGTTGTGCGTCAACACGTCGAGAACGTTTTTGAGGCGCTTCGCGTAGACGTCGGGCAGACAGCGGTACTGCTGAGGCGCGGCGTAGGCCTCGACGTCCGCGGTTAGTTGTCGTAGCACGGACCCGGCCAGTTCCAGCGCGGCGGCTTCATATTCGCGGCCAGCGTCGACAGCCCGTAGCGTCTAAAAAAATACACGACGTGGTACGTCATCGCGCCGGCGTAGTAACGGTTGTCGTCGCTCGGCGTGATTGTGTACAACATGTCCACCGTATTGTTGACGCGCCGGGCGATGTAGTCGTCTTGGAAATGTTGCGCGGTCTCGACGTACGACGTACGACGTCGGCGAGAGACTCGTCGCCCGCGAGCGAGTGGGTCGCCGCCTCGAGAGCGCGCTGTAAAGCGTCGTCGCAATCACTGTTGTTGTGCGTCACCAAACAGTTCCCGTACGGCGTTCACGGTACGACAATATTAAAACAGACGAGGAGGTGTTTGGACTTTGGCTCAACGACGGTACCAAAAAGCTCGTTGAGGTAGATATAAAAAAAAACCGTTGTTGGAGCGCACGACATCACGCGTGGATTCGACGGCAGCGCCGCCACCCACCGCGCTCGTTGGAACGAGTTCGAGACGCTGCGGCACCGCCTCAGGCTCCCCGTCGTCTCCCGGCTCGAGGCGTAGATTCTGTGCGCTCACCGCCGTCGTTCACAACATGTCAACGATGACTTTTTAAGTTGACTCGAATTTAGTTTATATGTGGTGTCGCGTTTTCGCTTGTTGGAGTAGCCCTGCCGTTGGGGACGCTGCAGCGAGCCGCCGCCGCCGCCGCCGCCGCCGCGTCTAGGCTCCGGTAGAGTCGAACTCTCTCTCTCTCTTTCTCTTGTTTGAAGAAGAAGAAATAGTAGAAGACGTGGTATCCACTTGACCAGGGCGTCCGCTCAACAGCGTCGTTTGACGGGTTTCCGTTTTGTCGAGAATCTCTACGAGAGTAATACCGACTGTCGGGGTCGTGACGCCCAAAAATCCATCGTTGTGGATTTGAGCGAGTCCACTAGACGAACGGTGTTGCCCGAAGCGGCGGCCATTGGCGTCGGCGGCTGCGACTAGACGGAGCTTCCGAGATCGTTGTTGTTAACGTCCAACGCGGTCGGCGTCTCGTAGTCGACGCCCGCGCTATGTAGCCGCTTCGAAAAATCGATCAAACAAACGGGTTTAAATATGGTGGGTATTTTTTTACTACGGCTCCGAATTGAACGACTGTGTGCGCTTTGATGTTGTTGACGGGCGTCGAACTACACTAGACGGCGTGAACCACCGCGCTACAAAGTCGTACGGCGAGTGGTACGACTCGGCGTCGAGGCGTTTGCATCGCCCCATGGTCCAGACGGCGTCCAGCGCGCGGACAATTATATAGTTGTGTGTGTAGGCATACAATGAGAAGTGTGCGTCTCTTAGTGTCATGAGTGTATCAATACTGACCCCAAAACTCTCAAGGGCTTCAATACATGTCTCGTTACACTAATTTAATGTACATGCATAAACATTAACATTTGATACTATTGTTTGTTATTAGTTTTGTATACAGACCCGTACATGTGAACTACGAGTCAAATCATACATGCAACGACTATAAAACAGCATATGCATACTATGTAAGTGAGGGGGTCTTTCTCAAAACAAACGTAGATTTAGGGGAGATGTCGACAGTGGCCTATCCAGGATCTTGCAAAGGGGAAGGCCTACAATGGGATGGGGGGTGGGGGGGGGCGGTGGGTCTCAACAAATAGTGTAATTCTATTTCTAATACCGACAGCTGGGAAGCACGACTCGCATAAACGAACCGGTTATAAAGTTAGTCAGACACCGCAGGACGGGATGTTTATTAGGTTAGAGTAAAACAATACTCTGACTCTTTGGTGGTTGCTTGTCTATAAAAATAATAATGTGTGACTGCTTCGAATCATAATCGCCGTGTTGGTGCGTGTGATGTTGAAGCCGGCCTTGTTGCTATCGGCGGTGATGGTTTCGGCGGTGTTGCCGTCGGCGGTGTTAGTTCCGGCGGTGCTAGAGTCGGCTGTGTTGGTGTCGGCGGTATTTGTGTCGTTACAGTGTTCTTGGTGTCGGTGATTGTGCAGGTGGTGTTGGTGTCGGCGGTATTCGTGTCCGCGGTGCTGGTGGTGTTTTTGGTGTCAGTGTTGTTAATAATGACGGTGTTGGTGCCGGTAGTTTTTGTACTGATAGTGTTGGTGTCGGCGGTGTTGTTGTTGGTTTCGGCGGTGCTGGTGCAGGCTGTGTTCTTGGTGTGGGTATTTGTGCAGGCGGTGTTGGTGTCAGCGGTGCTGGTGTAGGCGGTGTTCTTCTTGTCGGTGTTAGCGCTGCTTGTGCTGGCGATCCCAACAAACAACATACTTTATGAATAGCCCGTTGTAGCTCTATTCCTAATATCGATAATTGGGAAGTATGATTCGCAGAAACGAACCGGTTATAAATTTAGTCAGACACAGCAGGACGGGATGTTAATTATGTTACAGTAAAATAATACTCTCGCTCTTTGGTGGTTGCTTGTCTATAACAATACTAATGAGTGACGGCTTCAAACCATAATCGTGTTTAGATACCATCTTCAAATATATATGTCCCATTTCTTTGCCGCGAAAGTCTGACTGACAAGTAACAGCGCACGAGTCGTCCCAGTTAGTTTTCTCTACGTGGCCAACACAATTCGTGGCGCATTTTATTATACAATCGATCCCACGATGCATTGCAACATCTGTGTGTGAACCCCGAGTGGGGGGGAGCACGTAATGCGTTGATAATTATCTAAATGACCCCCAAATACATTTTATACATCTGTTAAAATCATAGTTTTCAAGTTTGAAAACAACCAAGTCTATGCCCCTTAACGTGCAACATTTGCATTGATATATATTAACTGTTCCATGATATATATTAATTCACTAACACATTTTATTCATAGATCAATGTTAACTAAAATTACATAAAGTAGCCTTGAAATCATAGCTCTTGTTCTAAATATATACCCTTAATAAAAAGCGTCGCGTGCGTCGACGTGGATTATTCTTTGAAGATGTTGGAACATTGTATCAAAGTTGGACTCTGGGTCAAACGTTCGGCGACGGACGAGTCCACTGTTGCGGTGGAGGGGTCAGAGGTTACTGTTTATTACACACAAAACAAATGTACATCTTGAAAAAGTTACACGACATAAACTAAAACTGTCTCTCAGGTGAAACATTAAACTATAGCTGGTGACAACTTTCTGTCATATGCGTCACGCGTCACTGGCAGCGACATATAAAGTAGGTTTAGTGATTGTCACTGATGTCCTCTGAACTTGAAGGCGACAAGTGGGCGTTATCATCATTGACATTGTTGTCATCAGAAGACGAGTTGTCGTCGTCATCATCGCTGTCACTGGTGTCGTATAGACACCACCAGTAGTTGTCCTCGCTGACAGTGTCGTGTGACAGTGGCCGCCGGTAGAACGGCGGCTCCTGGTAGTACAGTCTACAACAACAGTTACATTCCGTCGTCTAGGCGTGTGACAGTGCGTTTGTACGAGTGTGCGTGCGACCGATTGTGCGTGTGTATGTATATGTAAGTTCGTGCGTGCGTACGTACGAGTGATTACGTGTGTGTGTGCGTGTGTATGTGCGTGTGTGTGTGTGCGTGTGCGTGTGTCCGTGTTAAGAGACGAGATCTACTCACTCTACACGCCTCACTCTCCCCCCAATGATCTCCTTCACTCGCTCCTCGCCGCGCGGTGAGATTTGATTACTGTTGAGCCTACAAAAAACACACAGAGACGTCCTCGTCACATCTCACCTTCGACCTCTCCCCTTTAACGCACCCCACCTTCATTCACATCTCTCGCCTCTCAACCCCAGTCACACGTTCTCACACTACTTGTCCTGCTGCAAGGGGTGATTATACGGGGTAAACACAGACACCCCCACACAGAATGATCTCGTCTGTCGCCGACTGTTGATTTGGAAAGTCATTCCAGAAAAATCTGTTCCATTTTAAATATAAATAACAACAAATAATAATAATTTGTCGCCAATAATACGATGGATGACAATGACACATTTGGTGACACTACATAGCACCATCATTTAAAAAAGAAAATAATTTGCGACGTCAGACGACAGTGTGACATGTTTTTTTGGGAAAAGGTGTGTGGAATAAAAAACCACAAAAACAACAGTCAACATTTCTCTTACAAAAGACACTTGACGACATAAAATCGGCGATGACTGTCACAAAGTGTTGTCGTCGGGGGTAGAGTATAAAGGGACCCGTCAGACGGGGTAATTGCCCGGTTGATAAAGGAGACTGGCGGTGAAATAACACACAAGATCAACGACTTACGCGAGGGTCTGTAGCCCCGGCGAGTCGGCCGCACCTTCAGCGATGGAGACCGCTGTGACATCGTCTATGTGACACCACATCAACCTACAAATGTCAAGAGTAAAGTGAACACGACACATGTCAATGCAATGGAAGACAATTGAGTCGGTTCGTGCGTACGCACTAAATAGCGTGTGTATGTGCGTGTGTATCTGTGTGACAGTTTCACCGAGTCACCAACAATTGATGTCTCAATATTAAACTAAATCAAGTCAACGTAATTACAAATCTCACCAGAGTGTCTTCAACCCTATCATCTTGGACACACCACGCCCCAGGGCCGCCCCGGCCGCCGGGTCAACGGTGTTGCCGTTGAGACTGTAAAGTAAAAATCCGTGACTGATGCAGCGTAATTAAAACATTCCACTGACCTCAACGAAACAATAATGTATAAACACTTTCAATTCAATTCAACTGTCAATCAATTCCACTCTATCAATACAAATATTTCTGGCCACAAAGTACATTTTGCGGAGAGCAAAAAACGACAGTTTAAAAAAAATTTTGTTTGTTTTAAAAAGTCGCGTCTGTGTAACGAGAAATGTTGAAACATCAAAACTAATGTAATATTTAAATACTTCATCGATGTTTAAACAAATAATGTATTTAATAAAAGGAACATAAAATATGCATCACCAGTAATTATTACAGATGACAAAGTATTGATTAATTGTGATGTATGTATTTTAATTACCTGGTAATAATTTGGATTACGTTTTGCCAAACATATATGTATTTACATAGACAACAGCACATAAATTAATGTTTTACTTGTGTATTTGTAGGCAAATTTAATTATAATGTTATGATTATTTGTATACACGTAGCTTGTATATATTAATTTGTCTACATGTACACATTATACCTACTTGAGATCCTCCAGGGCTGTCAACTGGTGCAACCCTCTCGCTAATTCGCTCATAGCGTCAGCCGGCATGCGGCAGTCGTGTAAGCTGTAACACAAACAGTGCATATTTAACAGTTTATTTAATACAAGATAATATCAACATATTGCAAACGTATTGCAAATCAACAGTTGTCATATTTTGAGTTTTGTACAATGGAACTTGGAAGGCTTTGTTCATTGCAATCAATTATTGCCTGGTTTTGTGCTTGTTTAATTATATTTTAATGTGATCGATCAAGCCGAGGACATGGGTTTTGATTGTTCTTTTTGTAAGGGAAATGTAAGGTAAGTACTTGTCTACCGCACAGAGAAATAATAAAAGTCCATCTGTTCATAATTCATCATATTTTGTTCAATGACAATGTTTTTTCAAAAATAAAACAAAACCATTATCACTGATTTTGATGATGAATCACCCAAGCAAACAACCCTACGGCTACGATGTTGTGTAACCAAATGTTGGATTATTATATGAAATAATAATTCGACAACCTGATATTCCAACGGCAACGGATACAGGCTTATGCTTATAACCATACTTGTATTTTTATTTAACTTGAACGAACAGTATGGCATAATTTACGTAGTAATTACAGACAACATTTATAAACTAACTTTCAAAAAACTTTTGAAACCACCTGCGGTCGATATATCATGACGATCGTAGCCAAATCTTCAAATAATCGACGTTTTATCGAGAGCGCACGCTAGAGCAGACGCCGTCCAGCTTTGCTTTTTTCAAATGTGTATTGCACGGAATATGCTCCCCAAAAAATCTTAAATATAAAATAAGATTAATGGTAACCAAATAACAAACCATATGAACACGTGCGTATCCATTCGATGTACATGCACGGAATTTAAAGTGTTATTTTCTTCAGATAAATTAGGATTGTTATTTAGCAAGCCTGACAATTACAAATTATTAGTGCGTGTTAGTGCGTTTGCGTGCGTATATATATATATATATATATATATATATATATATATATATATATATATATATATATATATATATATATACATACATACATACATACATACATATGTATGTATGTATGTATGTATTTATGTATGTATATATATATATATATAATACATATATATATATATATATATATATATATATATATATATATATATATATATATATATATATATATATATATATATATATATATATATATATATATATACACACACTGTTTTATCTTAGTAACATTGCTTTTATTGGATTTCGATGATTTCTGTGTGAATCTACATCTGAACCTGGTCTGGTCCGTCTGGTGGAGACCAGCGAGACGTTCCCATATATTCGTGGATGTGCGAACAACCTACTGCTAGTGCTAGACACGTACACAGCCGTACGTACGTGCGTCCACACCAATAATATCGATGTGAATGGAAACACATATTTAAACATCCAAACTGCCCCCAGAAATTGAATGGTCGATCCATCTTGGAGTGCAAGAACGAATCAGACAGCTGATTGGGCCTACCCGGCGCCAAGCGCCACTAGTTAGAAGTATGACGGACACAGTCCAGCGGATCGCCTTTCCCTTCAACTTTTCAACCCAGAGGTTGCGTGTCTTTCAGGCTGAGCTTGAGTTCTTGCCACATGTCTACAGTCCAAACAGTGCAACTTCTACCAAAGGGGCATCCACTGCAGTCGTTAAGCTGCAGCAGGAGAGTGCCGACCCAAAAGTATGGAATGCATTCTTCGACAGTCGTATATAGAGGTGGGCGGGAAGATTTGAGATTAAGGCGAGCAAGCCGCGACAGAACGTGCCCGCTGATACAACTGACGCGCCCAGCTAGTATAGAAGGCAAGGTATCTGCCGGTCGCGGATCACTTGCTGCAGGAAATGGACACACGTCTATTAGTAGTTCAGGATCACTATGTGGCCCCGTACCCCACACAACGACACCGGGTGAATCTTGACGCTCATGCCCCTGTAATCTCGCGGACTATCACTGCGTGGCCGACGATACATACGTACCATCCTTGACGCCCGTGTCCCTGTAATCTTGCGGACTATCACGGCGAGGCCGATGACATCGTGGCATACAAGCGAACTGACATACGAGAAGAGGGCATTACGTCGTGCTGAGCGTAACTGGCTACAATTAGGTTTGTCAGTACATCGTCAGACATACACCGGCTTGCGCAACACCTTCCGAAAATCACTTATGACGGCACGATCGCAGTACTACTGGTGGCAACATCCAACGTATCTACCAGATCGTAAACACACTACATGGTCGAGATGGAGGCCGGCCGCTACGCAACACAAGCTTCGCTTGCTGCGAGATTTCAGATTAGCTTCTCTAAGAAGATCCATGCGTTGTGCTGCAATACGACTCAGCCGCCAATCGATGACGTGGCGAAAAACATCACTGCACTTTTAGTGTGTTTCGAAGTTGCGTCACAGACAGATGTGAAGAACATAATTTATGTGAGCTCGACCCGTTGCCAACGTCTGTCCTTCAACAGCACATCGATGCTCTATGTCCGGTTGTTACCCGCGTGATTAATGCGTCGCTCTCCACTGCTGATTTGAAAGGGACCACGTAGAACCTCCTCGCAGCACACCATGCATGTGGACACGTCCACCCAATTCATCACTTTCTATCTTTAAAAAGCACATTTTAGTTTCTGTTTAGTCGTTCCAAACGTATGAATTGGCATTTATTTCTAATAAAAAATGGCATTTATTATTAAATTGCAAAATTACAATTTAGTTACTTATTTCTGGCGTACCGGGGTAGTCACGATAAAACCATTATGTTCACAATCATGGAATTTATCACAATGATGCCACTATGAGGCCATTGCAGGTAGATGCCATTCTGTTAACTAGTTACTTTATAGTATAGATGAGTGGAGCAAATATTATCGTTTTGATCAAAAATTATTCCCTATTATATACATAATTTACAAACAGACAATATAATAACACAAAGGTACTTTTATAATGTATAAAATAGTATTACAAATAAAATAACCAGCTGTTTTTGTCCGTTGCTAATTTCGTTTTACTGTTTTTTCCTGTAACTTTCTTTTCGTTACTTTGTCACTGTTACTTTCTCTCCCACAACCCATTATAACACCAACTATATTGGCAAATAGTTCAGGTGAGATCACGCTCATTACCCTTTGTAGGCAAGTAATGTAGGAGAAGGTAATTATGAATACAACCAACTAACTCCGTATCAGTTAACCAATTAAAATAGTTGTACATTCCATTTAAGGGAGGCGCCTACCTTGAAATCAATGTAATGAAACCTTAAATTGTTGTGTTGCTTGAAATCCATTTGACCATAAAAGGCAATACAAGTTGTTTTTAATTATCTTACATAGTAACAGCTACGTCAGCAGCAAAACTAGCAAAGTACTGTGCTCTGGTCATAATCAGTCATAAAGATTTATCTACTATTAAAATATAAAAACTAAGTAATTATTTTATGTAATTTATTAAGTCACAAAACAAAACACATTTTAGCTAAATTTCGACTATATTCGATATTTGACCCACAAGGAGTAATGTCACTTCACAAAAAAACTTGGCTAAGTTGTGCAATTATTATTTATTTATGTAAAAAGGCAACAGAATTTGGGGGGTCACGTGCACATTTTTTAAATATCTGATATAATAACAGCTACGTCAGCAGCAAAATTTACAACATTGTTTCCAAAATATGACCCACAAGGAATGATGTTATTTCAGTAAAAGTTTGCTGTAATGTTAATTTATTATTTATCTCTATATACCTGTACGTGGGAGTATCGTGCGCAGACCCATGCGATGTTAGGTTAATTTCAAGATAGACGCCTACGTTAACACGGCTTCACTGCTCGGACACATGGATAACTTCAAGTGTTTTCCTAGTCCCCCCAATGTCGAGTCAACCAAGTTGTACAGTACTATCATAGGGGTCATGCTTCAGTTAGACTTCCGAATGTAGAGCATAGTAAGTTTGGATATTGGAAGTTGAAAAAATTCATACGATCTGACATAAGTGCATTTGTGCAGGGACATTACTAAGTTTGCTGGTGGAAGCTGTTGAGAGTAAAATGGTGGATTTTTCGATGATTTTAATAGGCGGAAGGATATTTGTGATTTTATTGGCCACTAGACACGTGTGCGCCGTCATTCGTGCCAATATTGGTAAACAATGAGGGGTATCGCACATACAGGCATATTACAAGAGTTAGAAATGTTTAATTTTGACAGCGGCTGGTAAAAACTTTTTAGAATTTTTGATGGTCACGTTTTCTTATAATTATGCAAAACGTTAACATGGCCACCAATGGGAAATATAACTGTAGGCTGAACCCAATTAAACGGAACTCGTAGTCACAGCACGGTTATACAACTTGAGACGCTTATGTTTTGATCGTTGTTGTTAGCTTAATTGTGGATACTACAGGTAATTTGGATGAAATAATTAGTTTGTTATAACACATTTATAACACATAATTTTTTTTTATAATTTGCAATTCCTGCCCCATGTTGTGTGAGTTTGACCTAGAAAATTGTCGGTGTCAGGCTAGTTAATATTATATATATTTTACTGATTTAATCTAGCCAACAAGATCATTACTTATATATATATACTTATAACACTAAACACGAATTTCCAAAGAAATTAATCAATCATTTCCACCATCAATTACCACCAATACATTTCTTTGTATAGTAGATGTCGCCAGTATATAGATGTGTTCTTTCATCTATGTTAATGTTGGCTTATTTGTGATGTTTGATGTCTGGTTGATTAAACACAAACAACAGTAGATGTCGCCAGTATATAGATGTGTTCTTTCATCTGTGTTAATGCTGACTTATTTGTGATGTTTGATGTCTGGTTCAAAAATAAAAAATTCAAATAAAAAATATGTATTTCCAACGTCATGTAACAACAGCAGTAAAGTAGCATAGCATCATAACGTATATTAAATTTAGATAAAAATGGTCACAGACATATACATTTTTATGCAGTATTAATGATGAGTTGGAAACGGGGAGAGTTGAAGTTTGCTTACTCCCCCCGTGTGTTCCATTACTAAATATTATAAGTACTTTTAAGTTAAAAATACAGTGTTGCTAATGGTTTGTTAATTGTATTACAAGATAATGATATTAATAAACAATACAACATCAATCAAGATAATGATAATAAAATTTGAAAATACTACTGTAACATACACAACATTTCATGACTGCATTATTGCCGTATATCTATCAATAATATATGATTTCTACCTTTTTTGAACGTATAATTATTTTGGCAATTTCTTAGGCATACAGATAAACTATTCCACAGTTTCACTCCAACTCTAGTCATACACACAGCCTTCAGTGTGGTTTGAGCATACATTTATTAAGATTTATCTCTCTGTCTTGTAACATGACAACATTCGTCTCTCGAATAAAAAAGTTTCAGAATGTTTTTCGGAAGTAATTTGTATTTCACCTTGTACATTGTGATAGCCGTCTTATACTCAATGTTATCAAAAAACTTCATAACATTAAGGTTAATAAACAAGTTGTTGGTATGGTCTTGAGCTTTTGCTCCATATATAATTCGCATAACTCTTTTTTGTAAAAAAAATATGGGCCATAAGTTATGGAGATACGTGTTGCCCCAAATCTCAGAACAGTAGTCAATATAAGGCATAAAAAGTGAAAAGTATAACAAAGACCGTGACTTGACATCTAGTAAGCATCGGGATTTGTAAATTATCGATGTTGCTTTTGCTAACTTGGATTTAACCAATCGAATTTGTGTTTTCCAGGATAGCTTATCATCGATGATTACACCCAGGAATTTTTGTTTATACACTCGTTCTATGTCCTCTTGATTAATGGTTATACATATGCCAGGTACATTTCTCTTTTTTCCAAATATCATGAAACTGGTTTTGTTGACATTAAGGGACAGTTTCTTCACTGCAAACCAATTTTGTAATTTCACCAGCTCCTGATTGACTACTGTGCTAAGCATATTTGGGTCATCAACACAATAGAATATATTGGTGTCGTCAGCAAATAAAATAAAGTTTTACTAAATCAGAAACATTGCATAAGTCATGGATATAAATCAAAATAGTTTTGGCCCGAGTATTGATCCTTGCGGTACTCCACATAGCATGTTTAGAAGATTAGACTTGACATTATCAATACAAACAAATTGTGACCTTTTATCAAGGTAACTGCTTAACCAGTTATATACAACACCACGTATGCCACACGTTTTCATTTTTTCAACAGTAAAATGCTTTTTTCAAGTTATAAACAGTTAACTCCAACAAGGCCATGGAAGATGATCTGGTTTTTCTAAAACCACACTGATTTTCATCCAATATTTCATTAAGCTCAATAAAATTGTTTAACCTGAAGTCAACATTTTTTTCTAGAATTTTTTTTAAATTGTGGTGAAAGTGACACAGGTCTGTAGTTGGAAAACACGTGTTTACTTCTAGATTTGAATAATGGAATTACTTTGACACTTTCATTTTGTCTGGAAATACACCGGATTCAAATGATCTATTACAGATCTGAGTCAAAGGCTTTACAATATAAAAATAACTTTTTTACAATGTACATGTCAATACCATCATTATCAGTTGAATATTTCCCTTTAAAGTTGTTTACAACTCTTAGTACTTCTTGCTCATCAGTGGCATGGAGAAACATAGATGCATTCGGTTTGACGTGCATGTAGTCATACATAATTTGGTTGATTAAACACAAACAATAGGAGACGCCGCCAGTATATAGATGTGTTCTTTCATTGATATTAATGTTGACTTATTAGTGATGTTTGATGTCTGGTTGATTAAACGCATAAATTATGGCTAATTATGTACAGCTAAAATAATCTCAAGGACAATACAGGCATAATTGTTAGCTGTCA
This sequence comes from Lamellibrachia satsuma, assembly GCA_033239005.1. Taxonomy (NCBI): domain Eukaryota; kingdom Metazoa; phylum Annelida; class Polychaeta; order Sabellida; family Siboglinidae; genus Lamellibrachia; species Lamellibrachia satsuma. Next base: position 2,168,615 of record BSQZ01000074.1, on the reverse strand, counting down.
GACGAAACGTTTATAGCTGAAAAAATCATACGTGATAAAAGGTTTTCAGGATAATGCACTTGCTATATGCGGGAGATATTTGTGGTTTGGGTACCATTCAAAAAGTTTCGCTCCGGTAACAATCCGAACCACAATCCTCAAATATACTGTTTATGTCTCCTCCCCCACCGTTATAAGGCCCGTGCCACAAGAGACCACCTCCTCACCATAGGCCATGCAGCAAATAAGCAAATAAGGCCTTCCCATGATAAGTCCCGAGAGGTAATCCCCCTCTTGTAAGAGCATCACACATTTGTAGAAGGGATGGGTTAAAAAGAGAGGGACTACTACAATATATATTATTTTATTACAGGAGTTGTATATGCATGCATGCAAGTGTGCATTCGTGCCTGTGTGCATGCGTTCAATAGTCCTAGTAAAGGGCAAAACAACAATAACTATTATGCTGACTGAAATGGTGTTCAAACACGATGATATGGACAAGAAAATATTGTAAATAACAATAAGTGGCTAGCTATGCTGATAATACAAATGTATCTCAATAGGGTCTATTATTTACAACTCACTATCTGGGATACAAACATCTTAGACTTAGCTCATGATTACATGAGACGTGTAATACAGCGAACACTGTTGGAACGATGTTAATATGTTTTGCTGCATCGTAGACTTTGGCTTAAAATACAGATATGCGCAATGGCTGATATTTCTACTTTGTCTAATTAATGACAACATATCTTCTTTTTAATAAATATTGTTTATTTTCCTGTGTCCCGTAAACTGCTTACGATTTCCGCCATTTTAGAAAATTAATTAGATGTGAAATTAATAACACATGGTAATTACATCAAAAAAAAAGTGTCGTGGCGAAATACTGGTTAGTTCAACTTTCTTGGCTCCTGTGAAGTAGGCCAAGGAGCAAGTAGCCGCTTCTCGACTGTAATGCATTTGGGGTCGTTACTTTAACATCACACGTGTCTAAGTTCTGGTTAGTAATTATATAATATTCATGAACAGTAACTCGCGTATTTCAAAAGCGTTTTATCAGGAAGAGAAATTCCTGTTAGTAACAATCCATGCTAAGCTAATGGATAATTGTATGCAACGAAATAAAGCAGTATTATGTGTCATAATTGACGCTGAGTCAGACATAAATGTTTTGAAATACGTCGGTACACAAGACATAATATGATTGTAACAGTGCTTTAAATTCATGTCAGGTAATTATGAAATTATTTTCTAATAACACACAATCATAAATTTGCAAGCTAATGACGTTTGACAACTAAATAAGACATTCGACCGTGTCAGAAGTAGGTGCCTGCAATCGGAAATCGTGCATTTTAAATCAGACATGACCACTGTTGAGATTTATCCTGAATGTGTTGTTATGCGGAGAACAAGTGCATATGTGTGCCAAATCTGAGCTCAATATATCAAAGTACTGTTTTGAGCGCCTACTTCAGTCACGGGACTACTGCTGGCATGGTCTCACGGAAAAATATAATATAATAATAATATAATATAAAATATATAATAGTACAGTTGTACTTGCTCTGTCCATTTTTTCAAGATGTTCATGTAATACCAATCTCGCATTCTTAAACGTCATGTAATATTTTAACATCAATGACTTGACAGCAACATACCGACAAGTCTGCTCGAAAAATAGAATCACATTAAATTCGAATCAATTCTGATGATTGCAAGGCAGTGCCGGGACGAACTATTGTCATGCATGCCCCCGGACCCCCATTATCAAGGTGGACCTTACCAATGTTTGCTTCCTATGGGTGGGTGTGCGTGTGCGTGCACATATGCAAGCATGCGTGGATGGGTGCATGTGCTTCAGTGCGGAAACTGGGCACCCCTCTTTTTCAGGGTCTGAATGTGGCCATGAATTTAATCAAAACGTGTTGTTACAAATAAAACTGCTAAGATGACATTAAAATGCTCACTGTAGCAACAAGCCTATGAACTGGCATTCCTGTCTCAAATGCAATAATAGAGCTGGTTGGCACCCCAGTTGTAAGGGGACACAAGTTATTTCCGTTTTGAGATAATGCACTTCCGCTCCCCACGTTGTGACACCATGATACGTCAAATGTACCAATTTATTATAAGATAAAACATTCCCAATGAACACGTCACGTAACTTTACAGTCACTTTTTGGGCAGTTACGGACTCCCTATAATGTAACATGATATTGGTGACGACACGACGTGATTGGACGTCGCATTGCGATGTAAACCTTTTGACGTAGATGTCAATGCGACGTCTCAAAGACGTCTCTTGGAGCCCCCACTCTTCATGTGTCTGCTATATGATGTGACTGAGATGGAACACGTGATGTATCTGCTAGGTAAATATGACGTCACATTCGGTATTGGCGTGGGTATTAGTATTGTCACATTTTAATGCTAGTTCATATAAATAAATAAAAAATCTCTTTTAAAAACGTTTTAATTCCAAATGCATTTATGTGTGATAAGGGAAAGTAGGGAGGATTGGGCCACAGGGAGGAGTGGGCCACAGTGAGGAGTGGGCAACAGGGAGGACTGGGCCACATAGAGGGCGGTCCACAGGGAGGAGTGTGCCTCAGGAAGGAGTGGGTCACAGGGAGGAGTGGGCCACATAGAGGTGTAGGCCACAAGGATGGGTGGGCCACAGGGAGGAGAGGGCCACATGGAGGAGTGGACCACAGGTAGAGTGGGCCACAGGGGGAGTGGGCCACAGGGAGGAGTGGACCGCAGGGGGAGTGGACCACAGGGAGGAGTGGACCACGGGGGAGAGGGCCACAGGGAGGAGTGGTCCACTGGGGAGTGGGCAACAGGGAGGAGAGGGACACAGGGAACAGTGGGCCACAGGGAGGAGTGGGGCACAGGGGGATTGGGCAACAGGGAGAAGTGGGCCACAGGGAGGAGTGGGCCACAGCAGGAGTGGGCAACAGGGAGAAGTTGGCCACAGGGAGGAGTGAGCCATGTAACTTTTCTCCACAGGTAACTGCTGTGAATCCTCAAAGTCCAGGTCATATGAATCACTAGGGCCGTCCCCACACAATGCACCTACTGTGGAAATCATCAGAGCGGTAATTACCGGTACTTGAACAGTGAATGAACGTCCCATTTTTACGTGGAAAGTAAAATTATTACACTTTGATGTGATTATTCTCTAAAGATCAACGATCTAAACAAAGAAAATGGCCTACGTTCATAAGCAAATATGATGACATAATTTTCAAATTAGAAGCAGTTGTTAGATTTCATCTAGAAAAGTAGGTTATCGTGGATTATCCAAAACGCACGCACGCAAGCAAGCAAGCACGCACGCACGCAAACACGAAGTATTGTACTAGACATATGCCAATTTTTTATATATGGGGGTCAAAATTATTTGAAGGGGTTCATAATATATATCGGGGGTACATATTGTATATATATATAATGACCGGGGTACCCAAAATGGAGATGTGACATCGGCACATCACATCCGTTCTCAGGAAACTATGCAGGCTTTGAGTCCATCGCCACATATAATACAAGATCCTGTCTCATACTTGCCGTGCCATCCAACACCAAGCCCCAGAATGCATGAACGGGATATTAACCATCTACAGACCAGAGCGTTCACTACGATCATCATCATCCATCACGATGACCTTGCCTCAGATTCGAACGAGCACTTACGGGGATCACATGTTTAGCAATGCCGTAGACTGTGTTACTGTTTTTTCTTAGTATTTAGTATTTATTTATTATAATTGTTTTACCATAATAAGCATTAAGCATGTCTAATTTTGGCTGTATATATTATCGCCTTTTATTCACGTCTAGACTATTATAGACTATTATTATTATTATTATTATGATCACCGCATAAGTGATTGTTGTCTTGTGTCAAAGTTGCACTCGGGAATGTGATTAATGCAATTAACCGCTGACTTCTGATTAAAGGGAAACAAAAATCATGTACTTGGGCCTATGCACCTATAAGTGTTACACAAGTATAACCATTTGTAGCTAGAATTAATAATATCATGAACGTGGTTTTCTAGGAAAACTTTGTTGAGCACACAGCATGTTACTTTCATGGACTGTGCCATATTGTTAGATAACCTTACGTCATGAGTGTCAAGTATAGCAAAATTAACTCGCCATATGAAGATATATCTATTCCTATGCTTGCTAATAGGATATAGCCATGCTCTTTGCGTCCAAACTGGTTTTGTGCATACCGACATAATTAAATATGTCATGCGTAGTTTAGGTTACTTGATTTCATCGACTGCGTATGCACTTATTGGTCACTCTGGTTAAAATGTCAGCCCTTAGTAAACTGGAGAAATGACTGGAATCTCCCACTTTTAGAGCATATTCTGAGTTAAATGTTTCTTAATTTATACAGCACCAAATCTATGCAATGAAATTGTTTGGTGCTGTACAATATAATAATAAAATAATAATAACACAATAATATTACATAAAGTAATTATGGTGGTAAGCTAAAAATATACACAATATTACATAAACTCTAGACAATTATATCATATGGTGCTATGAATAATACAAAACAGAAATATTACATAAACAATTATGATGACAGGATAAAAACATAAAATCTAAACAATTATATCATATGGTGCTGTAGACAAATAAAAAAACAGATAACACAATAAATGGAGCATGATAGAATAAAACAATTAAAAAGAATGAAACTTATAATATATATATATATATATATATATATAACTTAATTGTACGCTAAATTAAAACAGGCAGTCTTTAGCTTGTTCTTAAAAATGTTAGCATCGTGAACACTTCATAAATCTTTGGGTAGAACAGAATAGGAAAAAAATTATATTCTTGATTTTAGTTGCATAGTTACTTTTTATTATCACTTTTAAGTGCATAGCCCCCAAACCATGACTTTTGTTTCACTTTAAATGACGTATTTGATGTGCTCCATACAGCCTTATCCTACATGTTAGTGAATGAGATTAAAGAAGAACTGCCCAATTGCATGCAGACAGTGAAAGAAGATGTCTGCAACATCAAGCGAGAAATGCTACTGCTAACAGTAGCAAATCGATGCCCTCGAAAAAACTGTCGAAGCGACAACATTGAAATCATAGGTTTCACTGAACCAGCGCAAGGGGAACCGATGATACTTCCTGCATGACCATTGATATGTGCGAGAGGAGCAGCGTGGATGTCGCAACTCACGATGCAAGGCAAGGCATGCTGGGAAGGGCCAAGGCCATTGTGGCAAAATTTGTGTGCAAAGAGAAACAATCAGCAAAGAAAAAGCTGAAGGATGTCAGTGGCCTGAAGATCACGATCTATGACTTCCCTCCGCACCAAATTGTTGTGTGAAGTGAAGAAGGACAATTAAAATGTATTCACTCTGACCCGACAAAATATATGAACAATGCTCAGTTTAAAAATGTTAATCCTTTACAATTCCTGAATACCACTGTTGTGATTTTAAAAATGACACTGACCCTAACAACAATTTCTTTAACAGTATTTCTACACGCTGTGATTATTACACAGTAGAACAATTTGTTAAGAGCCAATACGAAATGCAGATTGTAATGCAACTTTAATTGATAAAATTTTCACAAATGAATTGACCAGTTATATTACCAGAGAGTTACTTATAAATTATTTTAGAGATCATTTACCTGCATTTTATTTGAAAATTGAGTGACTAACTTTATAGACCTATTCACTCGACTGTATGGTAAGAACTGTCCAAATAAGAAAACGTACTAATCAACCCATCTTGAAGAACAAACTGGTTCACTAGAGGTTGTGCAATATTTGGTAAAAAAATTAGATTAGAAAAAGAACATTAAAATGTATTATCAGTAAAAGTAAATATGGTAAAGGGTAAGTGGAATTTATTTAATTTAATAAAAAAATTACAACACTCAACTTACAAAAACTTGTCTATTAGTAATGGTAGATTAACTAAAAATAAAGCAGATATTGTTAATGGTTTCATTGATTTTTCTTGCAAATGTAGGGCCAAATCTTGCACAAAGACACATTAGAATACCTAATGGAAATATAACCGGGCCTGATTAATTATAAAGCACTAACTCCAACACTATTTTCTTAGTTGAGGTTGAAACAATGTAAATAATATTGTCTCAAGTTGTAAACAAAAAGTGTACAGGTTATTACAATGTTGATATAACATTTGTTAAACAGACACTTTCTAACAATGTGACAAATCCTTCAGTAGTGGTGTATTTCCCAGTAAAATGATAGTTGTCAAATTCATCCCTGTATTTAAATTCGGTCAACACCACTCACGGCATTATAATGAATGACAAGTGGAGCACCAGCTGGAACACTCGGTCTGGTAACACAGGGTGGATGGATGAACTAAGAACTACTCGTAGAGGTGCTAGAATATACCTGAGATATTGGCATAACTGTGTCTACTGCCACTACAAGGAGTGGATGACAAGTGGAGCACCAACTGGAACACTCGGTCTGGTAACACAGGGTGGATGGATGAACTCAGAAATACTCGTAGAGGTGTTAGGATATACCTGAGATATTGACATAACTCTGTCTGCTGCCACTACAAGGAGTGGATGACAAGTGGAGCACCAGCTGGAACACTCGGTCTGGTAACACAGGGTGGATGGATAAACTCAGAACTACTCGTAGAGGTGTTAGGATATACCTGATATATTGGCATAACTCTGTCTACTGCCACTACAAGGAGTGGATGAAAAGTGGAGCACCAGCTGGAAGACTCGGTCTGGTAACACAGAGTGGATGGGTAAACTCAGAACTACTCGTAGAGGTGTTAGGGTATACCTGAGATATTGGCATAACTCTGTCTACTGCTACTACAAGGAGTGGATGAAAAGTGGAGCACCAGCTGGAACACTCGGTCTGGTAACACAGGGTGGATGGATGAACTCAGAACTACTCATAGTGGTGCTAGAATATAGCTGAGATATTGACATAACTCTGAACACTCGGTCTGGTAACACAGGGTGGATGAATGAACTCAGAAATGCTCGTACAGGTTCTAGAATATACCTGAGATATTGACATAACTCTGTCTGCTGCCACTACAAGGAGTGGATGACAAGTGGAGTACCAGCTGGAACACTCGGTCTGGTAACACAGAGTGGATGGATAAACTCAGAACTACTCGTAGAGGTGTTAGGATATACCTGATATATTGGCATAACTCTGTCTACTGCCACTACAAGGAGTGGATGAAAAGTGGAGCACCAGCTGGAAGACTCGGTCTGGTAACACAAAGTGGATGGGTAAACTCAGAACTACTCGTAGAGGTGTTAGGATATACCTGAGATATTGGCATAACTCTGTCTACTGCTACTACATGGAGTGGATGACAAGTGGAGCACCAGCTGGAACACTCGGTCTGGTAACACAGGGTGGATGGATGAACTCAGAACTACTCATAGTGGTGCTAGAATATAGCTGAGATATTGACATAACTCTGAACACTCGGTCTGGTAACACAGGGTGGATGAATGAACTCAGAAATGCTCGTACAGGTTCTAGAATATACCTGAGATATTGACATAACTCTGTCTACTGCCACTACAAGGAGTGGATGACAAGTGGAGCACCAGCTGGAAGACTCGGTCTGGCAACGCAGGGTGGATGGATAAATTCAGAACTACTCGTAGAGGTGTTAGGATATACCTGATATATTGACATAACTCTGTCTACTGCCAATACAAGGAGTGGATGACAAGTGGAGCACCAGCTGGAACACTCGGTCTGGTAACAAAGGTTGGATGGATGAACTCAGAACTACTCGTACAGGTGCTAGAATATACCTGATATATTGACATAACTCTGTCTACTGCCATTACAAGGAGTGGATGACAAGTGGAGCACCAGCTGGAAGACTCGGTCTGGTAACACAGGGTGGATGGATGATCTCAGAACTACTCGTAGAGGTGTTTGGATATACCTGAGATATTGACATAACTCTGTCTACTGCCACTACAAGGAGTGGATGACAAGTGGAGCACCAGCTGGAACACTCGGTCTGGTAACACATGCTGGATGGATAAACTCAGAACTACTCGTAGAGGTGCTAGAATATACCTGAGATATTGACATAACTCTGTCTACTGCCGCTACAAGGAGTGTATGACAAGTGGAGCACCTGCTGGAACACTCGGTCTGGAAACACATAGTGGATGGATAAACTCAAAACTACTCGTACAGGTGCTAGAATATACCTGAGATATTGACATAACTCTGTCTACTGCCACTGTAAGGAGTGGATGACAAGTGGAGCACCAGCTGGAACACTCGGTCTGGTAACACATGCTGGATGGATAAACTCAGAACTACTCGTAGAGGTGCTAGAATATACCTGATATATTGACATAGCTCTGTCTACTGCGACTACAAGGAGTGGATGAAAAGTGGAGCACCAGCTGGAAGACTCGGTCTGGTAACACAGGGTGGATGGATGAACTAAGAACTACTCGTAGAGGTGCTAGAATATACCTGAGATATTGACATAACTCTGTCTACTGCCACTACAAGGAGTGGATGACAAGTGGAGCACCAGCTGGAAGACTCGGTCTGGTAACACAGGGTGGATGGATAAACTCAGAACTACTCGTAGAGGTGCTAGAATATACCTGAGATATTGACATAACTCTGTCTACTGCCACTACAAGGAGTGTATGACAAGTGGAGCACCAGCTGGAACACTCGGTCTGGTAACACAGGGTGGATGGATGAACTCAGAACTACTCGTAGAGGTGCTAGAATATACCTGAGATATTGACATAAATCTGTCTACTGCCACTACAATGAGTGGATGAAAAGTGGAGCACCAGCTGGAACACTCGGTCTGGTAACACAGGGTGGATGGATGAACTCAGAACTACTCGTAGAGGTCCTAGAATATACCTGAGATATTGACATAACTCTGTATACTGCCACTACAAGGAGTGTATGACAAGTGGAGCACCTGCTGGAACACTCGGTCTGGAAACAAAAGGTGGATGGATAAACTCAGAACTACTCGTACAGGTGCTAGAATATACCTGAGATATTGACATAACTCTGTCTACTGCCACTAAAAGGAGTGGATGACAAGTGGAGCACCAGCTGGAACACTCGGTCTGGTAACACAGGGTGGATGGATAAACTCAGAACTACTCGTAGAGGTGCTAGAATATACCTGAGATATTTACATAACTCTGTCTACTGCCACTACAAGGAGAGGATGACAAGTGGAGCACCAGCTGGAACACTCGGTCTGGTAACACAGAGTGGATGGATAAACTCAGAACTTCTCGGACAGGTGCTAGAATATACCTGATATATTGACATAACTCTGTCTACTGCCACTACAAGGAGTGGATGACAAGTGTAGCACCAGTGTAAGAAAACGTACAACAACTGGGGCTGAAAAGAAGAAGAGGGGACCAAGAAGGTCCAAGAAGTGAGTTCTGGAGGAGCCTGACATACCAATTGATCAGCCAGTCTCCGATTTCGACGAGGAAGGACCGCTAGAACAAACTGTCAAGTCAGACAAAGAAGTTGGAGTGAGATACTTTGTCTTAGCACATACGTATCAAGAAAAGTCCACCAAACAGGGAAACGTGGCAGGGAAAGTGTTTGCAGTGGACTGAGAGGACACCCAAGTTGACTGCTACAGAGAGTCGCGGAAGATGGCCAACAAGTTCGTCCACCCAATGGTGGAGGATATATCATCTGTATCAAAATGGCAAATTGTAATGTGTCTTCCCAAACCATTTGTAAATGGTGGCTCCAAAAAGTTACCTTACAGTTTCCAGTTGATGTAAGACAATACAGTTGTCAGTAGATTACAAGATCTAGTGTGATTAGGCGTATGGTAGGTTAACACACATTGGCTGCACCGGTCTCGTGAGCCTGGTCTAATGTGTCACATGTATCAAACAACGATTGTATTGCTATATGTTCCTATGAGTGACCATGTACAGTTGTATTTCCTAAGTAAAAAGTACTAATATCTACAAATATTTACAGTTTTATTCATTTAGTCATTTTCTCAATCTAGCCCACACGTGGGGCACTTTGAGCGACATAAAAACCTTTTTTAAATATGATTTTGAAGTAGAAGTTATAAAGATAACTTTCTGTAAATTGCACAAGGTATGCCTCAATAAATGCACTATGCAATGGCTAACAATTCATAAACAGGTTGATCATTTGTGAAGCAAGAGGTAATATAATGTGAACAATGGTTCAAGGTGTCCCCCACTCCCCTACATTTGTGAAGCAAGAGGTAGTACAATGGGAAAAAATGGTTCAAGTTGCCCCCCTCTCCCCACCATTTGTAAACCACGAGGTAGTATAATGTGAACAATGGTTCAAGGTGCCCTCCTCTCCCCAACATTTGTGAAGCAAGAGGTAGTATAACGTGAACAATGGTTCAAGGTGCCCCACTCTCCCCTACATTTGTGAAGAGGTAGTATAATATGAACAGTAGTTCAAAGTGCCCCCCTCCCCCCTACCCCTCCACTTGTGAGTGGAAATAGACAAACGTAATGTCTTACATGATAAAATAATTATTATTTAGTTTACCTCCTACTGGTTGAGTTCAACAACTGCCTTTATGGACCTGGGGTCTATTGTATGGAGGTCGTTTTAAAGAGGGCCTAATTTGTAACACTGTGGTAACATATTTATCTCTAGGAGTTGAAGGCAAACGTTTTACAAAGATACACTGGATATATGAAAACACGGTGAGTTTTGGGTTCTCCACTATGCCCCTTGGGCCAAGGTAGCACCTGCATATTGACGGTCACCCATGGAATGGCTGAAGACTAAGTTACCAAATTAAATTGCTTGTAACAGTATTAGGCACCAGTTTACAGAGTCACTGACTGGTCATATTTAGGGAAGGGTCACACAAGAGTATTAGGTGCCTGTTACAGGTTCAACCATCACATTTGGCCCAAAATCCATCATGATAAGACTTTTCAAGATATGACACGAAGTGTGGAATGCAGGCATTACCAGAGAGATACAACCCAGTAGTGGGCACAACACTGCCATGGTCTCATGGAGAATTAGGTCTTATTTCACAATGATATGGCTGCAGCTTTTATATTTAACATGCCTACCTACCATACAACAAAGACTTGTAACACAAGACGCCAACAGTCTTACATACATTACAATATGAAAAACTTCTATTGTGCTAAAATCCTTGGGAGACCCAAGCTCAGCAGCGCACGAAAACAAAACAGGTTAAGCAGTTCCTAAGTCGATTAGTCGCAAGTTGATTAGTTGTAAACAGTTGGATTGGTTCACCGAGGAGCTATGCAGAATATGCGATTTTAAAAAGGCAGGTTTTTAGTTTATTGGGAAATGTTATTATATTTCCTACGGACTTAATGCTATACAGAAACTATGGAGCTCTAGTTCCGACATTTGTCTTAACCATGGGAAAAAAAATAGTTTAGAATTAGATGATCGAAGCTGTCTGGGTTGTCTTGTCTGGGCTATTAAAAATAATGCGATATCAGACAGGGGCCAATGCAATGATTTAAGAAGTGGCACTATACATCTGCAAGTGTACATATCACATGCAGAGAAAAGTAAAATAGCTTCAGTTTGGGATATTTTTACAATGCCAATTCAACTTTGAACGTTTGGTGGTTGTGTTATCACAGTGTTTAGTAATTAGCTAATTTTTATTCACCTACGTCCTAATATCACATATTAAATATGATTTAATAAATAACTGCATAACCGTTTGATTTCTGGTGTATTCAGCAAATGATGACTTTACATAATTGTTTTACTAGCATTATGTATGATTATTAGCTGTCCGAAAAGAATTTTTTCTAAATGTGTGATTTTGTTGTGGCTGATTTAAAATGTGGAGACTCGTGTCCTGGAATGGCAGAGATACCAAATGGATATTTCAGCTGAGTGTTTATCAGCGAAGAACCAAGGATAAATCTGACAGCTTACGGTAGTTTACATTCACACTTCAAATGTGACAACATCAAATTAAATAAACAAGAGAGAGGATAATTAGTGTTGAAGTTGACAGGACCCCAAAAACAACAAAAGTGAGCAATATATATATATATATATATATATATATATATATATATATATATATATATATATATGGATTTATATGTCATGTAATGGGTGCATAAAGGTGTTTATGTGGAATGACAGGGCAGGAAATGTGCGCGCATGCGATATTAGGATATACCTGTGGCAAGACGTAATTTAGTTTCATAGACATGTTTTTATAACACTGCAGTGCAGCGTTATAAAACGTAGACCCCGCCCCGCACTCTCCCTTCATGCCCATGTTCCCGAGAAACTACAAGCAAGGTGTGGTCTGAGGAGTATGTTGATCTGCATACCTTGCTCCCAGAAATCAACCTGACTTAGCAGGATTTCTCGTTAACTGTCCGACCAGGGGCCCAAAGCTAAAGATCCAGGGCTTTCCATATATTCATATTTGTTTTTCTCCTGAAACCTGAAAATGCTTTTAGTGCACCTAAAATGCTCAAATACATCCACACAGTTAGAACTTTGGCAGAGGGTGGGGGTAGCTGGCACTGGGGTATGGAGGGGTGGTCGTGGCACAGTGTGATTTATAAACTGTGGCTAAGCGCTGCACAGCAACCACAACTCAGTGTGGCACCGCAAGGGGGTCCCACTTTCTCGGCAAGGGTGACGCTAACAAATCCACCGGCAACTGTTACGCGTACAACCTGGGTCAGCAGTGCAGCCGTAACCCCTGCCACTTCAGACACCAGTGCAGATGGTATGAGGGTAGCCACCCTGCGATTAGATGGCCGAAATCGCAAACATGAAAATCCACTTTTCTCCTGCGCTATATACACAAATAATAACCGGGTCTTACCATCGCCAATTTCGCCGGAAGCTCTAAGTGAGGTATTGCAAGTTTATGAAGTTGTTAGAAGTCAGTATCTTGTCAACGGTTCAGTGCAGGTTTTGAAACTGGATGTCTAGGTGTGCCAGTGCAGAAAGATGAAAGTGTCAAAAACATGAGGTCCACTTTTTTTCCACAGGTAACTGATTTCAAACTCAAGAAAGAGTTAGCCCTGGGGAGAATTGTGGGCCCCTTTGACGTACCACCAACTAATCCTGCTTACAGGATTTCTCCACTGGGCGTCATACCTAAGAAAACGCCAGGGGAATTTTAGTGATACATAATTTGTTTCACCCAGAGGGGTCTTCAGTTAACGATTACGATTACGCAACAATTCAGGCTGTAATTTCCTTTATTAAGGAATCCGAATCAATAGTTTTTATGGCTAAAGTAGACACTGAGCCAGCTTTTCGCATCATTCCGGTGGCACCAAAGGAAGCACCAATGTTACTGATGGGGGGTGCGAGCGCATGTTCGATCTTTGAAATGTTCAGTACATCATTAGAATGGGTGGCAATGAACAAACTCGGCGTAACAAAAGTGGTACACGTAATTGATGACTTTTTGTTTATGGCAGATTCTCTGGAGAAATGTGAACGTGATATGAAGGCATTTATTGACCTATGTAAGCAAACTGGGGTTCCAATGGCACGAGGAAAGACTGTGGGTCCAGCGACAGCACTCCAATTTATGGGTATCACTTTGGATGCAGTGAGTATGGAGACTTGTTTACCCGGGGACAAACTAACACAATGATGATTGCTGCTGTAGTCATTTATGGAGAAGCAGAAAGTCACACTTAGAGAGATGCAGTCCCTTATAGGGGTGATGAATTTTGGATGCTCTATTATCGTGCCATGGAGGGCTTTCCTTAGGAGATTAATATACTTGACCATGGGTGTTAGTAGGTCACTTTACCACACAAGACTGACCAGGCAAGTGAAACTAGATCTGTTAATATGACAAGATTTTCTGGCAGATTTTAATGGCAAAGCTTTCTTCTTGAATGAGAACTTTATGACTGGGGACTACCTGCAATTGTTTACAGACGCTTCAGGCTATGGAGCAGTGTGTGGACCAAAGTGGTTTTTTTGGTAGGTGGCCCAGTTCATGGCTTACTCTAAATATTACTGCACTGGAGTCCAATTGTAGCAGCTGTGGAGTTATGGGGTGCTTCATGGGCTAACAGTAACGTCTGCTTCTTCACAGATAACAAGGCCTTGGTCTCGATTATTAATAAGCAAATGTCCGGGGATGCGTATGTGATGGTTTTATTGGCTAAGTTGATTTTGACATGCTTGCGCTGTAATGTTAACTTTACAGCTTGTCATCTGCCGGGTCGTGACAGTACTTTAGCCGACAAACTGTTTCGTTGTCAGATCAACGACTTCTGGACATTGGCTCCATGGGTCAACTGTGAACCAGCGAGAGTGCCGCTCCACATCTCCCCAGCTGCCTTACGGATTCTGTAGAGCGACTCTTGGCGTCCTTGGCACCCTCATCTAGAGCGCAGTATGAGCGGGCATGGCCGAAGCTGGTAGGTTTTTTCCAGTCATTCGGCATCGTCCCCACTTTGCCAGTGTCAGTCGCCATGATGATGCTTTTTGTGGCACATTTACATAATGCAGGTTTGGCACCAGCTTCCATTATTTCCACAGTCTCAACCATCTCTTTTTTTCTTAAAGTGAACTCCCTGCTTGACCCAGCTAAGAACTGTATTATTTCCAGACTTCTAGCTGGGGCGCAGAATTTAGGAATAGTGTCGGATGTCTGACTTCCAGTTACGCTGCCAATACTTGCCCGACTCATTAGGGGGCTGCCACATGCTTACTTCGCACTATAAATGTGTCATGTTGCATGCCATGATGGTTCTGGCTTTTAAGGCTTATTTGCGGATGGGTGAGATGGTCCCCCAATCCAGCAGCTTAGTACAAGGGTGCCTTCACTTTAGGGGTGTAACACTGAATGGTGACATCATCACAGTTTCATTTAGACAATTTAAACCTAGTGGTAGACAGGGCCCTCAGTCTTTGCAGGTTAACAGACAGTGTGTCCTAGGCACATCTGTTTACCCAGCCACATGGCTCAGATAATTGTTTTCAGATTAGGGGCTCAAAGCATTCACCCTTATTTGCGTACACAGATGGCACTCCAATGCTGCCGATGGAGTTTGATATAATATTAAAGTGTCTGCTAGAATTCTGTGGGTTGAGTACTAAAGTGTTTAAGGGTCACAGTTTCAGTATTGGGGCGGCCACATCGGCAGCATTAAGGGGCTAGTCGGACACACAAATTAGAGTAGCAGGTAGATGGATATCGAATGCTTTCAGGAAGCACATTCGAATATCATAACAACCTGTAGCTGTATGTACAGGTCTCGTAAGCATAGCAGGTAATCTGTAGCTGTAGGTACAGGTCTCTTAAGTATAGCAGGTAATCTGTAGCTGTATGTACAGGTCTCGTAAGTATAGCAGGTAATCTGTAGCTGTATGCACAGGACTCGTAAATATAGCAGGTAATCTGCAGCTGTATGTACAGGTCTTGTAAGTATAGCAGGTAATCTGTAGCTGTATGTACAGGTCTCGTAAGTATAGCAGGTAATCTGTAGCTGTATGTACAGGTCTCGTAAATATAGCAGGTAATCTGTAGCTGTATGTACAGGTCTCTTAAATATAGCAGGTAATCTGTAGCTGTATGTACAGGTCTCGTAAGTACAGCAGGTAATCCGTAGCTGTATGTACAGGTCTCGTAAGTATAGCAGGTAATCTGTAGCTGTATGTACAGGTCTCGTAAGTATAGCAGGTAATCTGTAGCTGTATGTACAGGTCTCGTAAGTATAGCAGGTAATCTGTAGCTGTATGTACAGGTCTCGTAAGTATAGCAGGTAATCTGTAGCTGTATGTACAGGTCTCGTAAGTATAGCTGGTATTCTGATAGATGTGGCATCGCTCACTGTTATACTAAATATGGTGGCTTGGTTGTTCTATATGTTTGTGGCTCTGGGGATATGGCCGAGACTCTGACAGTGGCGGAGTCAATAGATACATCTTCAATGTCATAGTCATGTAAGTACCTTGAGTTGGGATGTGGCCGCCGAGACTCTGACAGTGGCGGAGTCGATAGCTAGTGTCCTAACTATCATAATGTTCCACAAGAATGTAGCAGTATATATTAAGCCCCTTAAAAGGTATTCCTTTCAAACGAATGTAATGGTTGTATTGGGAGGTAGCCGAGACTGATGGTGTCGGAGTCATTAGCTGTCTACTTAAACTGTGTACAATTTGCAGGGATGTACTTGGATGTACAGGCACTGTAGCTGCGGATCTGACAGTATTTAGTAGTTTCATCTTAATCTTATTGTATCAAACAAAATCCATACAAATGTAGAATTATATATCAGTGTATATAGTATATAGTCAATGGAGACTCTCACTAAGACATAGCATATGTCGCTAGTGTGAGAGCCACCTTACGTTTAATGTAGAAACAATAAAAAAATTATATTGGGAATCTAATTTAAAATGTGCTCACCTGCCTAAACAGAATATAATAAAAAAGATAATATATGACAATACAGACGTGGCGCAGCAGCTATGCAACACTTGTCGAGTGAAAAAATATGCATATACATACATGTATACCTACAAACATTGTTATATAATTTTCAATTTCATATAGTGTAACATTGAAAAACATAATACTAGGCATTTGTTGTAGTTTCATGATTTTTTGTACGAGTTAATACTACTGCAATTTATGTATTTTGTATTTATGTATTTGCATAAATAAAGAACCCATGCAGACTATGCGTGCGACATTTATCTTTAATTATATTTGGAGTGTCATTTAGGATACACACTATATTTATTTGAATGCTTCTCTTTGTATATTCATAGTTCGTTCTTGAAATTACAAAATTGTTTCTGTGCCTTCTATAATGGTTATGCGTTTCAAAAACATACATAAAGGACATGGCCTGAAAATACTCTGGCAAGTAGTTGTTTACATACTTACAGTGTTTGTTAGACTGTGTATTATGTGTAAATACCATTTGGGGCCGGCATGCTTGTTATGATTATTTGTTGTTTACATACTTATAGTGTTTGTAGACTGTGTGTTATGTGTAAATACCATTTGGGGCCGGCATGCTTGTTATGATTATTTGTTGTTTACATACTTATAGTGTTTGTAGACTGTGTGTTATGTGTAAATACCATTTGGGGCCGGCTTGTTATGATTATTTGTTGATGTACAGTCGCGCCTCGTTATTACACGTCCCGTTATTACGCGGATTCGGATATACTGCAGTCGGTCGTGGACCTCGATTTTCTGCCCCCAGGGGGAAATGCCAAATGGACTTGCTTAAACCTACTTAGAATTACTTTGACAATTCTCAAGAAACATTAGGTGAACGATGTCAATGAACGAGTGTCAATAATGTGATATAGGTGTTAACAAATTGTGTGAACATTGAAGAAAAAAATTTCAAATTGCTGTACCTCAAGATCTTTTTTTGGTCCCACTCTACTTTTTGAAATGACACTTGTTGATACAATGACATTGCTAATGACATAATTTGATCCAAATCGGGGTTTGCAAATGTTTGGTTTGTCAGGTCAAAATCAGTGACCTTCACAACAAATTTGTTTTTCCAACTGCCGTGTAATTAGGACGAAGTTATGTGTTAAAAACCTCTATTTTTTATTCCAGATTTGTGTTCATTTTATACATTAGCATGACATAAATGAATTGTAACTAAAAAAATGTCCCGCAAATTATTGGTAAAAATGAAGTTTTCAGTATTGTATTTGCGATTCACGAAAGCGAGTGTCTAAAAACAAATCCGTGACGTCATATGGAGGAATGAAATGAGGTGCCTAGTTTCATATACACTTTAAACAATGGCAGCGTTTTTTGCTTTCTTCATTTTACAAATGGTTTAACCTTTTACAAACTGTTTGCGCTCGATGACATATATTATATGGATGTTAGTCGAACTTCGACGTGGTGAAAACGTGTCTTGCAGGGTTTTGTCGGTATAAAGCTGAAATAAAACATAACCCTCAACATATTTCTAATCTTCGAATCGAGAAAGCCCGCCTCACACGTTGATGGCTGCGGTTCATGTAGACAACGCCAGCGCACTTGGCACTGATGCTATCTTCTCACATCTGTAGCCAGCACATCGTTACAAGCGACTGAATATTGTAAAATGGATGGGATTTGTGAATCACCAGGTGCTTACGATGCAAGACTGAAATTCCAACCTTTCGTCCGCTGATCACAACAAAAATTGTCACTCGTCAGACAGTCGGGACTCGGAACAGCGTACAAAATTGTATTTACAGTAGTTCACAAAGTCGCCAAATAGATGCAGTTTATATTATGCACGTTACCTTAAAAATTAAGCAACTTTCAGTAGGCTATATATATATTACAATAACAAAATAGCAAATTACTTTACTACTGACACAGTAGACAGTTTCAGCTATAAGTTTTTCGCTCCCAACTTATCTCAATACTTAACGTATAGCCAATAAGTTGAACAGTGTGTGGGGTGTGTGGCATGAAGTGGGAGGTGGGAGTTTGGCCCTACAAACTGCTGGGAGGTGGGCAGTTGGCCTAAGCAACAGGTGTGATGTGGGGTTGGTGGGAGGTGGACTCTCAATGTTGGTGGGAGGTTGACTGCCAAAGCAGGTGGAACGGAGGTTGATTAAGCATATCTTCTTTGAAGTAACGTCTAAAAACTCATAAGGAACATTTTCACTAATGCAGGCCATTCGGTCAGTATTTACGTCTGTGTATCTTGGCACAACACTTATGGAGAACATGCGACCGGGAAATTCAGCTGCCTATAAGTTATGGAACTAGCGTGAAAAACTAATAGCTGACATTGTCTAATAGTGTCATTCAAAACAGTGATCTTGTTGACTTGGAGTTCAAAAGAAATGTCAAATACACTATGAATTATCACGCCTGGGGACTGGACATCTCAATATACGAACATGTGGTCGGTTTTATTTTTAATGTCTTGCTGAATATGTGATGAAAACAGTTAAACTCTGGTTTTGATTGTTTATTTTTAAAATCATACTTTTACGTGCCTGTTTTGTGTCATCCAGTAACTAACAAGTTTTAAAACCTAATATTATGTACATACTACAAGGGTAGATTATTAAGGGTGCATTGGGTGTCTGAGAATGTGAAATTTAACAGTGTTTGACAGTACACTACCACTAGCCAACATACTGTCCCTAGATTATCATTACTTTGACAACAAAATTGTTCCATGGGAAGGTATTCGAATTCCACAAATTGTGCAGGGCCAAAGTCACCTTGGAGTAACTATGACCCAAATATGTGTATGTTGTATACTGTCTAGCGACTATATACTATATAAGCTGAGACCATACATACATAATTGATTATACAATAATAATAAGAAACAATATGGAGGGAACCAAGATGACCATAATCTGCTCAGACTGAGGTGACTTCGGCTCGGTGCACACAAACATGTTGTCATGACATGTGGGACCTTCACATACATTCCATTCGCCAACATGGCGGTGTTATTGTAATGCTACATCACATTTCTACGGATTCTGAAATTGTGGTCCTTTTAAAACAAAGTCACACCATAATTAAACATGGGCCAAAGTCACCTGTTTAAATTTCTGAAAGCACAAATTGGGAATATGGCATTATAAATTTATATTTAGTTTACACCTTCATTGGATCTTAGATGCTATTATTGTTCTTAGATCATAGGTCTTAGACTGTGAGTAAATGTTGAGTCCTTGGTATGTATGGTGGGAATCTACCATTCATAATGTTGGTTAAAATGTTCAAGCACTTACTTTTCGTAATTTTCTCAGAATTTTCACATTTAAAAGGATCAAATTCTCAGAATTGCTAGTAAAGGCCTGTAGCATTACAATAATACAATCATTTTGTTGAGTGGAACCCGTATTGACATCCCAGGTTCCATGACAACTCAAATAATCCTAGCTTACGGTACTTAATAAAAAACCTAAAAATGCTCTTTGCTATTTTGGGTTATAAAAACTGTTTACACTGCATCGCATACAACCTTTAAATTTGGGGCATGGCCACAGCACCCTCTAGTACTTGGACACCGTCTCCACTTGTACACTTTGTCATATAATCCATGGTCAGTTCCTACAAACTGACATGTGCTGAAAACCTTTCTGACAAATGAGCAGCTGTAACTAATGTAAGCAATTGAAAGCAGAGAATGTCAGTAATAATTAATCAAAAATTTTTCAGCTTCTGCAGAAGGCAACACTCCTGAAACTTCACAAGAAGTCGCGACCCGTCCACTGGAATATGGGGCAACCAAACTGGATGCTGATAATTCTTTCTCAAACTAACAGTTGACTTTTCTTGTTGTCAGGAAATGTTTTTGTATACACATTTAAATTGTCATCAGTAGTGGATGTACATTACATCAGTGATGAATTCCACACAACCTCCCTATCGCCAAATCCTGCATGCAACCCTGAATATAGTTGGTTGACAAGCAGTAAATACGTATGTTGGGAATCCACCACTCTCATAGACGGCAATGTGGCATGTTTGCAATGTTTACAAGCAGTAAATACGTATGTTGGGAACCCACCACTCTCATAGACGGCAATGTGGCATGTTTGCAATGTTTACAAGCAGTAAATAAGTATGTTGGAAATCCACCACTGTCATAATTGGCAAAGTGTCAGGTTTACAATGTTTACAAACAGTAAATACATATGTTGGGAATCTACCACTGTCATAGATGAGTATTTCAGCTCAGTTTTTACCACAGAAGACATCAGCTCACTTATAGTTCCATTTGCTAAATTTGAGGACAATAAATCACAACATTTGGGGCAGTTATTTTTAACCCCTGAAAGGATAGCAAAGAAAGTTAAGATGATGAAAGATAATAAATCACCTGGAGTTGATGGGATACCACCAAAACTGCTTAAGGAAATTGTTGAACAAATTAGTACACCACTAGCAAAAGTGTTTAACTTGTCACTAAAAGAAGAATTAGTTCCTTCAGAATGGAAAGAAGCAAACTTTACACCGCTATTTAACATCAGTTGTATGTAAATTACTCGAAACGTTAATTAGAGACCACATGGTGGAATTCCTTGTAGAACATAAATTAATCAATACATCTCAACATGGGTTCGTAAAAGCAAGGTCATGTCTAACCAATCTCTTATGTTTTTTGGAAGAAATTGCAAAGTGGGTAGATTACGGGTCACCAGTGGATGTTGTATATTTAGATTTTCAGAAAGCTTTCGATAAAGTGCCACATCAAAGATTGTTACTTTAACTAAAAGCCCATGGTATAGGTAATGGTGTAATCAACTGGATAGAAAAGTGGCTTACACACAGAAGACAGAGAGTAATAGTAGATGGTGAGATTTCAAACTGGAAATCTGTTCTGAGTGGGGTACCACAGGTATCAGTATTAGGCCCTATACTGTTTTTAATATATATAAATGATTTGGAAGATGACATATCTAGCAAAGTACTCAAATTTGCATATGACACAAAAGTATTCAGAAAGGTTACTAATGATACAGATAAACAAAGTTTACAGGATGATCTAGATAAATGAGTTAAATGGTCAGAAAAATGGCAAATGTTATTCAATTTTGGGAAGTGTAAATGCATACACATAGGACATGGAAACATGGACGAAGAATATAAAATGGGGGATGCTGTACTAGGTAAACCACACAAGAAAAGGACTTAGGTGTAACATTTAGTGCTGACATGAAAGTTTCAGAGCAATGTGGGATTGCTGCTTCGAAAGGAAATCAAATTCTAGGGCTAATTAGGAGAACTATCACATATAAGCAGAAACAGCTAATTGTACCTCTGTACAAAGCAATAGTTAGACCACATTTGGAATATTGTATACAAGCGTGGAGGCCGTATCGTAAGAAGGACATAGACAAGCTAGAAAGAATACAACGAAGAGCAACTAAAATTATTCCAGAATTGAGAGACCTTAGTTATGAAAGCCGCTTATTACAATGTGGTTTGACAACACTAGAGACCAGGAGACTAAGAGGAGACCAAATAGAAGTGTTTAAAATAGTGAACGGTTATGAGGATGTTGAAAGGAATATGTTCTTCAAACTTAAAGAAGGCAGTAGAACCAGAGGAAACAAAGCAGCATTAGTTAAGGAGCAGTGGAGGTTGGACATGAGAAAGTACTCTTTCTCACAGAGGGTGATAAATTAATGGAACAAACTGCCAAATGATTATGTTAATGCTAGTAGTGTGAATATGTTTTAAAATAGATTTGACATATATATATATATATATATATATATATATATATATATATATATATATATATATATATATATATATATATATATATATATATATATGATAAGAGCTTCATAATGGCTTCATTGTCCACTTGCCATCTGGAACTTGTTGTTTGGGATGAAACTCTTGTTAAATCTTGTTAAATATGTCATGTTTACAAGCAGTAAATACGTAAGTTGGGAATCTACCACTGTCTTTGATGGCAATGTGTCATGCTTACAATGTTTAAAAGCAGTAAATATGTATGTTTACAATGCTTAATTATCACATTTCATGGACTGCTGACTGGGGTAATTACATTTCACATGGTTTAATTTCCATAGAGTGTAACAGTTACTCAGGTTGTACTGACTGGAGTCACTACATTTCACATGGTTTAATCCTTTAGAGTCTAACAGTTACTCAATTTGTACTGACTGGAGTCACTACATTTCACATGGTTTAATCCTTTAGAGTCAAACAGTTACTCAATTTGTACTGACTGGAGTCACTACATTTCACATGGTTTAATCCTCTAGTCTAACAATTACTCAGGTTGTACTGACTGGTGTCATTACATTTCACATGGTTTAATTCTCTAGAGTCTAACAGTTACTCAGGTTGTACTGACTGGTGTCATTACATTTCACATGGTTTAATTCTCTGGAGTCTAACAGTTACTCTGGTTGTACTGACTGGTGTTTCACATTTCACATGGTTTAATCCTCTAGAGTCAAACAGTTAGTCAGGTTGTACTGACTGGAGTCATTATATTTCACATGGTTTAATCCTCAAGAGTCTAATAGTTACTCAGGTTGTATTATGTTACAGCGAGTTTTATATAATATGCCGGAAACAGGTCCCATGCCAAAGCCTAAGCTAAATGTAACTAGGCATGTCCGTCACATATATCTCTATCCAAACATCCCATATGGTGCAACATAAATTGAATTTGTGCTAATTAATGTAAGATAATAGACATTTACACAGGTCTCCTTTCGGTTATGTTGAAACAAAACAAATTGTGAACACATTTTCCCGAGTTTCAGAATCAATATCGTTTTGACCTCGCATGCTGTCCAATTTTGTCCGGTTTTTGATTGGTAGCCAACGGTTTAGTTGGTAGGCCGTGTTGGTTCAGTTGTACCAACAACTATCCAAAATATGTAATGATACCTTAGACATAATTTTTAGGCTGTTGCTATAGGTCCGGACCGGGACGTAGTACAAAATGGCTATTGGTCCAGCACTTCATGTGCGCATGCGCAATGAGAACCTGCCGGTAAAACATAGCAGCAGCTAAAGTTCCGTCACCGCCAGACAACGTATGAATGAGCCATGTTAGTACAGGTCCGGCACTAAAACATTACAACACTAACTGCCGCACATCTCACGTAGGCAATAATAAGGCTTATATGTCTTGGTCTTTGAAAGGTCGAGTATGTTTATTGCTATATTAGAACATCATTGTTGTCAATCATATATATATATATATATATATATATATATATATATATATATATATATATATATATATATATATATATATATATATATATATATATATATATATATATATGTTCAAGCAGTTATGTATAAAACCGTACTCAATCATCGAAGTATGAAGATATACCTGCCTGCCTAAACTAAAGATGTCTCTAATACTTTTGAGATCGTTGAAGAAGAGAAGAGGCCTATCCTAGCTATATTTTTCAAATAATGATGTATCATTACTTTGTCAAATTTGAGCATATCAGATAATATTCCAGTGCTTAGCACCTGGTTTATTAATGATTTGTTGACCGTCTGCATGTGCACATTATAATGCCGCTGGGTAAACGCGCACACACTCACTGCACATACAAAGTGGAAAGAGTGCCAGACCAATAGCTGTACATTTGTGCTTACGGGTCCGGAGCGTTAGCCACTTCATAATTTTGTCATCACTGTTGGAAGAATTTTCTAAATTCCATGACATGACGGATGTTTGTTAGATTATGGATGGCTATTCATAACATTTTTGGGGGCGGGTTAAATAAAAAAAATGTGTTAGCCACATTTGTGTGGAACCACATGCATAGTGCATACGTGTGTACGACTATCTCCACGCCTGACTGTTGTGCGACTTTTCAAAGTCGCTTGCATCAGAAATGCACTGCCGTACAGTTGCCACGTTTGCTGTAGTCCACTTTATAACGTCATCAGCCTCTAGGTAGCGCTTTCAACTCGGCAAATTCAACTTACAAATTCGAAAGTTGACGACTTAGAGTGCATAATTGTTTGCGCTAAGAATATACCTTACTCTCCGACATCTTTAAAAGGTAACAAGAAATGTTTACCATTTTGTTATCATTAATATACTACAACTGTAAAACTGTTTCACTCACAAGTTAGCAGTTTGGCACAAGTAAATCTCAGTACAAATCCAACATGTCTGCCAAATGTCTTTTTTGGTTGATTTCTTATGGAATGCCCCAATGCAATGGTCAACATTTTATGTTATGACAGCGTACGGCAAGGTAAGGAAATATGATATAAATATGGAATTATGGACACTATATGCAGACATCTGCCTGCCTACCAGCATGCCTGGCTGCCTGCCTGTCTGTCTGCATGCTCCTCCGTCCGTCACTAGCACGAGGGCCGTAAACATTGTAGATGGATCCATGTCCAAAACTATTCACAATTAAAATATGTTTGGAGTGTGGTAAATGACCATTGTTCCTTGAACAGTTAATGTCTCAGTACCTAATATAGTCCAGGAGCATTAGGTCAAGAATGGATCCATCATGGAAATAAATAGTTGAAAGCTAATTTGCTCAGCATCTTGCAAAATACCAGATTGAACAATATATCAGAAGTCTCCTAGCTTCCCATGTGCATTTGTCACAAAGAGGCTAGATGAATGAGAACTATTATTGACTGTAGGTCACTGGGTTGAAATCACTTCCGTTCATAAATTCCGCCCTCCAGTTAAATTAAATCTTGATAAAAAATACTATTAGCTATAACAAATAAATGACAAACACAATTATTCAACTGAAAATCATCGCTCATTAGAGAAAGGGGTAATTTTGGGGTTCAAAGGAATTTTTGTTTTATTTTTGACACTGGTGTCATTGATTATTTAAATTTAAAGCTGGTCTTATAATATTTGGTATGTAAAAATGTGTATCCCGATAGATAAGATTTAAGGTTAAGAGGTCAACGTCCAATCATATATGAACACCCTACCGCTTCCTCACATTAATTGTACCCCATTAGCCATTTTTTTATTGTTTTGTTTTGCTATTGTGACACCCAGTGAGATTACTCCTGGTCACCTTGAGTCAATTACATCTCACTGTGGGGGCTGTTAATTATTTTCAGACCACAAACTGTCCCCACCCTGTAAGCAGGGGATGTATTTGTTGTCCAAAAATAAACATTAAGACACCAATGTGACACCTTAGCTATATTAAATTGGTACAGCGTTATTGTGACACCTATCCACATTACTCCTGGTCATAATACTATCTAAATATGTATTTGTTTGATAAATTAGGGACTCGCAATAACATTGTTGGATTGTGGGCATGTAGCAGTCTCTGACAGTGGTGGAGTATCTAGCTATTATCTTAACTATTGTAAGATTATAATTAATGTCTGTCTGATAGAATGTAAGATTATAATTAATGTCTGTCTGATAGAATGGTGATGATAGGGTTGGTTTCTAGGTTCATGGTAGTAGGATATAGCTGAGACTCTGACAGTAGTGGAGCTCCTGTTGCAAGTCTGTGACTCTTTCACAAGGGTATGTCTCGGTGAAACCTTGTGATATGAGCATGGACCCCATTGGTGGGGGTTTGTAACACTGGAATTCAGGTGACCTTGTAGCGGCATGACCCCCACCAATATTGAGTGAAGTGTCATTGCTAGGCAATGTAATACTATACTTATTAATTGTACGCAGAAACTAAAGGACATATTAAATAATGTCGTGATCAATGTCGGTCGGCTGTCATGGTATGTCAAATAATTGTTAGCAATGTATGTCAATACCATTTTGGGGCCAGCATGTTGGCACGGACTATGATTGTGTGCTGATGAATGTAAAACTGAAAGTGGACAAATACATGGTTGTTGGTGTGTGATTAATAAATTGTCATTAATTTGGCATATTTCAGTACACTGAGCATGCGTTGTTGTTCTGCATAAAATATAATATGGTTACAGGGGCATATTTAATGTGAGGCAGGTGTAGGGTGTTCATATAGGCCAAATCTTTGTGCTGAATGGGGTAAAACTAAAAAATAAGAGCAAGTTAACAGAAATTGGTCAGAAAAATGGCAACAGCAATTTTTTTAAAGTCAATACATCCGAACGTAACCTATCATGTATACGGAAATACATTGGCAACATAATTATTTCTATAAGATGTGATTTTGACCTCAAATCTGAACTACCATTGTACGCATATTTCACATACTGGATATCGGCATACTAAGCTGTTTTCAGTATGTTGCAACTCTCTTACATAATCAACTTTGTACTATTTATTTCTGTGTTCAAACCTAATTGTCGTGGACTAATACTCCAGTTAACAGGTGAACAATGACGAGATGGGCTTAGGAGAATCCAACGATACTTATCAAGTCATATTATTAAATAGTGTTGGCAATACATCACTTAATGGAACATGACTTGACACGTTCGAATAACATATCCTTTGCACATACAGTATTTGTAGGAAGTTTCATGTTGTCATAAAGAACATCTACGTCAGATATTGTCAACATACCTCAGTTTCTGCAGGTCTGTCATCTGTGACACACTGGCAGCGAGGGCTTGCCCACTTGTTGGGTTATCAAACCTGTTGCTGTCTAGCCTGAGAGAATAAATAATATATGTGCAAATTATTAATTAACATATTTACATGTAACACGTTAGTAGAAAATTAATCAACTGTTGATAAAACAATATCAAGGCATGAACAAATCTTGCAATTTATATTAATGTGTGCGTGCGTGCGTGCGTGTCGTGTGAGCGGTCATTTCCTCTTAGCATGTTACTGTGAAATTTTAACACATTTGTTTTCTCATCTAACATCACTTTTTTACGTCATCTGCAGGTGATGTGAAGAAATGATACGGCAGTCACAGGCTATTGTCA
The DNA here is from genome assembly GCA_033239005.1 of Lamellibrachia satsuma. Lineage (NCBI taxonomy): Eukaryota > Metazoa > Annelida > Polychaeta > Sabellida > Siboglinidae > Lamellibrachia > Lamellibrachia satsuma. Next base: position 2,141,182 of record BSQZ01000074.1, on the reverse strand, counting down.
TTATTTGTGTGGGGCTACTAGAAATAATATAATAGGTTATGTGGTTCACCCTGTTTCATTTCGTGTTGTCCCCAAATTAGGGAATATGTGTTATAAATTTGTGTTTGGAAAATAATTCATCACTGCCCTTGCATACATAACATATATATGCCATAAGTGTACATGTTGATTAATGTGCATACGTACTGTTAACATGTGTACGAATGGTATGAATACTCGTGTACAACGCAATGACACACTATAAACCAGATCTTCTTACCTGAGTTCTGTTAGACGTGGCAGGTGACCCAGTGCGACGGCCAAAGCTGCTGACCCTTCACCAGACAGGCTGCAGTCGTCCAAACTGCAATACATATAAATATTGTCAATATAATAATGAAATGAATCTACTGAAGATTACAACACTAAAGTTGTTAACGTACTTTTATACTTAACGTATAGCATATAACTTGAACTTATCTCATACGTAGCCATGATGTAGTTTCAGCTGTACGTTTGAAGCAGTGAACTTACCAATAAAGCGCTAATGTGAGGGGGTGACAGGAAGAGGGAGGTTGGTTCTAAACAAATGGTGGGAGGTAGGAATGGACTCTCAAAAATAGGTGGGATTGTTGGGAGGTGGACTCTAAAAATGGTGATAAGTGGGAGGTTGGCCACCAAAAAAACAGTTGGGACTGAGGTTGAGTAAACGTATCTTCTTTGAAATAATGTCTAAAAACTAATAAGAAGAAATTTCACTAATGGAGGCCATTCGGTCAGTATTTACGTATCCGTATCTCGGCGCAACACTTATGGAGAACATGCGACCGGCAAATTCAGCTGACATCAGTGCCTATAAGTTACGGAACTAGCTAAACGTAGTGTGACAAACTATAGCTGAAATTGTCTACTAGTGTCACTCAAAACAGTGATCTTGTTGACTTGGATGGAGTTCAAATAAAATGTCAAATACACTACGAATTATAGCGCCTGGGGACTGGACATCTCAATATATGAGCCTGTGGTCAGTTTTGTTTTCAATGTCTTGTTGACAGGGAATACGTGATGAAAACAGCTAAACTCTGGTTTAGGTTATTTATTTTAAAATTATACATTCACGTGTCTGTTTTGTGTCATCCAGTAATTAACAAGTTTTAAAACCTAATATTATGTACATACTACAAGGGTAGATTATTAAGGGTGCACTGTCCCTTTGACAGCAAAATTGTTCTATGGGAAAGTATTCGAATTCCACAATTTGTGCAGGGCCAAAGTCACCTTGGGGTAACTTTGACCCAACTATGTGTATGCTATACACTGTCCAGCGACTACATATTATATAAACTGAGATCATACATACGTAACTGATTACACAATGATAATAAGAAAAAGTATGGAGGGAACCGAGATGACCATAATCTGCCCAGGCTGGGGTGACTTTGGCCCGTGCACAAAAACGTGTTGTCATGACACGTGGAACCTCCACATACATTCCATTCACCAACATGGCCGTGTTATTGTAATGCTACATCACATTTCTAGGGATTCTGAAAATGTGGTCCTTTTAAAACAAAGTCACACCATAATTATACATGGGCCAAAGTCACCCGTTTAACTTTCTGAAAGCACAAATTGTAATAAAAGTGGGCAGGCCTTGACATTAAGCTTTTGTACCCAGTGGGCCGCCGGGCCAGTAGATGTTAAAAGTTAATTGCCCCCCCAAAAAAGTTACTACTGGCCTGAAATATTGTTTTATTGATTAAAAAAAAAACTATTTTTTGCAACACATCGCATTACAACTCGACAACTACAACTATTTCGTATGGCAGACAATGCAGCTGCACGAATTGTTTGAGTATCATATGCCCTCTGTTGAAACCGCAGGCGCAGTAGGTCACGTTTTGAGAACGATGAGTGATGTCGCCGCGTGCGTATCGAGTTACATCTAGTTTTACTCAAAATTACGACGGGCGAATCGCACCTGACACTGTATAAAACTATGACTGTTACAATTGGGTTTTTTCTTTCGGTTTATATGAAATCGGTACGTTGAAGGCGTATTGTAACAGCCGATACGTACAGCGCAGAGAAAAATACTGCGTTATGCCAATATTGTACTGATATCACGGCACAACCTTAGTAGGCCTAAAACATAGGCATCCGCCATTCACAAAAACTTTTTTGTGAGGCTCGTACATATCAAAACAAGATCGCAACTATTCGAAGCGACAAAACTAAATCAGATGAGATGAAGTTTGTGTTTAATTGTAGCGCTGGGGTGGATGGCAAGGAAGGACAAGCTATTGAAACGGTGACATTTGGCTGTGACCAATGGGATAAAAACGATCTGAAACTATATTTAACAAGATTAACAAGATTTGCCATCCAAGCCAAAGGCCCAGATGGCAAGTGGACAAGGAAGCCATTGGCTTATCGAGAGTCCAACAATGTTCATCTACTTATAGCCCGCCCTCCTGAGATATGTGTCAACCTTGTTTTTAAACATATTCACGCTGCTAGCAGTTACACAATCTGTTGACAATTTGTTCCATTCATTTATTGTCCTCTGTGAGAACGAGTGCTTCCTGATGTCCAATCTACATTGATCCTTTACTAATTTTACCTCATGTCCTCTAGTTCTGCTATCCTTCTTGAGTGAGAAAAACATATTTCTATCAATATTTTCATACCCATTCAATATCTTAAAAACTTCAATCTGATCTCCTCTTAACCTCCTTGTCTCTAGAGTTGTTAAACCACATTCTTTCAGGCGTTCTTCATAACTAAGGTCTCTCAGTTCTGGAATCATTTTAGTTGCTCTCCTTTGTATGCATTCAAGCGTATCTATATCCTTCTTACGATATGGTCTCCATGCTTGTATACAGTATTCTAAATGAGGTCTAACTATTGCTTTATAAAGAGGTATAATTAACTTTTTTCCCTTGTATGTTATGTTTCTTCTAATCAATCCAAGAATTTGATTACCCTTTGAAGCTGCAATACCACACTGCTCTGAAACTTTCATATCAGCGCTTATTGTTACTCCTAAGTCCTTTTCTTTTACAGTAGTACCCAGAACAATATCTCCCATTCTATAGTTTACATTCAAGTTCCTATGTCCTGTATGTATGCATTTACATTTCCCCAAATTGAACAACATCTGCCATTTCTCAGACCATTTCACTAATCTGTCTAGATCGTTTTGTAAATGTTGTTTATCACCATCAGTATTAACCTTTCTAAACAGTTTTGTGTCATCCGCAAATTTCAGTACGTTACTTGTTATACTGTCGTCCAAGTCATTGATATAAATTAAGAATAATATAGGTCCTAATACTGATCCTTGAGGTACCCCACTCAAAACCGATTTCCAATTTGAAACTTCTCCATCTACTACAACTCGTTGTCTTCTGTCAGTCAGCCATTGTTCTATCCAGTCAGTTATGCTATCCCCGATACCATGGGCTTTTAATTTAAGTAGTAATCTTTGATGTGGCACTTTGTCAAAAGCTTTCTGAAAATCTAAGTAGATAATATCTACTGGCGATCCCACGTCTATCCACTTAGTGATTTCTTCCAAAAAACATAACATATTTGTTAAGCATGACCTCGGCCAGTAAAATATGGAAACTTGTGGCCCGAACTGGCCCAACAGCCCCAAAAAAGGTGCCGGGCCAGTGGGCCAGTGGTAATGTCAAGGCCTGGTGGGAATATGTCATTATAAGTTTATATTTATTTTATACAGTCATTCGATCTTAGATACTATTATTGTTCTTAGATCTTAGGTCTTAGGCTGTGAGTAAATGTTGAGTCCAGCACCTATGGCCTGTCCATGGTAAAGTTGCACACCATTCAGAATGTTGGCTAAAATGTCGAAACACTTACGTTTCGTAATTTTCTCAGAACATTCACATTCAAAAGGATCAAATTCTCAGAATTGCTAGTAAAGTGCTGTAACATTACAATAGTACCCTAATTTTGTTGAGTGGAACCCGTACTAACTTCCCAGGTTCCGTGACAACTCAAATCACTCCAGTTTACAGTACTTAATAAAAAACCTGAAACAGCTCTTTGTTATTTTGGGTTATAAAGTGTCTACACTGCATCGCATACAACCTTTAAATGTGGGGCATGGCCACAGCGCCCTCTAGTATTTGGACACTGTCTCCACTTATACACTCTGTCATATAGTCCAAGGACAGTTCCTAGAAACTTACATGTGCTGAAAAACTTTCTGACGAATAAAAAACTGTTTAACTAATGTAAGCAACTGAAAGCAGAGAATGTCAGTAATAATTTCATACTTTCTTTCAGCTTCTGCAGAATGCAACACTCCTGAAACTTCACAAGAAGTCGCGACCCGTCCACTGGAATATGGGACAACCAAACCGGACGCTGATAATTCTTCTGTATATCAAACTAGCAATTCACTTTTCTTGTTGTCAAAATTTGTTTGCGTATAAACATTTAAATTCTCATCAGTAGTGGTTGTACATTATATCGGATGATGAATTCGACATAATTTACACCCTCCCTGTCGCCAAATCCTGCATACAACCCTGAATATAATTTGTTTTCAAGCAGTAAATACATATGTTGGGAATCTACCACTGTCATAGATGGCAATGTGTCATGTTTGTAATGCTTACATTTGATGGAATGTTGAAGATTTTCAAATTTTGTAATCAACATTTCATACAACTCACTACGAATATATAATGCATCAGGTGCAACAAATGTTAGTTTGAATACTTTGTAATAAATGTAGATTGAAGGATTCCACCATAATTATACATGAGAACAGGTGAAAACAAACCTATATATTGTATATTAATGTAATGTAGATAATACAGTTATGCTGATTTCATTAAGAAATTAACACGAAAAACATGTATGTTTGTGCTAGCTGCATGAATATGTTTACAAAAAGGTTGACATATACTGATTGATAATTTTATTTTCACTCAGAAACATACTTAGTTGTACACTGTTTTTGATGGTCTAGCCATTCACGCATCATTTACATATCAATTATACAACAGATATTTAACTATGTACATAGAAAAAATAATAATAAAAATTAATCTTAACATACATAAAATATATAAAAACAGAGAATATTTAAAATGGTGGTGTAGCACTCAAATGTTTGTGTACTGACTTCTTGAAGCTTGCAACAGACTGGCTGTTTTGAATGTCCTGTGGCAAGCTATTCCATAACTTCAAACCAGACACACTGAAACTGCATTGATAATAGGCAGTTCTGGCTTTAGGTGGTTTTGGCTGTGAGGCATTTCTGGTATTATTGGAGTGACTATTTGATGTAAATACATCACAAAAAATATTGTGGTGCTAGACCATTCACACATTTGTACATAAAAACACATTAATGAAAATCCCTTCTTTGTTGTAATGATAGCTAGCCTAGCTCTTTGAAGATAGCGCTTCTGTTTTCTTGAGTACTAGACCCAGATATGAGTTTAGCAGCTCTAGATTGTTGTTTCTGGAGTCTGGTTTTGCTGATTATTGAGGATGATTCATAGACTACATTTCCGTAATCAAAATTAGTTTGAACCATTACATTATATAAATGCTTAAAAGTGTCAATTGGTACTATTTTACGAAGAGATCTTAGGATTCCTTTCTTGGCTGAGATTTTAGGAATCATGTTATTAATGTGGTCGTCCCATTTGAGATTTGAGTCTATATATATAGCAAGGTACTTGGCTACTGATACATGCTTGAGTGGTTCATTATTGATATGAATTCTAACATCAGCCATCTTGGCAATGGACAGATGGGAGCCAATTAGCATATATTCGCATTTCTGAACATTAAGACTAAGTCTGTTAATATCAAAATATCTTTGACTTTACATAGATCACTGTTAATGTTGGATTCTAATTATGTTGAACACTCAGGTTTTGCAGCGATATATATCAGGGGGGCAGGTTACACACAAATAAAAAATTTTGGTTCTCTTGATAAGCTAATGGCTTCCATGTCCACTTGCTATCTGAGCCTTTGCCTTGGATGGCAATCTTGTTAAATGTTGTTAAATCATCAAAATGAGCTCATTCGACAGCCTGCATCATCAACACCTTGAGGCTAGGTGGTGGAAGATGGGAAAAGGTATGAGGGCTATGTTCCTCTTACATTTGAAAGGGGATATTTTGTTAATTGTATGTTATTCCCTGCATATTTATATACCAGCAGTGTGCCTCAAAAAAATTTACTATTAGGATATGAATAGGAAAATTGTCATTGCAACAATCAACCCGCTCACTTAATTCAACATAATATTATTCGCATGTAAGTATATATGTACATAATGATATATATATATATATATATACTAGCAACTAACATAAGGCAATGCAGACTTTTCCTCTGGTGCCGTTCAATATACTATTCCATTGATCAATGCACTGAAAGCTGTGATATCTGAGTCAGCGGTTGTGATTCCATGTACTAGTTCATCGATGGATACACGAGTCATATAGTTGAGACAGCGGTGCCATTCAGTTAGTACAGCTTCTCACCACACAAAATCAGGTCGATTGTTCAGTTTGCGATAAAAACATCAAATGTGGTACACTTGTGTCATGGCAGGTGCTAAGTAAGGTAGGAGGTGGATCCAAATGAAATTTACCTTTTAAGGGGGCGTGGCTCAACATTATCAAAATGATCTCCATGAAATTCCAAGAAACAAAACATTTCTTTATATATACTTCCTTTTCTAATTAATATGCTTGAGTGGCTTACAATTATATTATATTATATAAATTAAACTTTTTTTTTACAATATATCAAATGTAACCTGATATTGATATTCAATCACTAAAAGGTAAGTTGCATATTAAAATAGTTGTCATGACAATCTGAAAACATAATACCTTTGGCATATCTACATTGCTATTTTAAAATGTTCAGTAGCTTGAAATGCTAGACTCTGGTTTTGGGTCATAAGGAATATATTTAAATAAAATACAATCTGATTGTAGGATTACCGTATTTGCATAATATTCAAGCTGGTTCCCCTGTTGTTTCAGCAAATAGAAACACACCTCATGTGTTCAATTAAAATATAACATCTGTTTAAAAATGTTGTCTATTGTTTACTAATTTAGCCATTTATATATACAATTGTTTCTTAACCAAATTATGTTCCAGTCTTTACGACCTCCTATTTATCAGATACACATTTCACTGAATGTCACTTTTTTGTTGCTAAGCACAGCCTTCTGTGTAGCTGAGTTTGTTGTCCTGTATCGACTACATCCGGAATCTTGGACTTGGTGCAGCGACTTAAATTTGGTGCAGAGAATTTACAGAAAAAACGGTATATCGAACAGAATAAGTATTACTATTGCATATATATATTATACATAAACGTATTGTCGACATATATTAGGAAACAGGTTTTGTTAATTATTAGTCAGAGGCAGTACTTTAGAGTAAGTTAATTCCGGACTACGACAGGGAAGTCAGTGAGCGTTAATAGGTTTGTTTACCATTCGAAATTGAGATAGCATAGTGAATAGTCAGAAAAGGTGGAACATTGGTTAAAATAAATAATACTATTACACATATATTGGACACAGACTTCTTATAGACATATATTAAGAAACTGTTTTTGTTAACAGAGGCAGGATTTTTCCTTGACCCAAATTCAACGAGCGATAAAAGGGAGTTATTTACAGGTCGTGAATTAAATTGGTGTACCAAACTATCGTTTACATTGTTAAATATATATTAGATAAAATGATACATTTACATAAATTACATACATAAGGTAATATCTGACATAGTTGTAGTAAACGTTTCGGTAAAAAAGGAATTAACAGCAGGATTAAACGTAAGTTGGTATACACTGACTTCGTTGTTTTGTTTACACAGTGTTCTCTGTATTCGATAGGTGGCAGGCTTTTTCTTAGCTCGTGCGAGCGTAGTAGAAAATACATAGTTAGCAAGTATATTAGCTTGTTCTTTTGAACACAAAACAACCTTTTTCAAGGCTAACATAGCAATCAAATTAAGACTAAATTTGGTGATGGCGCCGTGCAAACGGCAGGCAAAGGCCACCAGGCATTTAATATGTAGCAGTTGTAGCAACTGGGTGGACTTCGTCAAGTCCGGGTGTGAGAAGTCCTGGATAGTTTTAGTTTTGAGTGTACGGGATGTACTAGGATGAAGGAACTTGAGGGGGAGTTAGAACAGCTGAAGCTGCTCATTGTGGCAGTGGTGGGAAGGGAGGAGTTAGGTTGTGCCAGTGGTTCTGGTGGGGGGACAGTAGATGATAAAGTGGGGGAAGACGACGAGAGAGATGCTAGGGAGAGCTCACCTCAGCCTGGGAGGAGGCTGAGAGGAGGTAAGGTGACAGGTCGTGGGGAGACAGGACGTAAGGAGACAGGGCGCAGGGAGACAGGACGAAAGGAGAAGAGAAGGAAAGAAATGGGAGGGAAGACAAATGGATTGAAGGAAAGGGGAGTGGGGGAGACAGTAGCGATGGAGTCGGGGGGAAGGAGACGATAGTTAAGGCGATGGGAGTGAGGGAGACGGGAGGGTAGGTGTCAGGAGGGAAGGCGACGGGAGGGAAAGGTGACAGGTTGATGAGTGAGAGAGAGCCTGATAACAGTCTGCCACCGAGTGACAAGGCTGCAGGACAGAATGTGATGGAGGGGATCCATCGGAAGAGCTATTCCGAGCTAGTGATATGAGGGTGAGAAAGAGAGCGAGGGTGTTTGTCGGGGACTCAATAGTTAGGAAGACCGACAGAATCTTAAACAAGGGAGATGACGTGGTAGTTTGCTTGCCTGGGGCCAAAATAGAGGCGACAACTGAGAGGGTAGAAAACGTTGTGGGTTCGGGCAAGGGTGGATCCGTTTTAGTACACGTAGGGACAAATAACGTCGAGAGGGAGGGTATAACTGCCATAGTTAGGAAATACAGGCATTTGGTCACAACACTAAAGCACATGCGGGTTGAGCAGGTAATACTGTCAGGGATTTTACCAGTAATAGGAAGGAGCGGTCATAGATATTGGTCTAGAAAGAAACACTTGTCAAAAGAAGCTGTTAGAAAAATAGTGTTTAAGCAAACTATGTGGAGAGTTTATAGGCGTACCAGAAAGGATGAACACTATGCAAATTACAAAGAGGCTCTTAACCTAGGTACGACTGAAATTAGAAAATATAAAAGAACCTTTGAAAAAAATTGGCAGGTAGTATAAAAAATGACAGCAAGAGTTTCTATGCTTATGTAAAGAGTAAACAAAAAGTTCGAGATAAGGTCGGCCCACTGCAAAACAACAGGGGAAACAGTAAATACGTATGTTGGGAATCCACCACTCTCACAGACGGCAATGTGTCATGTTTACAAGCAGTAAATATGTATGTTGGGAATCCACCACTGTCATAATTGGCAATGTGTCACGTTTACAATGTTTACAAGCAGTAAATACATACGTTGGGAATCTACCACTGTCATAGATGAGTATTTCAGCTTAGTGTTTACCACAGAAGATATCAGCTCACTTCCAGTTCCATTTACTAACTCACTTCCAGTTCCATTTACTAAATTTGAGGGCAATAAATCAGAACATTTAGGGCAATTATTTGTTACTCCTGAAATGATAGCACAGAAAATTAAGAAGATGAAAGATAATAAATCACCTGGAGTTGATAGGATACCAAAAATATGCTTAAGGAAATTGTTGAGCAAATTAGTACACCACTTGCAAAAAATTGTTTAACTTGTCACTAGAAGAAGGAATAGTTCCTTCAGAATGGAAAGAAGCAAATATTACGCCGATATTTAAGAAGGGATCGGGGAACAAGCCAGATAATTACAGACCAGTGAGTTTAACATCAGTTGTATGTAAATTACTTGAAATATTAATTAGAGACCACATGGTGGAATTTCTTGTGAACATCTCAACATGGGTTCCTAAAAGCAAGGTCATGTCTAACCAATATCTTATGTTTTTTTGAAGAAATTACAAAGTGGGTAGATGACGGGTCACCAGTGGATAGAAAAGTGGCTTACACACAGAAGACAGAGAGTAATAGCAGATTGTGAGATTTCAAACTGGAAATCGGTTTTGAGTGGGGTACCACAGGGATCAGTATTAGGCCCTATACTGTTTTTATATATATATATATATATATATATATATATATATATATATATATATATATATATATATATATATATATATATATATAAATGATTTGGAAGATGACATATCTAGCAAAGTACTCAAATTTGCAGATGACACAAAAGTATTCAGAAAGGTTACTAATGATACAGATAAACAAAGTTTACAGGTTGATCTAGATAAAGTAGTTAAATGGTCAGAAAAATGGTATGTGTTATTTAATTTTGGGAAGTGTAAATGTATACACATAGGACATGGAAACATGGAAAAAGAATATAAAATGGGGGATGCAGCACTAGGTAGAACCACACAAGTAAAGGACTTAGGAGTAACATTTAGTGCTGACATGAAAGTTTCAGAGCAATGTGGGATTGCCGCTTCGAAAGGAAATCAAATTCTAAGGCTAATTAGGAGAACTATCATGTATAAGGAGAAACAGCTAATTGTACCCCGGAACAAAGCAAGCAATAGTTACACCACATTTGGAATATTGTATTCAAGCATGGAGGCCGTAGACAAGCTAGAAAGAATACAACGAAGAGCAACTAAAATGATACCAGAATTGAGAGACCTTAGTTACGAAAGTCGCTTATTACAATGTGGTTTGACAACACTAGAGACAAGGAGACTAAGAGGAGACCAAGTAGAAGTGTTTAAAATAGTGAATGGTTATGAGGATGTTGATAAGAATATGTTCTTCAAACATAAAGAAAGCAGTAGAACCAGAGGACACAAAGCAGCATTAGTTAAGGAGCAGTGTAGGTTGGACATGAGAAAGTACTCTTTCTCACAGAGGGTGATAAATGAATGGAACAAACTGCCAAATGTTTGTGTTAATGCTAGTAGTGTGAATATGTTTAAAAATAGAATTGACAGATATTTGATAAGGGCGGGCTACACATAGATGAGAAAACTGTTGGACTCTCGATAAGCCAATGGCTTCCTTGTCCACTTGCCATCTGGAACTTGATGTTTGGGATGGCAATCTTTTTAAATCTTGTTAAAAAAACTGTGTATTAACATATGAACGATGACCGTCCAACACTTCAGTGTTCACAACCGGGTTAGAATCAAGAACCCCTTGTAGTGTTCCTGGCTCTAAACAATTTCCTGATTACATATCTGGTAATGGACCACATGACTACGATGACTCACTGTGCTTCTTTTAATTAAGCATCAACCATTAAATCCAGCTTCAGAACTGTTTCCTGGACTTATATTTGCCAACTGTTTTGTACTACTGAACTTGTATCTCACGTGAGCCATCTGTGGGAGTGTCCCTGCTATTTCAATTTGCACGATTACTGCAACCGGTTCTATCATCTACTGTCTTTAATAATTCATTTGTGGGAGTGTCCCTGTTATTTCAGTTTGCATGATTACTGCAACCTGTTCTATCATCTACTGTCTTTAATAATTCATTTGTGGGAGTGTCCCTGCTATTTCAGTTTGCATGATTACTGCAACATTTTCTATCATCTACTGTCTAATGCATAATAGTGCATCACCAACAAAACTCTTGCTTGGAAGAAAGCTAAGGACACGGTTGTCACCAGCGAAATACAGATGAGAGAGATACAAGAGGAAATGAACAAGACACAATGACAGAGGCAAACAATTGCTTGAATTTCAAACTACCTCGACTATGCGAGTGAAAGTTCAAAATGTTCACATAGGACAGTGGCCAGACAAAGTCATAAAAACATCAGGCCCGTGATCGTATCAAGATGAACTGGAGGATGGACGTGTCTTGCATACGAAACATCAACACCTATTGCTCAACAGAGAAACCTACAACAAAGCAATGAACATGTCCTTCGCAGGAACCATCAACACCTGTTGCTCACCAGAGAAACCTACCACCAAGCAATGAACGTGTCCTGCGCAGGAACCATCAACACCTGTTGCTCACCAGAGAAACCTACCACCAAACAATGAACGTGTCCTGCACAGGAATTGTCAATGGCTGTTGCTCACCAGAGAAACCTACCACCAAACATTGAACGTGTCCTGCACAGGAACTGTCAATGGCTGTTGCTCACCAGAGAAACCTACCACCAAACAATGAACGTTTCCAGCACAGGAACTGCCAATGACTGTAGCTCACCAGAGAAACCCACCACCAAACAACGAAAGTGTCCTGTGCAGGAACCGTCAACACCTGTTGCTCACCAGAGAAATCAACCACCAGACAATGAACGTGTTCTGCGCAGGAACCTTCAACACCTTTTGCTCACCAGAAAAACCTTCCACAAAGCAACGAACGTGTCCTGCGCAGAAACCGTCAACACATGTTGTTCACCAGAGAAACCTACCATCAAGCCATGGATGTGTCCTCTGCAGGAACCGTCAACACCTGTTGCTCACGAGAGAAACCTAATACCATGCAATGCACGTGTCGTGCGCAGGAACCATCAACACCTGCTGCTCACCAGAGAAACCTACCACCAATCCACGGACATCAGTGAGTTTACAATAAAGGCGCCAACACTGATTGATACCTGCAAGGATGTCAGTGCAAGTCCACATTTATCGCCAGTGTTGCAAACAAGCTCACCACATGAAAGCAAACCTGGGAGCCAACTGTTGGATAAGCTTATGGTGCGCAGAAACCCAGATAGAGTAAAAAATGCCAGTGGCAAACATTTGCTGACCGTTGCACTGAATAAAGTGATATCGTTTGGCAAGTGAACTCAAACAAGATGGTTGTAGTCATTTTACTTTATTGAACATTATGAATAACACATATCATAGCAATTATAATACTACTGATAGTCACTTACGAACAACCAATTTATCCCATAAAGATGACGGGTATTTTTGCTAGTGTAACTAATAGTGGTGAAGGTAAAAGTGGTTTGGGCCATAAACTCGGTATACGCCACAAACTCGGTATGCACCACGCTATATTGAGTAATCCAGCAAACCACGATATATTACATGCTACTTTTTTCTGTGGAATGCGTTATATCTATGAAATATTCGCATATGCCTTTCATTTTGTATTTAATTTCATACTGATTATAGGGGGAAGCAACAAAGATATATTTTTAAACCGTTTTGAATGGTAATTATGTTATATTAAATACTACTTTTGCAATTCATCTTAAATTTTAGGGTATTGTCTAGAACCTGGGCCAACCCTATTTTCGCTCAGTTTCACCATTATTAAGATTCATTTTCTTACCAACCAACTATTCATACAGGTATTTGTGGAATGCGTAAATGATTAAAACATTGTTTATTAACTATTTTTTTTAACCTTTCCCAATGTATGAATGTTCATATTTTAAATAATTTATTACATTCCAACACACAAAGGAAAAGTGAAAAAATCTACATATCTACATATAACTACACATTGCACATGGTTGATGTACGTAATCCTTATTTATAATGGCAAAAAATAGAGAAGGTCAAATTCTACACAAGTGCCACCTTTTACAATAGGCTTTGGTTTATTTTACAATGTTGGTGAAAGCATTTGTAATCTACTAGAATTTGTCATTATTAAAGTTGATATTAAAGTACAACACACATTAGGCCCTGATTTTCAATGCAATCCACACAAGCATGCCATGACAATAACACGATTTCATGTAACACCATTGTATTTAATTTGAAGTAGTTGTTTCTGTCTTGTTATACAGTTTATGTTAATAATGTAGTACATATGTTATTGGGAATACGATCAGGTGAATATAGCTGCTACAAGGTTGTATGCAACTACCAATACGAATATAGCGAACGCGTTTTAGAGCGATTGTGCTACTCAACGTTCTTGGCTCATTTTAAATTAGTTGTTCATATATGGCCACATGTAATGTATATTGACTTCAGACGCAAACGCAATATATAGCCTAACAACGTGTCATCGAAAATAGGATTGATCTCAAAAAGCCAAAATTCTATGTGATGCGTTTTGTGAATAGGCGCCTGATGTGCAATACAAATAGATCCCGTTCACCCTTCAGGTTGCCTGCATCATCAACGCCCTTAGGCTGGGCTGAGGAAAGGAAGACGAGAAAGAAGTGTATCAGGGATATTTTGTTGTCATATTAAAACGGAATCACTTTTCCACAGGAACTCACAGGACCCCCTGGACAGAAGACCTCCTGCACAGGTTCTTGTAATGGAAGGTGCAGATTAAATATTGGTTAATGTGAGTAAGAACGTCAATTAGAGGTTGAACAAGTATTGTGAATGTGCTAATAATAGTCGTTTAAAAGTTCTTACTTCAGGCTCTGGATGAACGTGTTTCCTGCCAAGCCAACACTCAGTTCTTTGGCTATGTCTGCATCTAGGTGACAGTTGCTCAAACTGAAAGTAAAATATCAACAATGTTAATATGCTGGTACATCATAATGACACCACAGCACTCGGCAAGCAAACTTAACAAAAACAGTGTTGCACTAATACATATATCTATTTAGCAGTTAATCATATGTTCTTTCTTCTTCTTTCATATAATTGGCAGGATCCATTTGTCAGGATATTAACGCCAATGGTAGTTTAGAGAATTAGATCACCAGCTCTGTGAGTCCATAACAGGTTTTCTATTTCCCTGTGTGGGGTCTTTTACTTCCCCTGGCATATACATCAGGTAGGAGGGACCAACGGCTTTTACTGTCTCTTCTGAAAGACACAGGCAAAGTGGGGTGAACGAAGTTGCCCAAGCATCAAAATGGGCTCATTCGACAGCCTGCATCATCAACACCTTGAGGCTAGGTGGTGGAAGATGGGAAAAGGTATGAGGGTTATGTTCCTCTTACATTTGAAAGGGGATATTTTGTTAATTGTATGTTATTCCCTGCATATTTAAATACCAGTAGTGTGCCACAAAAAATTAAATATTAGGATATGAATAGGAAAATTGTCATTGCAACAATCAACCCGCTCACTTAATTCAACATAATATTATTCGCATGTAAGTATGTATGTACATAATGATATATATATATATATATATGTATATATATATATATATATATATATATATAATAATTATATATATATATATATATATATATATATAAATACCAACAGTGCGCCTCAAAAAAATTAACTATTAGGTTATGAATAGGAAAATTGTCATTGCAACAATCAACCCGCTCACTTAATTCAACATAAAATTATTCGCATGTAAGTATGTATGCACATAAATATATATATATATATATATATATATATATATATATATATATATATATATACATACATATACAACATTTCAATTTAACCCACTATTTGTTGAATATAGCAACTAACATAAGGCAATGCAGACTTTCCTCCTTCCCGTTCAATATACTATTCCATTGATCAATGCACCGAAAACTGTCATATCTGAGTCAGCGGTTGTGATTCCATGTACTAGTTCATCGATGGATACATGCGTCATAGTTGAGACAGCGGTGCCGTTCAGTTAATACAGCTTCTCGCCACACAAAATCAGGTCGATTGTTCAGTTTAATAAAAAGATCAAATGTGGTACACTTGTGTCATGGCAGGTGCTAAGTAAGGTAGGAGGTGGATCGAAATGAACTTTACCTTTTAAGGAACGTGGCTCTACATTATCAAAATGATCACCATGAAATTCCAAGAAACAAAACATTTCTTTATATATTCTTCCTTTTCTAATTAATATGCTTGAGTGGCTTAGAATTATATTATATTATATAATTCAACTTTTGTTGATACGATATATATATTGTAACCTGATATTGATATTCAATCACTAAAAGGTAAGTTGCATATTAAAATAGTTGTCATGACAATCTGAAACATAATACCTTTGGCATATCTACATTTCTATTTTAAAATGTTCAATAGCTTGAAATGCTAGACTCTGGTTTTGGGTAATAAGGAATATATTTAAATAAAATACAATCTGATTGTAGGATTACCGTATTTACATAATATTCAAGCTGGTTCCCCTGTTGTTTTAGCAAATAGAACAAGTTCAATTATTACCAAACCGTAAATAAACACTAAAGGGATATATACTTATAGATGCTTACATATACATATAAAAAAAATTGACAAAACAAAAATCCATTAAAATGATACAGCATGCCACTTATGTGACAATGTTTTGCAGTTTGTCTAGCTTTATCGAAACTCACAATGTATTTATGAATTTGTATCATGACAGATGTGCGAAACACACCTCATGTGTTCAATTAAAATATAACATTTGTTCAAAAATGTTGTCTATGGTGTACTTATTTAGCCATTTATGCATACATTTGTTTCTTAACCAAATTGCTAATTATGTTCCAGTCTTTACGACCTCCTATTTATCAGATACACATTTCACTGAATGTAACTTTTTTTGTTATTATGCACAGCCTTCTGTGTAACATTATGATATCCTTATCATAATGTCCACCTCATCATGGGTACATGGCAACAGCCTGGTTATGTCCTTGTCAACACGCTTCCATTTCACGTTGGTGTAGTTGACACCACCCCCTTCCCATGAAGTCATGTTTAGTTTCTGACATGATATGCCACAAAGTTGTCAAGCTCTTCTTTGATTCCACATGGACAAATGACTGCCACTTTCTTCGAAGTTGTGTTGTTGCCATAACTCTTCAAGGTTTCCAGGTTCCCCTGCTTTTTTGAGTGTTTTTCTTCAGCCTCTTCTTTATATAGCGTCACTTGAGAAAGTTGCCTGGTTCCATACTTTCTTGAATGCTTTGTTGAATCCAGCTTCAGAACTATTTCCTGGACTTATATTTATCAACTGTTTTGTACTACTGAACTTGTATCTGATGTGAGCCATCTGTGGGAGTGACCCTGGTCTTTCGGTTTGCATGATTACTGCAAACTGTAAGTGGTGTCGTAGCCACAACTCGTCTACGTTGCCTGGTTCCATACTTTCTTGAATGCTTTGTTGAATCCAGCTTCAGAACTATTTCCTGGACTTATATTTATCAACTGTTTTGTACTACTGAACTGAACCATCTGTGGGAGTGACCCTGGTCTTTCGGTTTGCATTATTACTGCAAACTGTTCTATCATCTACTGTCTGAGGCATAATAGTGCATCACCAACAAAACTCTTGCTTGGAAGAAAGCTAAGGACACGGTTGTCACCATTGAAATACAGATGAGAGAGATACAAGAGGAAATGAACAAGAGACAATGACAGAGGCAAAACATTGCTTGAATTTCACACTACCTCGACTATGCGAGTGAAAGTTCAAAATGTTCACATAGGACAGTGGCCAGACAAAGTCATAAAACCATCAGGCCCGTGATCGTATCAAGACGAACTGGAGGATGGACGTGTCTTGCATAGCAAACATAAACAACTATTGCTCAACAGAGAAATCTACACAAAGCAATGAACATGTCCTTCGCAGGAACCGTCAACACCTGTTGCTTACCAGAGAAACCTACCACCAAGCAATGAACGTGTCCTGCGCAGGAAACATCAACACCTGCTGCTCACCAGAGAAACTTACCACCAAACAATGAACGTGTCCTGCACAGGAACCATCAACACCTATTGCACACCAGAAAAAACTTCCACAAAGCAACGAACGTGTCCTGCGCAGGAACCGTCAACACCTGCTGCTCACCAGAGAAACTTACCACCAAACAATGAACATGTCCTGCACAGGAACTGTCAATGGCTGTTGCTCACCAGATAAATCTACCACAAAACAATGAATATGTCCTGCAAATGAACCAACAACACCTGTTGCTCACCAGAAAAACCTTCCACAAAGCAACGAACGTGTCCTGCGCAGGAACCGTCAATCTACCACCAGACAACGAACGTGTCCTGCACATGAAACATCAACACCTGTTGCTCACCAGAAAAACCTTCCACAAAGCAACGAACGTGTCCTGCGCAGGAACCGTCAATGCCTGTTGCTCACCAGAGAAGTCTACCACCAGACAATGAACGTGTCCTGCGCAGGAACCGTCAATGCCTGTTGCTCACCAGATAAATCTACAACCAGACAATGAACGTGTCCTGCGCAGGAAACCTCAACACATGTTGGTCACTAGAAAAACCTTCCACAAAGCAACGAACGTGTCCTGCGCAGGAACCGTCAACACCTGCTGCTCACCAGAGAAACCTACCACCAAGCCACGGACATCAGTGAGTTTACAACAAAGGCGTCAACACTGATTGATACCAGCAAGGATGTCAGTGCAAGTCCACATTTATCACCAGTGTTGCAAACAAGCTCACCACATTAAAGCAAACCTGGGGGCCAACTGCAGGAGAAGCTTATGGTGCGCAGAAACTCAGATAGAGTAAAAATGGCAGTGGCAAACATTTGCTGACCGTTGCACTGAATAAAGTGATATCATTTGGCACGTAAACTCAAACAAGATGGTTGTCGTCATTTTACTTTATGGAACATTATGAATAACATATATCATAGCGATTATGATACTACTGATAGTCACTTACGAATAACCAATTTATCCCATACAGATGACGGGTATTTTTGCTAGTGTAACTAATAGTGGTGAAGGTAAAAGTGGTTTGGGCCATAAACTTGGTACGCGCCACAAACTCGGTATGCACCACGCTATTGAGTAATCAAATAAAAGCTTCCCAGCAAACCACGATATATTACATGCTACTTGTTTCTGTGGAATGCGTTATATCTATGCAATATTCGCATATGCCTCTCATTTTGTATTTAATTTCATACTGATTATAGGGGGAAGGAACAAAGATATATTTTAAAACCGTTTTGAATGGTAATAATGTCTTATTAAATACTACTTTTACAATTCATATTACATTTTAGGGTATTGTCTAGAACCTGGGCCAACCCTATTTTCGCTCAGTTTCACCATTATTAAGATTAATTTTCTTACCAACCAACCATACATACAGGTATTTGTGGAATGCATAAGTGATTAAAACATTGTCTATTAACTAATTTTTTTAACCTTTTCAAATGTATGAATGTTCATAGTTTAAATAATTTATGTGTCATCTTTCCCCTGTGTATTGTGATAAACGATGCACATTCCAACACACAGAGGAAAGGTGAAAAAATCTACATAACTACATATAACTACACATTGCACATGGTTGATGTACGTAATCCTTATTTATAATGGCAAAAAATAGAGAAGGCCAAATTCAACACAAGTGCCACCTTTTACAATAGGCTTTGGTTTATTTTACAATGTTGGTGAAAGCATTTTTAATCTACTAGAATTTGTCATTATTAAAGTTGATATTAAAGTACAACACACATTAGGCCCTGATTTTCAATGCAATCCACACAAGCATGCCATGACAATAGCACGATTTCATGTAATACCATTGTATTTAATTTGAAGTAGTTGTTTCTGTCTTGTTATACAGTTTATGTTAATAATGTAGAACACATGTTATTGGGAATACGATCAGGTGAATATAGCTGCTACAAGGTTGTATGCAACTACCAATACGAATATAGCGAACGCGTTTTAGAGCGATTGTGCTACTCAACGTTCTTGGCTCATTTTAAATTAGTTGTTCATATATGGCCACATGTAATGTATATTGACTTCAGACGCAAACGCAATATATAGCCTAACAACGTGCCATAGAAAATAGGATTGATCTCAAAAAGCCAAAATTCTATGTGATGCGTTTTGTGAATAGGCGCCTGATGTGCAATACAAATAGATCCCGTTCACCCTTCAGGTTGCCTGCATCATCAACGCCCTTAGGCTGGGCTGAGGAAAGGAAGACGAGAAAGAAGTGTATCAGGGATATTTTGTTGTCATATTAAAACGGAATCACTTTTCCACAGGAACTCACAGGACCCCCTGGACAGAAGACCTCCTGCACAGGTTCTTGTAATGGAAGGTGCAGATTAAATATTGGTTAATGTGAGTAAGAACGTCAATTAGATGTTGAACAAGTATTGTGAATGTGCTAATAATAGTCGTTTAAAAGTTCTTACTTCAGGCTCTGGATGAACGTGTTTCCTGCCAAGCCAACACTCAGTTCTTTGGCTATGTCTGCATCTAGGTGACAGTTGCTCAAACTGAAAGTAAAATATCAACAATGTTAATATGCTGGTACATCATAATGACACCACAGCACTCGGCAAGCAAACTTAACAAAAACAGTGTTGCACTAATACATATATCTATTTAGCAGTTAATCATATGTTCTTTCTTCTTCTTTCATATAATTGGCAGGATCCATTTGTCAGGATATTAACGCCAATGGTAGTTTAGAGAATTAGATCACCACCTCTGTGAGTCCATAACAGGTTTTTCTATTTCCCTGTGTGGGGTCTTTTACTTCCCCTGGCATATACATCAGGTAGGAGGGACCAACGGCTTTTACTGTCTCTTCTGAAAGACACAGGCAAAGTGGGGTGAACGAAGTTGCCCAAGCATCAAAATGAGCTCATTCGACAGCCTGCATCATCAACACCTTGAGGCTAGGTGGTGGAAGATGGGAAAAGGTATGAGGGTTATGTTCCTCTTACATTTGAAAGGGGATATTTTGTTAATTGTATGTTATTCCCTGCATATTTAAATACCAGTAGTGTGCCACAAAAAATTAAATATTAGGATATGAATAGGAAAATTGTCATTGCAACAATCAACCCGCTCACTTAATTCAACATAATATTATTCGCATGTAAGTATGTATGTACATAATGATATATATATATATATATATATATATATAATTATATATAATTATATATATATATATATATATATATATATATATATATAATAATATATATATATATATATATATATATATATATATATATATATATATATATATATATATATATATAAATACCAACAGTCGCCTCAAAAAATTAACTATTAGGTTATGAATAGGAAAATTGTCATTGCAACAATCAACCCGCTCACTTAATTCAACATAATATTATTCGCATGTAAGTATGTATGTACATAATGATATATATATATATATATATGTATATATATATATATATATATATATATATACATACATATACAACATTTCAATTTAACCCACTATTTGTTGAATATAGCAACTAACATAAGGCAATGCAGACTTTCCTCCTTCCCGTTCAATATACTATTCCATTGATCAATGCACCGAAAACTGTCATATCTGAGTCAGCGGTTGTGATTCCATGTACTAGTTCATCGATGGATACATGCGTCATAGTTGAGACAGCGGTGCCGTTCAGTTAATACAGCTTCTCGCCACACAAAATCAGGTCGATTGTTCAGTTTGCGATAAAAAGATCAAATGTGGTACACTTGTGTCATGGCAGGTGCTAAGTAAGGTAGGAGGTGGATCGAAATGAACTTTACCTTTTAAGGGAACGTGGCTCTACATTATCAAAATGATCACCATGAAATTCCAAGAAACAAAACATTTCTTTATATATTCTTCCTTTTCTAATTAATATGCTTGAGTGGCTTAGAATTATATTATATTATATAATTCAACTTTTGTTGATACGATATATATATTGTAACCTGATATTGATATTCAATCACTAAAAGGTAAGTTGCATATTAAAATAGTTGTCATGACAATCTGAAACATAATACCTTTGGCATATCTACATTTCTATTTTAAAATGTTCAATAGCTTGAAATGCTAGACTCTGGTTTTGGGTAATAAGGAATATATTTAAATAAAATACAATCTGATTGTAGGATTACCGTATTTACATAATATTCAAGCTGGTTCCCCTGTTGTTTTAGCAAATAGAACAAGTTCAATTATTACCAAACCGTAAATAAACACTAAAGGGATATATACTTATAGATGCTTACATATACATATAAAAAAAATTGACAAAACAAAAATCCATTAAAATGATACAGCATGCCACTTATGTGACAATGTTTTGCAGTTTGTCTAGCTTTATCGAAACTCACAATGTATTTATGAATTTGTATCATGACAGATGTGCGAAACACACCTCATGTGTTCAATTAAAATATAACATTTGTTCAAAAATGTTGTCTATGGTGTACTTATTTAGCCATTTATGCATACATTTGTTTCTTAACCAAATTGCTAATTATGTTCCAGTCTTTACGACCTCCTATTTATCAGATACACATTTCACTGAATGTAACTTTTTTTGTTATTATGCACAGCCTTCTGTGTAACATTATGATATCCTTATCATAATGTCCACCTCATCATGGGTACATGGCAACAGCCTGGTTATGTCCTTGTCAACACGCTTCCATTTCACGTTGGTGTAGTTGACACCACCCCCTTCCCATGAAGTCATGTTTAGTTTCTGACATGATATGCCACAAAGTTGTCAAGCTCTTCTTTGATTCCACATGGACAAATGACTGCCACTTTCTTCGAAGTTGTGTTGTTGCCATAACTCTTCAAGGTTTCCAGGTTCCCCTGCTTTTTTGAGTGTTTTTCTTCAGCCTCTTCTTTATATAGCGTCACTTGAGAAAGTTGCCTGGTTCCATACTTTCTTGAATGCTTTGTTGAATCCAGCTTCAGAACTATTTCCTGGACTTATATTTATCAACTGTTTTGTACTACTGAACTTGTATCTGATGTGAGCCATCTGTGGGAGTGACCCTGGTCTTTCGGTTTGCATTATTACTGCAAACTGTTCTATCATCTACTGTCTGAGGCATAATAGTGCATCACCAACAAAACTCTTGCTTGGAAGAAAGCTAAGGACACGGTTGTCACCATTGAAATACAGATGAGAGAGATACAAGAGGAAATGAACAAGAGACAATGACAGAGGCAAAACATTGCTTGAATTTCACACTACCTCGACTATGCGAGTGAAAGTTCAAAATGTTCACATAGGACAGTGGCCAGACAAAGTCATAAAACCATCAGGCCCGTGATCGTATCAAGACGAACTGGAGGATGGACGTGTCTTGCATAGCAAACATAAACAACTATTGCTCAACAGAGAAATCTACACAAAGCAATGAACATGTCCTTCGCAGGAACCGTCAACACCTGTTGCTCACCAGAGAAACCTACCACCAAGCAATGAACGTGTCCTGCGCAGGAAACATCAACACCTGCTGCTCACCAGAGAAACTTACCACCAAACAATGAACGTGTCCTGCACAGGAACCATCAACACCTATTGCACACCAGAAAAAACTTCCACAAAGCAACGAACGTGTCCTGCGCAGGAACCATCAACACCTGCTGCTCACCAGAGAAACTTACCACCAAACAATGAACATGTCCTGCACAGGAACTGTCAATGGCTGTTGCTCACCAGATAAATCTACCACAAAACAATGAATATGTCCTGCAAATGAACCAACAACACCTGTTGCTCACCAGAAAAACCTTCCACAAAGCAACGAACGTGTCCTGCGCAGGAACCGTCAATCTACCACCAGACAACGAACGTGTCCTGCACATGAAACATCAACACCTGTTGCTCACCAGAAAAACCTTCCACAAAGCAACGAACGTGCCCTGCGCAGGAACCGTCAATGCCTGTTGCTCACCAGAGAAGTCTACCACCAGACAATGAACGTGTCCTGCGCAGGAACCGTCAATGCCTGTTGCTCACCAGATAAATCTACAACCAGACAATGAACGTGTCCTGCGCAGGAAACCTCAACACATGTTGGTCACTAGAAAAACCTTCCACAAAGCAACGAACGTGTCCTGCGCAGGAACCGTCAACACCTGCTGCTCACCAGAGAAACCTACCACCAAGCCACGGACATCAGTGAGTTTACAACAAAGGCGTCAACACTGATTGATACCAGCAAGGATGTCAGTGCAAGTCCACATTTATCGCCAGTGTTGCAAACAAGCTCACCACATTAAAGCAAACCTGGGGGCCAACTGCAGGAGAAGCTTATGGTGCGCAGAAACTCAGATAGAGTAAAAATGGCAGTGGCAAACATTTGCTGACCGTTGCACTGAATAAAGTGATATCATTTGGCACGTGAACTCAAACAAGATGGTTGTCGTCATTTTACTTTATGGAACATTATGAATAACATATATCATAGCGATTATGATACTACTGATAGTCACTTACGAATAACCAATTTATCCCATACAGATGACGGGTATTTTTGCTAGTGTAACTAATAGTGGTGAAGGTAAAAGTGGTTTGGGCCATAAACTTGGTACGCGCCACAAACTCGGTATGCACCACGCTACTGAGTAATCAAATAAAAGCTTCCCAGCAAACCACGATATATTACATGCTACTTGTTTCTGTGGAATGCGTTATATCTATGCAATATTCGCATATGCCTCTCATTTTGTATTTAATTTCATACTGATTATAGGGGGAAGGAACAAAGATATATTTTAAAACCGTTTTGAATGGTAATAATGTCTTATTAAATACTACTTTTACAATTCATATTACATTTTAGGGTATTGTCTAGAACCTGGGCCAACCCTATTTTCGCTCAGTTTCACCATTATTAAGATTAATTTTCTTACCAACCAACCATACATACAGGTATTTGTGGAATGCATAAGTGATTAAAACATTGTCTATTAACTAATTTTTTTAACCTTTTCAAATGTATGAATGTTCATAGTTTAAATAATTTATGTGTCATCTTTCCCCTGTGTATTGTGATAAACGATGCACATTCCAACACACAGAGGAAAGGTGAAAAAATCTACATATCTACATATAACTACACATTGCACATGGTTGATGTACGTAATCCTTATTTATAATGGCAAAAAATAGAGAAGGCCAAATTCAACACAAGTGCCACCTTTTACAATAGGCTTTGGTTTATTTTACAATGTTGGTGAAAGCATTTTTAATTTACTAGAATTTGTCATTATCAAAGTTGCTATTAAAGTACGCCGCATTAGGCCCTGATTTTCAATGCAATCCACACAAGCATGCCATGACAATAACACGATTTCATATAACACCATTGTATTTTATTTTAAGTAGTTGTTTCTGTCTTGTTATACAGTTTATGTTAATAATGCAGTACATATTTTATTGGGAATACGATCAGGTCAATGTAGCTGCTACAAGGTTGTATGCAACTATCAATACGAATATAGGTAACACGTTTTACAGCGAAATTAATTCTGATGTTACGATTGTGCTACTCAACGTTCTTGGCTTATTTTAATTTAGTTGTTCATATATGGCCACAGGTAATGTATATTGGCTTCAGAAGCAAACGCAATATACACCCTAACAACGTGCCATACAAAATAGGATTGATCTCAAAAAGCCAAAATTCTATGTGATGCGTTTTGTGAATAGGCGCCTGATGTGCAATACAAATAGATCCCGTCCACCCTTCAGGTTGCCTGCATCATCAACGCCCTTAGGCTGGGCTGAGGAATGAAGACGAGAAAGAAGGGTATCAGGGATATTTTGTTGTCTTATTAAAACGGAATCACTTTTTCACCTAACATGAAATACATTCAACATGCCACATGAACTCACAGGACCCCCTGGACAGAAGACCTCCTGCACAGGTGCATGTAATGGAAGGTGCAGATTAAATATTGGTTAATGTGAGTACGAACGTCAATTAGATGTTGAACAAGTATTATGAATGTGCTAATAATAGTCGTTTAAAAGTTCTTACTTCAGGCTCTGGATGGACTTGTTCGCTGCCAACCCAGCAGTCAGTTCCTTGACTGTGTCTGCATCTAGACGACAGCTGCTCAAACTGAAAGTAAAATATCAACAATGTTAATATACTGGTACATCATAATGACACAATAGCACTCGGTAAGCAAACTTAACAAAAACAGTATTGCACTAATACATATATCTATTTAGCAGTTAATCATATGTTCTTTCTTCTTCTTTCATATAATTGGCAAGATCCATTTGTCAGGATATTAACGCCAATGGTAGTTTAGATAATTAGATCAACAGCTCTGTGAGTCCATAACAGGTTTTTCCATTTCCCTGTGTGGGGTCTTTTACTTCCCCTGGCATAGACATCAGGTAGAAGGGACCAACGGCTTTTACTGTCTCTTCTGAAAGACACAGGCAAAGTGGGGTGAACGAAGTTGCCCAAGCATCAAAATGAGCTCATTCGACAGCCTGCATCATCAACACCTTGAGGCTATGTGGTGGAAGATGGGAAAAGGTATGAGGGCTATGTTCCTCTTACATTCGAAAGGGGATATGTTGTTAATTGTATGTTATTCCCTGCATATTTATATACCAGCAGTGTGCCTCAAAAAATGTAACTATTAGGATATGAATAGGAAAATTGTCATTGCAACAATCAACCCGCTCACTTAATTCAACATAATATTATTCGCATGTAAGTATGTATGTACATAATGATATATATATATATATATATATATATATATATATAATATATATAATATTGCTAATTTATATTTATATATATATATATATATATATATAAATTTATATAGGTATATATTAGATATATATATATATATATATATATATATATATATATATATATATATATATATATATATATATATATATATATATATATATATATATATATATATATATATATATATATATATATATATATATATATATATATATGTGTATATATATATATATATACAAAATTTCAATTTAACCCACTATTTGTTGAATATAGCAACTAACATAAGGCAATGCAGACTTTTCCTCTTGTGCCATTCAATATACTATTCCATTGATCAATGCACCGAAAGCTGTCATATCTGAGTCAGCGGTTGTGATTCCATGTACTAGTTCCTCGATGGATACATGCGTCATAGTTGAGACAGCGGTGCCGTTCAGTTAGTACAGCTTCTCACCACACAAAATCAGGTCGATTGTTCAGGTTGCGATAAAAATATCAAATGTGGTACACTTGTGTCATGGCAGGTGCTAAGTAAGGTAGGAGGTGGATCCAAATGAAATTTACCTTTTAAGGGGGCGTGGCTCAACATTATCAAAATGATCACCATGAAATTCCAAGAAACAAAACATTTCTTTATATATACTTCCTTTTCTAATTAATATGCTTGAGTGGCTTAGAATTATATTATATTATATAATTCAACTTTTTTTTTACAATGTATCAAATGTAACCTGATATTGATATTCAATCACTAAAAGGTAAGTTGCATATTAAAATAGTTGTCATGACAATCTGAAACATTATACCTTTGGCATATCTACATTTCTATTTTATAAAATTATTAATAGCTTGAAATGCTAGACTCTGGTTTTGGGTCATAAGGAATATATTTAAAAAAAATACAATCTGATTGTAGGATTACCGTATTTGCATAATATTCAAGCTGGTTCCCCTGTTGTTTGAGCAAATAGAACAAGTTCAATTATTACCAAACCGTAAATAAACACTAAAGGGATAGATACTTATAGATGCTTATCCATATAAAAAAATTACAAAAGAAAAACCCATTCAAATAATACAGCATACCACTTATGTGACAAAGTTTTGCAGTTTGTCTAGCTTTTTCGAAACTCACAATGTATTTATGAATTTGTATCATGACAGATGGGCGAAACACACCTCATGTGTTCAATTAAAATATAACATTTGTTAAAAAATGTTGTCTATGGTGTACTAAAGTAGCCATTTATATATACATTTGTTTCTTAACCAAATTGCTAATTATGTTCCAGTCTTTACGACCCCCTATTTATCAGATACACATTTCACTGAATGTCACTTTTTTTTATTATGCACAGCCTTCTGTGTAACTGACTTTGTTGTCCTGTACTAGTGAACAGTGTTGAGCGTGAGAGTGTTTACCTTGCAATACAGCTCGCTTACAGAGATTTAATGCAATTGAGTTGGCCCTATGCACAAATGCCTCCCAAAGATAATCCACAGCTCCAAAATGTCCAATGGGATGAGTACTGGCACTGCCAATATTACTACATCAGTGGCCACCATTTGAATTGTAACTTTCCTGTATCATTGGGTACACATACACTGTCAATTACATATATCGTTATCGTAATGTCCACCTCATCATGGGTACATGGCTCTAGCCTGGTTGTGTCCTTGTCAACACGCGTCCATTTCACGTTGGTGTTGTTGACACCAACTCCTTCCCATGAGGTCATGTTTATTTTCTGACATGATATGCCACAAAGTTGTCAAGCTCTTCTTTGATTACACCTGGACAAATGACTGCCACTTTCTTCGAAGTTGTGTTGTTGCCATAACTCTTCAAGGTTTCCAGGTTCCCCTGCTTTTTTGTGTGTTTTTCTTCAGCCTCGTCTTTACACAGCGTCACTTGAGAAAGTAGTGTAAGTGGTGTCGTAGCCACATCTCGTCTACGTTGCCCGGTTCCCCTGCTTTCTTGAATGCTTTGTTTCAGGTTGTTCTTGATACAGCGGCCACACAATATGTCCAACCTATTGATATTCTGCAGGCGTTGTGAGATGTAAAATATGATTACATAAATTGAATAGTCACTTGATTTGGTCCTGATAACTGTGAATTAACATATGCACGATGACCGTCCAACACTTCAGTGTTCACAACCGGTTCAGAATCAGGAACCCCTTGTAGTTTTCGTGGCTCTAAACAATTTCCTGATTGCATATCTGGTAATGGACCCCATGACTACGATGACTCACTGTGCTTCTTTTAATTAAGCATCAACCATTAAATCCAGCTTCAGAACTGTTTCCTGGACTGATATTTATCAACTGTTTTGTACTACTGAACTTGTATCTCTTGTGCGCCATCTGTGGGAGTGACCCTGCTCTTTCAGTTTGCATGATTACTGCAACCTGTTCTATCATCTACTGTCTGAGGCATAATAGTGCATCACCAACAAAACTCTTGCTTGGAAGAAAGCTAAGGATACGGTTGTCACCTGCGAAATAGAGATGAGAGAGATACAAGAGGAAATGAACAAGACGCAATGACAGAGGCGAACCATTTCTTGAATTTCACACTACCTCGACTATGCGCGTGAAAGTTCAAAATGTTCACATAGGACTGTGGCCAGACAAAGTCATAAAACCATCAGGCCCGTGATCGTATCAAGACGAACTGGAGGATGGACGTGTCTTGCATAGCAAACATAAACACCTATTGCTCACAGAGAAACCTACACAAAGCAACGAACATGTCCTTCGCAGGAACCGTCAACACCTGTTGCTCACCAGAGAAACCTACCACCAAGCAATGAACGTGTCCTGCACAGGAACCGCCAACGGCTGTTGCTCACCAGAGAAATCTACCACCAAAAAAAATAATATCTCCTGCACATGAAACATCAACACCTGTTGCACACCAGAGAAACCTTCCACAAAGCAAAGAACATGTCCTGCGCACGAACCATCAACACCTGCTGCTCACCATAGAAACCTACCACCAAACAATGAACGTGTCCTGCACAGGAACTGTCAATGGCTGTTGCTCACCAGAGAAATCTACCACCATACAATGAACGTGTCCTGCGCAGGAAACCTCGACACATGTTGGTCACTAGAAAAACCTTCCACAAAGCAACGAACGTGTCCTGCGCAGGAACCGTCAACACCTGCTGCTCACCAGAGAAACCAACCACCAAGCCATGGACATCAGTGAGTTTACACCAAAGGCGCCAACACTGATTGATACCAGCAAGGATGTCAGTGCAAGTCCACATTTATCGCCAGTGTTGCAAACACGCTCACCACATGAAAGCAAACCTGGGAGCCAACTGCAGGAGAAGCTTATGGTGCGCAGAAACCCAGATAGAGTAGAAATGACAGTGGCAAACATTTGCTGACCGTTGCACTGAATAAAGTGATATCATTTGGCACGTGAACTCAAACAAGATGGTTGTCGTCATTTTACTTTATGGAACATTATGAATAACATATATCATAGCAATTATTATACTACTGATAGTCACTTACGAACAAACAATTTATCCCATAAAGAAGACGGGTATTTTTGCTAGTGTAACTAATAGTGGTGAAGGTAAAAGTGGTTTGGGCCATAAACTTGGTACGCGAAACCAACTCGGAATGCACCACGCTATTGAGTAATGAAATAAAAGCTTCCCAGCAAACCACGATATACTACATGCTACTTTTTTCGGTGGAATGCGTTATATCTATGCAATATTCGCATATGCCTCTCATTTTGTATTTAATTTCACACTGATTAAAGGGGGAAGGAACAAAGATATATTTTAAAACAGTTTTGAATGGTAATTATGTCATATTAAATACTATTTTTGCAATTCATATTACATTTTAGGGTATTGTCTAGAACCTGGGCCAACCCTATTTTCGCTCAGTTTCACCATTATTAAGATTCATTTTCTCACCAACCAACCATACATACAGGTATTTGTGGAATGCATAAGTGATTAAAACATTGTCTATTAACTAATTTTTTTAACCTTTTCCAATGAATGAATGTTCATATTTTAAATAATTTATGTGTCATCTATCCCCTGTGTATTGTGATAAACAATGCACATTCCAACACACACAGGAAAGGTGAAAAAATCTACATAACTACATATAACTACACATTGCACATGGTTGATGTACGTAATCCTTATTTATAATGGCAAAAAATAGAGAAGGTCAAATTCAACACAAGTGCCACCTTTTACAATAGGCTTTGGTTTATTTTACAATGTTGGTGAAAGCATTTTTAATCTACTAGAATGTGTCAATATTAAAGTTGATATTAAAGTACGCCGCATTAGGCCCTGATTTTCAATGCAATCCACACAAGCATGCCATGAAAATAACACGATTTCACGTAACATCATCGTATTTTATTTTAAGCAGTTGTTTCTGTCTTGTTATATAGTTTATGTTAATAATGCAGTACATATTTTATTGGGAATACGATCAGGTGAATATAGCTGGTACAAGGTTGTATGCAACTATCAATACGAATATAGCGAACGCGTTTTACAGCGAAATTAATTCTGATGTTACGATTGTGCTACTCAATGTTCTTGGCTTATTTTAATTTAGTTGTTAATATATGGCCACAGGTAATGTATATTGACTTCAGAAGCAAACGCAATATATACCCTAACAACATGCCATAGAAAATAGGATTGATCTCAAAAAGCCAAAATTCTATGTGATGCGTTTTGTGAGTAGGCGCCTGATGTGCAATACAAATAGATCCCGTTCACCCTTCAGGTTGCCTGCATCATCAACGCCCTTACGCTGGGCTGAGGAAAGGAAGACTAGAAAGAAGGGTATCACGGATATTTTGTTGTCATATTAAAACGGAATCACTTTTTCACCAAACATGAAATACATTCAACATCCACAGGAACTCACAGGACCCCCTGGACAGAAGACCTCTTGCACAGGTGCATGTAATGGAAGGTGCAGATTAAATATTAGTTAATGTGAGTACGAACGTCAATTAGATGTTGAACAAGTATTGTGAATGTGCTAATAATAGTCGTTTAAAAGTTCTTACTTCAGGCTCTGGATGGACTTGTTCGCTGCCAACCCAGCACTCAGTTCCTTGACTGTGTCTGCATCTAGATAACATCCGCTCAAACTAAAAGTAAAATATCAACAATGTTAATATGCTGGTACATCATAATGACACCACAGCACTCGGCAAGCAAACTTAACAAAAACAGTATTGCACTAATACATATATTTATTTAGCAGTTAATCATATGTTCTTTCTTCTTCTTTTATATAATTGGCAGGATCCATTTGTCAGGGTATTAACGCCAATGGTAATTTAGAGAGTTAGATCACCAGCTCTGTGAGTCCATAACAGGTTTTTCCATTTCCCTGTGTGGGGTATTTTACTTCCCCTGGCATATGCGTCAGGTAGAAGGGACCAACGGCTTTTACTGTCTCTTCTGAAAGACACAGGCAAAGTGGGGTGAACGAAGTTGCCCAAGTATCAAGTGGTGGAAGATGGGGAAAGGTATGAGGGCTATGTTCCTCTTACATTTGAAAGGGGATATTTTGTTAATTGTATGTTATTCCCTGCATATTTAAATACCAGTAGTGTGCCACAAAAAAATTAAATATTAGGATATGAATAGGAAAATTGTCATTGCAACAATCAACCCGCTCACTTAATTCAACATAATATTATTCGCATGTAAGTATGTATGTACATAATGATATATATATATATATATATATATATATATATATATATATATATATATATATATATATATATATATATAATAATTATATATATATATATATATATATACACACACACACACACATATACAAAATAACAATTTAACCCACTATTTGTTGAATATAGCAACTAACATAAAGCAATGCAGACGTTTCTTCTGGTGCCGTTCAATATACTATTCCATTGATCAATGCACCGAAAGCTGTCATATCTGAGTCAGCGGTTGTGATTCCATGTACTAGTTCATCGATGGATACATGCATCATAGTTGAGACAGCGGTGCCGTTCAGTTAGTACAGTTTCTCACCACACAAAATCAGGTTGATTGTTGCGATAAAAATATCAAATGTGGTACACTTGTGTCATGACAGGTGCTAAGTAAGGTAGGAGGTGGATCCAAATGAAATTGACCTTTTAAGGGGGCGTGGCTCAACATTATCAAAATGATCACCATGAAATTCCAAGAAACAAAACATTTCTTTATATATACTTCCTTTTCTAATTAATATGCTTGAGTGGCTTAGAATTATATTATATTATATAATTCAACTTTTTTTTATACAATATATCAAATGTAACCTGATATTGATATTCAATCACTAAAAGGTAAGTTGCATATTAAAATAGTTGTCATGACAATCTGAAACATAATACCTTTGGCATATCTACATTTCTATTTTAAAATGTTTAATAGCTTGAAATGCTAGACTCTGGTTTTGGGTCATAAGGAATATATTTAAATAAAATACAATCTGATTGCAGGATTACCGTATTTGCATAATATTCAAGCTGGTTCCCCTGTTGTTTGATCAAATAGAACAAGTTCAATTATTACCAAACCGTAAATAAACACTAAAGGGATATATACTGATATATGCTTATATATACATACACAAAAATTACAAAACAAAAACCCATTACAATAATAATGCATACCACTTATGTGACAATGTTTTGCAGTTTGTCTAGCTTTTTCGAAACTCACAATGTATTTATGAATTTGTATCATGACAGATGTGCGAAACACACCTCATGTGTTCAATTAAAATATAACATTCGTTAAAAAATGTTGTCTATGGTGTACTAATTTAGCCATTTATATATACATTTGTTTCTTAACCAAATTGCTAATTATGTTCCAGTCTTTACGACCTCCTATTTATCAGATACACATTTCACTGAATGTAACTTTTTTTGTTATTATGCACAGCCTTCTGTGTAACATTATGATATCCTTATCATAATGTCCACCTCATCATGGGTACATGGCGACAGCCTGGTTATGTCCTTGTCAACATGCATCCATTTCACGTTGGTGTTGTTGACACCACCTCCTTCCCATGAGGTCATGTTTATTTTCTGACATGATATGCCACAAAGTTGTCAAGCTCTTCTTTGATTCCACATGGACAAATGACTGCCACTTTCTTCGAAGTTGTGTTGTTGCCATATCTCTTCAAGGTTTCCAGGTTGCCCTGCTTTTCTGAGTGTTTTTCTTCAGCCTCTTCTTTATATAGCGTCACTTGAGAAAGCAGTGTAAGTGGTGTCGTAGCCACAACTCGTCTACGTTGCCTGGTTCCGTTACTTTCTTGAATGCTTTGTTTCAGGTTGTTCTTGATACAGCGGTCAGACAATATGTCCAACTTATTGATATTCTGCAGACGTTGTCAGATGTAAAATATGATTACATAAATTGAATAGTCACTTGAGTGTTCACAACCGGGTCAGAATCAGGAACCCCTTGTAGTGTTCGTGGTTCTGAACAAATCCCTGATTACATACCTGGTAATGGACCCCATGACTACGATGATTCACTGTGCTTCTTTTAATTAAGCATCAACCATTTAATCCAGCTTCAGAACTGTTTCCTGGACTGATATTTATCAACTGTTTTGTACTACTGAACTTGTATCTCATGTGAGCCATCTGTGGGAGTGACCCTGCTCTTTCAGTTTGCATGATTACTGCAACCTGTTCTATAATCTACTGTCTGAGGCATAATAGTGCATCACCAACAAAACTCTTGCTTAGAAGAAAGCTAAGGACACGGTTGCCACCAGCGAAATACAGATGAGAGAGATACAAGAGGAAATGAACAAGACACAATGACAGAGGCAAACCATTGCTTGAATTTCACACTACCTCGACTATGCGAGTGAAAGTTCAAAATGTTCACATAGGACAGTGGCCAGACAAAGTCATAAAACCATCAGGCCCGTGATCGTATTAAGACGAACTGGAGGATGGACGTGTCTTGCATAGGAAACATAAACACCTATTGCTCAACAGAGAAATCTACACAAAGCAATGAACATGTCCTTCGCAGGAACCGTCAACACCTGTTGCTCACCAGAGAAAACTACCACCAAGCAATGAACGTGTCCTGCACACGAACAATCAACGGCTGTTTCTCACCAGAGATATCTACCACCAAACAATGAATATGTCCTGCACATGAACCATCAACCCCTGTTGCACACCAGAAAAACCTTCCACAAAGCAACGAACGTGTCCTGCGCAGTAACCATCAACACCTGCTGCTCACCAGAGAAACCTACCACCAAACAATGAACATGTCCTGCACAGGAACCATCAACACCTGTTGCTCACCAGAAAAACCTTCCACAAAGCAACGAATGTGTCCTGCGCAGGAACCGTTAATGCCTGTTGCTCACCAGATAAATCTATCACCAGACAACGAACGTGTCCTGCGCAGGAATCCTCAACACCTGTTGCTCACCAGAGAAATCTACCACCAGACAATGAACGTGTCCTGCGCAGGAAACCTCAACAGCTGTTGGTCACTAGAAAAACCTTCCACAAAGCAACGAACGTGTCCTGCGCAGGAACCGTTAACACCTGCTGCTCACTAGAGAAACCTACCACCAAGCCACGGACATCAGTGAGTTTACAACAAAGGCGCCAACACTGATTGATACCAGCAAGGATGTCAGTGCAAGTCCACATTTATCGCCAGTGTTGCAAACAAGCTCACCACATTAAAGCAAACCTGAGAGCCAACTGCAGGAGAAGCTTATGGTGCGCAGAAACCCAGATAGAGTAAAAATGGCAGTGGCAAACATTTGCTGACCGTTGCAATGAATAAAGTGATATCATTTGGCACGTGAACTCAAACAAGATGGTTGTCGTCATTTTACTTTATGGAACATTATGAATAACATATATCATAGCAATTATGATACTACTGATAGTCACATATGAATAACCAATTTATCCCATAAAGATGACGGGTATTTTTGCTAGTGTAACTAATAGTGGTGAAGGTAAAAGTGGTTTGGGCCATAAACTTGGTACGCGCCACAAACTCGGTATGCACCACGCTACTGAGTAATGAAATAAAAGCTTCCCAGCAAACCACGATATACTACATGCTACTTTTTTCTGTGGAATGCGTTATATCTATGCAATATTCGCATATGCCTCTCATTTTGTATTTAATTTCATACTAATTATAGGGGGAAGGAACAAAGATATATTTTTTAACCGTTTTGAATGGTAATTATGTCATATTAAATACTATTTTGCAATTCATATTACATTTTAGGGTATTGTCTAGAACCTGGGCCAACCCTATTTTCGCTCAGTTTCACCATTATTAAGATTCATTTTCTTACCAACCAACCATACATACAGGTATTTGTGGAATGCATAAGTGATTAAAACATTGTCTATTAACTATTTTTTTTAACCTTTTCCAATGTATGAATGTTCATAGTTTAAATAATTTATGTGTCATCTTTCCCCTGTGTATTGTGAAAAACGAGGAACATTCCAACACACACAGGAAAGGTGAAAAAATCTACATATCTACATATAACTACACATGGCACATGGTTGATGTACGTAATCCTTATTTATAATGGCAAAAAATAGAGAAGGTCAAATTCTACACAAGTGCCACCTTTTACAATAGGCTTTGGTTTATTTTACAATGTTGGTGAAAGCATTTTTAATCTACTAGAATTTGTCATTATTAAAGTTGATATTAAAATACGCCGCATTAGGCCCTGATTTTCAGTGCAATCCACACAAGCATGCCATGACAATAACACGATTTCATATAACACCATTGTATTTTATTTGAAGTAGTTGTTTCTGTCTTGTTATACAGTTTATGGTAATAATGCAGTACATATTTTATTGGGAATACGATTAGGTGAATGTAGCTGCTACAAGGTTGTATGCAACTATCAATACGAATATAGGTAACGCGTTTTACAGCGAAATTAATTCTGATGTTACGATTGTGCTACTCAACGTTCTTGGCTCATTTTAATTTAGTTGTTCATATATGGCCACAGGTAATGTATATTGACTTCAGAAGCAAACGCAATATATACCCTAACAACGTGCCATAGAAAATAGGATTGATATCAAAAAGCCAAAATTCTATGTGATGCGTTTTGTGAATAGGCGCCTGATGTGCAATACAAATAGATCCCGTTCACCCTTCAGGTTGCCTGCATCATCAACGCCCTTAGGCTGGGATGAGGAATGAAGACGAGAAAGAAGGGTATCAGGGATATTTTGTTGTCTTATTAAAACGGAATCACTTTTTCACCTAACATGAAATACATTCAACATGCCACATGAACTCACAGGACCCCCTGGACAGAAGACCTCCTGCACAGGTGCATGTAATGGAAGGTGCAGATTAAATATTGGTTAATGTGAGTACGAACGTCAATTAGATGTTGAACAAGTATTGTGAATGAGCTAATAATAGTCGTTTAAAAGTTCTTACATCAGGTTCTGGATGGACTTGTTCGCTGCCAAGCCAACACTCAGTTCCTTGACTGTGTCTGCATCTAGACGACAGCTGCTCAAACTGAAAGTAAAATATCAACAATGTTAATATACTGGTACATCATAATGACACCACAGCACTCGGCAAGCAAACTTAACAAAAACAGTATTGCACTAATACATGTATCTATTTAGCAGTTCATCATATGTTCTTTCTTCTTCTTTCATATAATTGGCAGGATCCATTTGTCAGGATATTAACGCCAATGGTAGTATAGAGAATTAGATCACCAGCTCTGTGAGTCCATAACAGGTTTTTCCATTTCCCTGTGTGGGGTCTTTTACTCCCCTGGCATAGACATCAGGTAGAAGGGACCAACGGCTTTTACTGTCTCTTCTGAAAGACACAGGCAAAGTGGGGTGAACGAAGTTGCCCAAGCATCAAAATGGGCTCATTCGACAGCCTGCATCATCAACACCTTGAGGCTAGGTGGTGGAAGATGGGAAAAGGTATGAGGGCTATGTTCCTCTTACATTTGAAAGGGGATATGTTGTTAATTGTATGTTATTCCCTGCATATTTATATACCAGCATTGTGCCTAAAAAAACTTAACTATTAGGATATGAATAGGAAAATTGTCATTGCAACAATCAACCCGCTCACTTAATTGAACATAATATTATTCGCATGTAAGTATGTATGTACATAATGATATATATATATATATATATATATATATATATATATATATATATATACATATAAAAATTTTTCAATTTAACCCACTATTTGTTGAATATAGCAACTAACATAAGGCAATGCAGACTTTTCCTCTTGTGCCATTCAATATACTATTCCATTGATCAATGCACCGAAAGCTGTCATATCTGAGTCAGCGGTTGTGATTCCATGTACTAGTTCATCGATGGATACATGCGTCATAGTTGAGACAGCGGTGCCGTTCAGTTAGTACAGCTTCTCACCACACAAAATCAGGTCGATTGTTCAGGTTGCGATAAAAAGATCAAATGTGGTACACTTGTGTCATGGCAGGTGCTAAGTAAGGTAGGAGGTGGATCCAAATGAAATTTACCTTTTAAGGGGGCGTGGCTCAACATTATCAAAATGAACACCATGAAATTCCAAGAAACAAAACATTTCTTTATATATACTTCCTTTTCTAATTAATATGCTTGAGTGGCTTAGAATTATATTATATTATATAATTCAACTTTTTTTATACAATATATCAAATGTAACCTGATATTGATATTCAATCACTAAAAGGTAAGTTGCATATTAAAATAGTTGTCATGACAATCTGAAACATAATACCTTTGGCATATCTACATTTCTATTTTTAAATGTTCAATAACATGAAATGCTAGACTCTGGTTTTGGGTCATAAGGAATATATTTAAATAAAATACAATCTGATTGTAGGATTACCGTATTTGCATAATATTCAAGCTGGTTCCCCTGTTGTTTGAGCAAATAGAACAAATTCAATTATTACCAAACCGTAAATAAACACTAAAGGGATAGATACTTATAGATACTTATACATATAAAAAAATTGACAAAACAAAAACCCATTAAAATAATACAGCATACCACTTATGTGACAATGTTTTGCAGTTTGTCTAGCTTTTTCGAAACTCACAATGTATTTATGAATTTGTATCATGACAGATGTGCGAAACACACCTCATGTGTTCAATTAAAATATAATTTTTTTTTTAAATGTTGTCTATGGTGTACTAATTGAGCCAATTATATATACATGTGTTTCTTAACCAAATTGCTAATTATGTTCCAGTCTTTACGACCCCCTATTTATCAGATACACATTTAACTGAATGTCACTTTTTTTTATTATGCACAGCCTTCTGTGTAACTGAGTTTATTGTCCTGTACTAGTGAACAGTGTTGAGTGTTTACCTTGCGATACAGCTAGCTTACAGAGATTTAATGCAATTGAGTGGGCCCTATGCACATAAATGCCTCCCAAAGATAATTCACAGCTCCAAAATGTCCAATGGGATGAGTACTGGCACTGCCAATATTACTACATCAGTGGCCACCATTTGAATTGTAACTTTCCTATATCATTGGGTACACATACACTGTCAACTACATATATCGTTATCGTAATGTCCACCTAATCATGGGTACATGGCTCTAGCCTGGTTGTGTCCTTGTCAACACGCGTCCATTTCACGTTGGTGTTGTTGACACCACCTCCTTCCCATGAGGTCATTTTTATTTTCTGACATGATATGCCACAAAGTTGTCAAGCTCTTCTTTGATTACACCTGCACAAATGACTGCCACTTTCTTCGAAGTTGTGTTGTTGCCATAACTCTTCAAGGTTTCCAGGTTCCCCTGCTTTTTTGAGGGTTTTTCTTCAGCCTCGTCTTTACACAGTGTCACTTGAGAAAGCAGTTAGTAGTGTCGTAGCCACAACTCGTCTACGTTGCCTGGTTCCGTTACTTTCTTGAATGCTATGTTTCAGGTTGTTCTTGATACAGCGGCCACACAATATGTCCAACCTATTGATATTCTGCAGACGTTGTCAGATGTAAAATATGATTACATAAATTGAATAGTCACTTGATTTGGTCCTGATAACTGTGAATTAACATATGCACGATGACCGTCCAACACTTCAGTGTTCACAACCGGGTCAGAATCAGGAACCCCTTGTAGTGTTCGTGGCTCTAAACAATTTCATGATTACTTATCTGGTAATGGACCCCATGACTACGATGACTCACTGTGCTTCTTTTAATTAAGCATCAACCATTAAATCCAGCTTCAGAACTGTTTCCTGGACTTATATTTACCAACTGTTTTGTTCTACTGAATTTGTATCTAATGTGAGCCATCTGTGGGAGTGACCCTGCTCTTTCAGTTTGCATGATTACTGCAACATGTTATATCATCTACTGTCTGAGGCATAATATTGCATCACCAACAAAACTCTTGCTTGGAAGAAAGCTAAGGACAAGGTTGTCACCAGCGAAATACAGATGAGAGAGATACAAGAGGAAATGAACAAGACACAATGACAGAGGCCAACCATTTCTTGAAATTCACACTACCTCGACTATGTGAGTGAAAGTTCAAAATGTTCACATAGGACAGTGGCCAGATAAAGTCATAAAACCATCAGGCCCGTGATCGTATAAAGACGAACTGGAGGATGGACGTGTCTTGCATAGCAAACATAAACAACTATTGCTCAACAGAGAAACCTACACAAAGCAACGAACATGTCCTTCGCAGGAACCGTCAACACCTGTTGCTCACCAGAGAAACCTACCACCAAGCAATGGACGTGTCCTGCACAGGAACCGTCAAAGGCTGTTGCTCACCAGAGAAATCTACCACCAAAAAATGAATATGTCCTGCACATGAACCATCAACACCTGTTGCACACCAGAAAAACCTTCCACAAAGCAAAGAACGTGTCCTGCGCAGGAACCATCAACACCCGCTGCTCACCACAGAAACCTACCACAAAACAATGAACGTGTCCTGCACAGTAACTGTCAATGGCTGTTGCTCACCAGAGAAATCTACCACCAAACAATGAATATGTCCTGCACAGGAAACCTCAACACATGTTGGTCACTACAAAAACCTTCCACAAAGCAACGAACGTGTCCTGCGCAGGAAACCTCAACACCTGTTGGTCACTACAAAAACCTTCCACAAAGCAACGAACGTGTCCTGCGCAGGAACCGTCAACACCTGCTGCTCTCCAGAGAAACCAACCACCAAGCCACGGACATCAGTGAGTTTACACCAAAGGCGCCAACACTGATTGATACCAGCAAGGATGTCAGTGCAAGTCCACATTTATCGCCAGTGTTGCAAACACGCTCACCATATGAAAGCCAACATGAGAGCCAACTGCAGGAGAAGCTTATGGTGCGCAAAAACCCAGATAGAGTAAAAATGCCAGTGGCAAACATTTGTTGACCGTTGCACTGAATAAAGTGATATCATTTGGCACGTGAACTCAAACAAGATGGTTGTCGTCATTTTACTTTATGGAACATTATGAATAACATATATCATAGCAATTATGATACTACTAATAGTCACTTACGAACAACCAATTTATCCCCATAAAGATGACGGGTATTTTTGCTAGTGTAACTAATAGAGGTGAAGCTAAAAGTGGTTTGGGCCATAAACTCGGTACGCGCCACAAACTCGGTATGCACCACGCTATTGAGTAATGAAATAAAAGTTTCCCAGCAAACCACGATATACTACATGCTACTTTTTTCTGTGGAATGCGTTATATCTATGCAATATTCGCATATGCCTCTCATTTTGTATTTAATTTCATACTGATTATAGGGGGAAGGAACAAAGATATATTTTTAAACCGTTTTGAATGGTAATAATGTCTTATTAAATACTATTTTTGCAATTCATTTTAGGGTATTTTCTAGAACCTGGGCCAACCCTATTTTCGCTCAGTTTCACCATTATTAAGATTCATTTTCTTACCAACCAACCATACATACAGGTATTTGTGGAATGCATAAGTGATTAAAACATTGTCTATTAACTAATTTTTTTAACCTTTTCCAATGTATGAATGTTCATAGTTTAAATAATTTATGTGTCATCTTTCCCCTGTGTATTGTGATAAACTATGCACATTCCAACACACACAGGAAAGGTGAAAAAATCTACAAATCTACATATAACTACACATTGCACATGGTTGATGTATGTAATCCTTATTTATAATGGCAAACAATAGAGAAGGTCAAATTCAACACAAGTGCCACCTTTTACAATAGGCTTTGATTTATTTTACAATGTTGGTGAAAGCATTTTTAATTTACTAGAATTTGTCATTATTAAAGTTGATATTAAAGTACGCTGCATTAGGCCCTGATTTTCAATGCAATCCACAAAGGCATGCCATGACAATAACACGATTTCATGTAACACCATTGTATTTTATTTTAAGTAGTTGTTTCTGTCTTGTTATACAGTTTATGTTAATAATGTAGTACATATTTTATTGGGAATACGATCAGGTCAATGTAGCTGCTACAAGGTTGTATGCAACTATCAATACGAATATAGCGAACGCGTTTTACAGCGAAATTAATTCTGA
Source organism: Lamellibrachia satsuma (assembly GCA_033239005.1). Taxonomy (NCBI): domain Eukaryota; kingdom Metazoa; phylum Annelida; class Polychaeta; order Sabellida; family Siboglinidae; genus Lamellibrachia; species Lamellibrachia satsuma. The sequence continues at coordinate 2,099,045 of BSQZ01000074.1, read as the reverse complement.
TGTTACGATTGTGCTACTCAATGTTCTTGGCTCATTTTAATTTAGTTGTTCATATATGGCCACAGGTAATGTATATTGACTTCAGAAGCAAACGCAATATATACCCTAACAACATGCCATAGAAAATAGGATTGATCTCAAAAAGCCAAAATTCTATGTGATGCGTTTTGTGAGTAGGCGCCTGATGTGCAATACAAATAGATCCCGTTCACCCTTCAGGTTGCCTGCATCATCAACGCCCTTACGCTGGGCTGAGGAAAGGAAGACGAGAAAGAAGGGTATCACGGATATTTTGTTGTCATATTAAAACGGAATCACTTTTTCACCAAACATGAAATACATTCAACATGCCACAGGAACTCACAGGAACCCCTGGACAGAAGACCTCCTGCACAGGTGCATGTAATGGAAGGTGCAGATTAAATATTGGTTAATGTGAGTACGAACGTCAATTAGATGTTGATCAAGTATTGTGAATGAGCTAATAATAGTCGTTTAAAAGTTCTTACATCAGGTTCTGGATGGACTTGTTCGCTGCCAAGCCAACACTCAGTTCCTTGGCTATGTCTGCAACTAGATAACATCCGCTCAAACTGAAAGTAAAATATCAACAATGTTAATATGCTGGTACATCATAATTACACCACAGCACACGGCAAGCAAACTTAACAAAAACAGTATTGCACTAATACATATTTATTTAGCAGTTAATCATATGTTCTTTCTTCTTTCATATAATTGGCAGGATCCATTTGTCAGGATATTAACGCCAATGGTAGTTTAGAGAATTATATCACCAGCTCTGTGAGTCCATAACAGGTTTTCCATTTCCCTGTGTGGGGTCTTTTACTTCCCCTGGCATAGACATCAGGTAGAAGGGACCAACGGCTTTTACTGTCTCTTCTGAAAGACACAGGCAAAGTGGGGTGAACGAAGTTGCCCAAGCATCAAAATGGGCTCATTCGACAGCCTGCATCATCAACACCTTGAGGCTAGGTGGTGGAAGATGGGAAAAGGTATGAGGGCTATGTTCCTCTTACATTTGACAGGGGATATTTTGTTAACTGTATGTTATTCCCTGCATATTTAAATACCAGCAGTGTGCCTCAAAAAAATTTACTATTAGGATATGAATAGGAAAATTGTCATTGCAACAATCAACCCGCTCACTTAATTCAACATAATATTATTCGCATGTAACTATGTATGTACATAATGATATATATATATATATATATATATATATATATATATATATATATATATATATATATATATATATATATATATATATATATATATATATATATATATATATATATATGTACACACACATATACAACATTTCAATTTAACCCACTATTTGTTGAATATAGCAACTAACATAAAGCACTTCTCCTCTGGTGCCGTTCAATATACTATTCCATTGATCAATGCACCGAAAGCTGTCATATCTGAGTCAGCGGTTGTGATTCCATGTACTAGTTCATCGATGGATACATGCGTCATAGTTTAGACAGCGGTGCCGTTCAGTTAGTACAGCTTCTTAGCACACAAACCAGTTGGTACATCATAATGACACCACAGCACTCGGCAAGCAAACTTAACAAAAACAATATTGCACTAATACATGTATCTATTTAGTAGTTAATTGTACGCTATACCTGGATATCTTTATACCAGCAGTGTGCCACAAATAAGTTACTGCTTGAAACTGTCAGGATACATAAAAACCGTCCAAATAATATTAATTGTATGTACGTAAATGTTAACCAACAGCCCATTGTTTTCTGAATATAGCAATTGAAATAAGGCAATGCTGACTCGTCCTCTGGTGCTTTTAGGCAATGCTGAATGGTCCTCTGGTGCTTTTCAATGCACTGTTTCATTAATCAATGCATCTATAGTTGAGACAGCGACGCCATTAAATGTATTGTTCATACTTAAGACAGGTTTACTGTTCAGTTAGAACAGCTTCTTAGCACACAAAACCAGTTCGATTGTTCAGTTTGTGTTAATAAAACATAGTATTTGGTACACATGTGCTATGACAACAAGGAACACATAAAAGAATGTGGTTTAACAACCCTAGAGACAAGTAGGTTAAGAGGAGATAAAATTTAATTGAATGGACATGAAAATATTGATATATGTTTTTGTCACTGGAACAAATTATCTACAGATTCTATGTTTGTGCTAGCTGCATAAATATGTTTAAAAAAAGTTGACATATACTGATTGATAATTTTATTTTCACTCGGTAACATACTTAGTTGTACACTGTTTTTGATGGTCTAGCCATTCAGGCATCATTTACATATCAATTATACAACATATATTTACCTATGTACATAGAAAAAATAAAAATTAATCATAACATACATAAAATAAAATAGATAAAAACAGAGAATATTTAAAATGGTGGTGTAGCACCAGACACACTGAAACTGCATTAATAATAGGCAGTTCTGGCTTTAGGTGGTTTTGGCTGTGAGGCATTTCTGGTATTATAGGAGTGACTATTTGATGTAAACACATCACACAAATATTGTGGTGCTAGACCATTCACACATGTTTACATAAAAACACATTGATGAATATCCCTTTTTTGTTGTAATGATAGCCAGCCTAGCTCTTAGAAGATAGCGCTTCTGTTTTCTCGAGTACTAGACTCAGATATGAGTTTAGCAGATCTAGATTGTAGTTTCTGGAGTCTGGTTTTGCTGGTTATTGAGGATGAATCATAGACTACATCTCCGTAATCGAAGTTGGTTTGAACTATTGGATTATATAAATGCTTAAGAGTGTCAATTGGTACTAATTGACGAAGAGATCTTAGGATTCCTATATTAGCTGAGATTTTATGAATCATGTTATTAATGTGGTCGTCCCATTTAAGATTTGAGTCTATATACATACCAGGGTACTTGGCTACTGATACATGCCTGAGTGGTTCATTATTGATATGAATTCTAACATCAGCCATCTTGGCAATGGACTGATGGGAGCCAATTAGCCTGTACATTAAGACTAAGTCTGTTAATATCAAAATACTCTTTGACTTTACATAGATCACTGTTAATGTTGGATTCTAATTCAGCTGATCACTCAGGTTTTGCAGCGATATATCTCAGGGGGGCAGGTTACACACAGATAAAGTGTTGGACTCTTGATAAGCCTCCTTGTCCACTTGCCATCTGGGCCTTTGCCTTGTATGGCAATATTGCTAAATGTTGTTAAATTATCAAAATGAGCTCATTCGACAGCCTGCATCGTCAACACCTTGAGGCTAGGTGGTGGAAGATGGGAAAAAGGTATGAGGGCTATGTTCCTGCTACATTTGAAAGGGGATATTTTGTTAATTGTATGCTATTCCCTGGATATTTATATACCAGCAGTGTGCCAAAAAATAAAACTATCAGGATATGAATAGAAAAACCATCATTGCAACAATCAACCCGATCACTTAATTCAACATAATATTATATATATATATATATATATATATGTATATATATATATATATATAGATGTATCATTATGTACGTACATATATTGATTGTTGCAACGATAGTTTTTCTATTGATATCCTGAAAGTTAGATTTTGTGGCACACTGCTATATATATATATATATATATATATATATATATATTATATATATATATATATATATATATATATATATATATATATATATATATATATATATATATATATATATATATATATGTATACACACACACACACCAGCAGTGTGCCACAAAATCTAACTACCAGGATATATACATACATATATATATATATATATATATATATATATAACATTACAATTTAACCCATTATTTGTTGAATATAGCAACTGAAATAAGGCAATGCAGACTTTTCTCTGGTGCCATTCAATGTACTATTCCACTGATTGTTACAACCAGTAATGTAATGATCAACCGGTAATGTAATAATCGACCAGTAATGTAATAAAAATTATGATGATAATCGTGATGATGACGATGATGATGTTAATGATGCTGAAGAAGGTGATGATGAGGGTGATAAATGATTATGATGAGAGTTAAGGGGACATCTTAGTGACGATGATAATGATGATGATGATTATGATGATAATAATGATGATGATAATAATAATGATGAAGACAATTAAGCAGTCTAAGTGACAATGAGGGCGATCATTATTATGATTAGGAGGACGAAAACAATTATATTCTGCTCCTCCTCCTCATCACCGTCATCCTCGAGTTCACCCTGATAACGGCTAGCCATGCTGACACGCACTCGACGTTCACAAACGTATGATCACAAATGCATGTTTTCTGGGAGGATATATGGAATGCCATTCATGCCAGGTAACGCACAGCAGTAACTACATATTGGCAAACGATAGGACGAGTCAGACAGAGTGGTAAGGAAGAACGGGTGTCATTAAAAAGGTTCTCCTCAACAAATGAAAGAGGTAATCTACACTCAATTAAGGGATCATCTCAAACAATTATTTAAGGGATCATAAAAAATACCTGATCATTATTTGATCATTAAATTAAGTGGTCATCTCAAACAACTTAGGGTAAATCTCAAAATGCAATGTGACATTAGAAACATGTTTAATCGCAAAAATAATAAAATAAGGGATCAGCTGAAACAGTTAAGGGGTTATCTTTAATTATTTGAAATAGTGCCTTAATTGTTTCAGCTGATCCCTTATTTAACTATTTTTGTGATTAACCTTCAGTTTCAAATACATTATCACATTGCATTTTGAGATTTCCCCCAAGTTATTTGGCTTTGGTTTATTTTACAATGTTGGTGAAAGCATTTTAAATCTACTAGAATTTGTCATTTATTTTAAGTAGTTGTTTCTGTCTTGTTATACAGTTTATGTTAATAATGCAGTACATATTTTATTGGGAATACGATCAGGTGAATGTAGCTGCTACAAGGTTGTATGCAACTATCAATACGAATATAGCGAACGCGTTTTACAACTAAATTAATTCTAATGTTACGATTATGCTACTCAACGTTCTTGGCTCATTTTAATTTAGTTGTTCATATATGGCCACAGGTAATGTATATTGACTTCAGAAGCAAACGCAATATATAGCCTAACAACGTGTCATCGAAAATAGGATTGATCTCAAAAAGCCAAAATTCTATGTGATGCGTTTTGTGAATAGGCGCCTGATGTGCAATACAAATAGATCCCATTCACCCTTCAGGTTGCCTGCATCATCAATGCCCTTAGGCTGGGCTCAGGAAAGGAAGACGAGAAAGAAGGGTATCAGGGATATTTTGTTGTCATATTAAAACAGAATCAATTTTTCACCTAACATGAAAAATATATTCAACATGCCACAGGAACTCACAGGACCCCTTGGACAGAAGATCTCCTGCACAGGTGCATGTAATGGAAGGTGCAGATTAAATATTGATTAATGTCAGTACGAACGTCAATTAGATGTTGAACAAGTATTGTGAATGTGCTAATAATAGTCGTTTAAAAGTTCTTACTCCAGGCTCTCGATGGACGTGTTTGCTGCCAAGCCAAGACTCAGTTCCTTGGCTGTGTCTGCATCTAGATCACATCTGCTCAAACTGAAAGTAAAACATCAACAATGTTAATATGCTGGTACATCATAATGACACCACAGCACTCGTCAGGCAAACATGACAAAAACAGTATTGCACTAATACATATGTTCTTTCTTCTTCATTCATATAACTGACAGGATCCATTTGTTAGGATATTAACGCCAATGGTAGTTTGGAGAATTAGATCACCAGCTCTGTGAGTCCATAACAGATTTTTCCATTTCCCTGTGTGGGGTATTTTACTTCCCCTGGCATAGACATCAGGTAGAAGGGACCAACGGCTTTTACTCTCTCTTCTGAAAGACACATGCAAAGTGGGGTGAACGAAGTTGCCCAAGCATCAAAATGAGCTCATTCGACAGACTGCATCATCAACACGTTGAGGTTAGGTGGTGGAAGATGGGAAAAGGTATGAGGGCTATGTTCCTCTTATATATGAAAGGGGATATTTTGTTAATTGTATGATATTCCCTGCATATTTAAATACCAGCAGTGTGCCTCAAAAAATTTAACTATTAAGATATGAATAGGAAAATTGTCATTGCAACAACCCGCTCACTTAATTCAACATAATATTATTCGCATGTAAGTATGTATGTACATAATGAGATATATAAATATATATATATATATATATATATATACATATACAAAATTACAATTTAACCCACTATTTGTTGAATATAGCAACTAACATAAGGCAATGCAGACTTTTCCTCTGGTGCCATTCAATATACTATTCCATTGATCAATGCACCGAAAGCACTCATATCTGAGTCAGCGGTTGTAATTCAATGTACTAGTTCATCGATGGATACATGCGTCATAGTTTAGACAGCGGTGCCGTTCAGTTAGTACAGCTTCTTAGCACACAAACCAGTTGGTACATCATAATGACACCACAGCACTCGGCAAGCAAACTTAACAAAAACAATATTGCACTAATACATGTATCTATTTAGTTGTTAATTGTACGCTATTCCTGGATATCTTTATACCAGCAGTGTGCCACAAATAAGTTAGTGCTTGAAACTTTCAGGATACATAAAAACCGTCAAAATAATATTAATTGTATGTACATAAATGTTAACCAACAGCCCATTGTTTACTGAATATAGCAATTTAAATAAAGCAATGCTGACTCGACGTCTGGTGCTTTTCAATGTACTGTTTCATTAATCAATGCATCTATAGTTGAGACAGCGACGCCATTAAATGTATTGTTCATACTTAAGACAGGTTTACTGTTCAGTTAGAACAGCTTCTTAGCACACAAAACCAGTTCGATTGTTCAGTTTGTGTTAACAAAACATAGTATTTGGTACACATGTGCTATGACAATAAGGAGCACCTAAAAGAATGTGGTTTAACAACCCTAGAGACAAGGAGGTTAAGAGGAGATAACATTTAATTGAATGGACATGAAAATATTGATATATGTTTTTGTCACTGGAACAAATTATCTACAGATTCTATGTTTGCGCTAGCTGCATAAATATGTTTAAAAAAAGGTTGACATATACTGATTGATAATTTTATTTTCACTCGGTAACATACTTAGTTGTACACTGTTTTTGATGGTCTAGCCATTCACGCATCATTTACATATCAATTATACAACAGATATTTACCTATGTACATAGAAAAAAATAAAAATAAAAATTAATCATAACATACATAAAATAAAATAGATAAAAACAGAGATTATTTAAAATGGTGGTGTAGCACTCAAATATTTGTGTAGTGACTTCTTAAAGCTTGCAACAGACTGGCTGTTTTGAATTCCATAATTACAAACCAGACACACTGAAACTGCATTGATAATAGGCAGTGTTCACATTGATGAATATCCCTTTTTTGTTGTAATGATAGCCAGCCTAGCTCTTTGAAGATAGCGCTTCTGTTTTCTCGAGTACTAGACTCAGATATGAGTTTAGCAGCTCTAGATTGTAGTTTCTGGAGTCTGGTTTTGCTGGTTATTGAGGATGAATCATAGACTACATCTCCATAATCGAAGTTGGTTTGAACTAGTGAATTATATAAATGCTTAAGAGTGTCAATTGGTACTATTTTACGAAGAGATCTTAGGATTCCTATCTTGGCTGAGATTTTTGGAATTATGTTATTAATGTGGTCATCCCATTTGATATTTGAGTCTATATACATACCAAGGTACTTGGCTACTGATACATGATTGATATGAATTCTATCATCAGCCATCTTGGCAATGGACTGATGGGAGCCAATTAGCACTATTTATCAGACACACATTTCACTCAATGTCACTTTTATAGTTATTGTGCACATCCTCCTTGAAACACAGGCATGCATACACTCATGCATGCACGCATGCACACATATATCATGTATCAAGATAGTTGCACGAAACAAACCTTATGTGTTCAATTAAAATATAACATTTGTTCAAAAATGTTGTAAATGGTGTGCTAATTTAGCCATTTATACATAAATTTGTTTCTTAACCAAATTGCTAATTATGTTCCAGTCTTTACGACCTCCTATTTATTAGACACACATTTCACTCTATGTAACTTTTTTTTTAGTTATTATGCACAGCCTTCTTGACACACAGGCAAGCACACACGTACTCACGCACGCACGCAATCACGCACGTACACAGTTCTGTGTAGCTGAGTTTGTTGTCCTGTACTAGTGAACTGTGTTGAGCGTGAGAGTGTTTACCCTGAGATACAGCTCGCTTACAGAGATTTAATGCAATTGTGTGGGCCCTAAGCACCTGAATGCCTCCCAAAGACAATCCACAGGTCCAAAATGTCCAACGGGATGAGTATGTAAAGCGCTTTCAGCAGTCTTATGGGCCGGATACCGCGCTATATAAGAACATACCTTTACCTTTTACTGGCACTGCCAATATTACTACATCAGTGGCCACCATTTGAATTGTAACTTTCCTGTATCATTGGGTACACATACACTGTCAACTACATATATTGTTATCGTAGTGTCCACCTCATCATGGGTACATGGCTCTTGCCTGGTTGTGTCCTTGTCAACACGCGTCCATTTCACACTGGTGTTGTTGACACCACCTCCTTCCCATGATGTAATGTTTTGTTTCTGACATGATATGCCATGAAGTTGTCAAGCTCTTCTTTGATTCCACCTGGACAAATGACTGCCACTTTCTTTGAAGTTGTGTTGTTGCCATAACTCTTCAAGGTTTCCAGGTTCCCTTTCTTCTTTGAGTGTTTGTCTTCAGCCCCTTCTTTATATAGCGTCACTTGAGAAAGCAGTGTAAGTGGTGTCGTAGCCACAACTCGTCTACGTTGACTGGTTCCCCTGCTTTCTTGATTGCTTTGCTTCAGTTTGTTCTTGATATAGCGGTCCCACAATGTGTCCAACCTATTGATATTCTGCAGACATTGTCAGATGTAAAATATGATTACATAAATTGAATAGTCACTTGATTTGGTCCTGACAACTTTGTGTATTAAAATATGCACGATGAAAGTCCAACACTTCAGTGTTCACAACCGGGTCAGAATCAGGAACCCCTTGTAGTGTTCCTGGTTCTAAACAATTTCCTGATTACATATCTGGTAATGGATCCCATGACTATGATGACTCACTGTGCTTCTTTTAATTAAGCATCAACCATTAAATCCAGCTTCAGAACTGTTTCCTGAACTTATATTTACCAACTGTTTTGTACTACTGAACTTGTATCTCATGTGAGCCATCTGTGGGAGTGTCCCTGCTATTTCAGTTTGCATGATTACTGCAACCTTTTCTATCATCTACTGCCTTTAATAATTCATTTGTGGGAGTGACACTGCTCTTTCAGTTTGCATGATTACTGCAACCTGTTCTATCATCTACTGTCTGAAGCATAATAGTGCGTCACCAACAAAACTCTTGCTTGTAAGAAAGCTGAGGATACGGTTGTCATCAGCGAAACACAGCTGCAAGAGATACAAGAGGAAATAAACAAGATACAACGACAGAGGCAAACCATTGCTTGAATTCTCACTACCTCGACTGAAAGTTAAAAATATAAAGGCGCCAACACTGATTGATACCAGCAAGGATGTCAGTGCAAGTCCACATTTATCGCCAGTGTTGCAAACACGCTCACCATATGAAAGCAAACCTGGGAGCCAACTGCAGGAGAAGTTTATGGTGCGCAGAAACCCAGATAGAGTAAAAAATGCCAGTGGCAAACATTTGCTGACCGTTGCATTGAATAAAGTGATATCATTTGGCACGTAAACTCAAACAAGATGGTTGTCGTCATTTTACTTTATGAAACTTTATGAATAACACATATCATAGCAATTATGATACTACTGATAGTCACTTACGAACAACCAATTTATCCCGTAAAGATGATGGATATTTTTGCTAGTGTAACTAATAGTGGTGAAGGTAAAAGTGGTTTACGCCACAAACTCGGTATGCGCCACACTTTTGACTAATCTAATAAAAGCTTCCCTGCAAACCGCGATAAACTACATGCTATTTTTTATGTGGAATGCGTTATATCTATGCAATATTCGCATATGCCTCTTATTTTGTGCTTAATTTCATACTGATTATAGGGGGAAGCAACATAGATATATTATTAAACCGTTTTGAATGGTAATTATGTTATTATACCAAATACTATTTTCGCAATTCATCTTACATTTTAGGGTGTTGTCTAGAACCTGGGCCAACCCTATTTTCGCTCAGTTTCACAATTAAGATTAATTTTGTACAACAACCATACATTGGTATTTGTGGAATGCGTAAATGATTAAAACATTGTCTATTGATGATTTGTTTCAACCTTTTCTGAAGTACGAATGTTCATGTTTTAATTAATTGATGTGTCATCGTTCCCCTGTGTATTGTGATAAACGATGCACATTCCAAAACACACAGGAAAGGTGACAAAATGCATTATTAAACATACTTTTTATTTACACAATCTAAATATAACTACAAGTACATTGTGCATGGTTGATGCACATAATCCTTATTTATAATGGCGAAAATGACGTAGGCCGAATTCTACACAAGTGCCACCTTTTACAATAGGTTTTGGTTTATCTTACAATGTTGGTGACAGAATTTTTACTCTACAAGTTGATATTTTGATATACACAATTGAAGCACGCAGCATTAGGTCCTGATTTTCAATGCACTCCACACAAGCTTGCCAGGACAATAACACAATTTCCTGGAATACCATTCTATTTTATTTTAGCTAGTTGTTTCTGTCTTGTTATAGAGTTGATGTTAATAATGCAATACATGTTTAATTGGGAATAAGATCCGGTGACTGTAGCTGCTACATGGTTGTGTGCAAATATTGATACGAATAAAGCGAACGCGTTTTACAGCGAAATGAATATTAATGTAACGATTATGCTACTCAATGTTCTTGGCTGATTTTAATTTAATTGTTCATATATGGCCACAAGTAATGAATATTGACTTCAGAAGCAAACACAATATATAGCCTAAAAACATGCCATAGAAAATATGATTGATCTCAAAACGCCAACATTCTATATGATGCATTTTGCGAATAGGTGCCTGATGTGCAATACAAATAGATCCTGTTCACCGTTCAGGTTGCTTGCATCAACAATGCGATAAGGCTGGGCTGAGGAAAGGAAGACGAGAAAGAAGGGTATCAGGGATATTTTGTTGTCATATTAAAATGGAATCACTTTTTCACCTAACATGAAATACATTCAGCATGCCACAGGAACTCACAGGACCCCCTGGACAGAAAACCTCCTGCACAGGGGCATGTAATGGAAGATGCAGATTAAATATTGGTTAATGTGAGTACGGACGACAAATACATGTTGAACAAGTACTGTGAATGTGCTAATAATAGTCGTTTAAAAGTTCTTACTTCAGGCTCTGGATGGACGTGTTCGCTGCCAAACCAGCACTCAGTTCCTTGGCTGTATCTGCATCTAGACGACAGCTGCTCAAACTGAAAGTAAAATATCAACAATGTTAATATGCTGGTACATCATAATGACACCACAGCACTCGGCAAGCAAACACAAGAACATTGTATTGCACTAACACATTTTTCAGGAATTTCTGGATAATTACTCAACAATGTCCTATTAGGATATTGGTGACAGGTTTTTAACATTTCTTTCTTCATACCAGCAATGTGCCACAAATAACATACTGCTTGAAACTGTCAGGAAAAAAAATCAAAATAATATTAGTTGTATGTATGCATATTAAGAGACAGCTGTATGTATATGTTAAACAATAGCCCATTGTTTGATAAATATAGCAACTGAAATAAGCACTGTTTCATTAATCAATGCACATAGTTGAAATAGCTATTGCCATTAAATGTACTGGTCATATTTGAGACAGGTTTGTCGTTCAGTTAGAACAGGTTCGTACCACACAAAACCAGTTCGACTGTTCAGTTTGTGTTAAAAAAACATATTTGGTAAACTTATGCTATGACAGGTACTAAATAAGATAACAGGTGGATAACAAAAAATTTCCTTTTTAGTCACTTGTACACTTTCAATGTGTATATATTTGTATGTTTTATTTGACTATGACAGGTGCTAAATAAGATAACAGGTTGATTGTAACAAAATGTCCCTGTTAGTCACTTTGTACACTTACAGGGACATTTTGTCGAATAAGCTCATTTTGATAACACATTGTCATGCCCCCATAAAAGTGAAATTTTTTTGCGATCCACCAGTTATCTTATTTAGCACCTGTCATAGCACATGTGTACCAAACACACCTGTCGTGCAATAAAAGTACATGTACAAATCAAAATAAAAAAATATCAATATACACATGTCCTGAATTAATAGTCACTTTGTACACTTTTAATTCAGGACATGGTATATTGATATTTTTTTATTTTGATTTGTACATGTACTTTTATTGCACGACAGGTGTGTTTGGTACACATGTGCTATGACAGGTGCTAAATAAGATAACTGGTGGATCGCAACAAAATTTCACTTTTATGGGGGCATGACAATGTGTTATCATAATGAGCTTATTCAACAGCTTGCATCATCAACGCTGAATCAGGAATCAGGAATTATTTATAGGTAAGAAATCATGTCAGTCTGGAGACTGCCACTAAGGCCATAATTTGGTCGCCAACAAGACACCCATGCAATAAAATTATAAATTAAACAAAAGAATTGAGTGAGGGATCAAAGACAAATAATTTGAACGTACTGCATGAGTATATGTTTAAATAAAGTGTAAGAATAAGACAATCAATATATAACATATATTATTATAATATGTGAGATGGTAGGGAGAGGAAATCAGTTAGCAAACATGTAACAGCAATTAGTTATCATATAAGTGGCAAATATAACAATTCTGGATATTACAACTTGAGCTATATTGTGACAGAAAGAAATTTTTTGGTAGGAGCTGAAATCTTGCAATTAGTGAGACTGAATGTTATCTATGATCAAGGCGGGCGTGTTATTAATTACATGGTCAATACTAAACCTGAGTGATTTCCTGGCAAGTTCAGGACATGTATTCGCTCTTTCAACATGTATGTCATGTCGATTTCTTGTATAATGTGTATGAACATCCTCATTTTCTTTTATAACTAACCTTGAAAAATATTCAGGTACATTACCATTTATATATCTAAGATAACATTTCAATTGTTGTAACCTAATAATGTCTGTGACCATTAAAATGTTAAGATGTTTAAATAATGGCTCTGTATGTGCATTATATCGGCTATCGGTCACTACTCTGATTGCTCTTTTTAGGAGTTTCAAGATCCTATCATGTTGGATCCCCCAAGAAAGCAAACAGTAATTTATATGAGGGAGTACAAGTAAGTTCTATAGTTTTACTAAAACATGCTGTGGTATAAATTATTACATTTTTCTTATAATGCTAATTGATCTTGAAATTTGATATGTTAATTTATCAATTTGATTTTTCCAATTGAGGTGTTTGTTTATTGTCAGTCCTAAGAAGTTGAAGTTATCAACACAATCTATAGGTGTGTCATTTATTTCAAGTTGGAATCTCAGAATTTGTTTTGGGGGTGGTGAAAAATCATATATTTTGATTAATACTACGATGATTTGCTGAGCTCCTTTCAATTAAACATAAACCATTAAATCCAGCTTCAGAACTGTTTCCTGGACTTATATATATGCCAATTTGTTTGTACTACTGAACTTGTATCAAAAGTAGTCACCACGGATGACACTAATACAAGACAAGACCTGATGCGTGGATCAGCTTGAACAGTAGGCAGAATACTGGAAGGACTTAATAGTTACTTACTTCAATGACTTTAGAGACGTGTTCTTTGTTAGCCCATCACACAGTTGCCTCACCAGTTGGACATCTAACGTTGACCAAGACAAGCTGCAAGAAGAAACAATACAATAATTACCAGTTTGTTCCCCATTAGACAGCTCTAATTAGTTGATTTTTGATAAGATACATTTAACAGTCTAGCAGTAATTGAAATTGTGTTTTTTTGTTTTGTATTGTGAGTAGCATATTATGTACAAAAATGTAATACAATCGTCTTGAAACGCTTGTTAGTGGCAAATTAATATAAAATCAATGACTTCGTATTTTCACCTTTCAAACACTGAACTATATATCTGTACTTGAATGCATGCATACATACATGTACCACATACATATATGTACCACAAACACACATGTACCACATACACACATGCACCACATATATACATGTATCACATACATATGTCTACCACATACATACATGTACCACATACATACATACATACATGTACCACATACATACATGTACCACATACATACATACATATACTACATACATACATACATACATGTACCACATACATACATACATGTACGAAATACATACATGTATCACATACATACATACATACACGTACCACATGCACACATGTACCACATACATACATACATATACCACATACATACATGTACCACATACATACATGTACCACATACCTACCATGTACATACATACATACATGTACCACATACATACATGAACACATGCATACATGTACCACATACATACATACATGTACCACATACATACATAAATGTACTACATACATACATGTACCACATACATACGTGTATCACATACATATGTGTACCACATACCTACATGTACCACATACCTACATGTACCACATACATACATGTACCACATACCTACATGTACCACATACCTACATGTACCACATACCTACGTGTACCACATACCTACATGTACCACCTACCTACGTGTACCACATACTATTCTACTGTACCACATACATACATGTACCACATACATACACGTACCACATACATACACGTACCACAATCATACACGTACCACATACATACATGTACCACATACATACACGTACCACATACATACACGTACCACAATCATACACGTACCACATACATACATGTACCACATACCTACATGAACCACATACCTACATGTACCACATACCTACATGTACCACATACCTACATGTACCACATACATACATGTACCACATACATACATGTACCACATACATACATACATGTACCACATACATACATAAATGTACTACATACATACATGTACCACATACATACGTGTATCACATACATATGTGTACCACATACCTACATGTACCACATACCTACATGTACCACATACATACATGTACCACATACCTACATGTACCACATACCTACATGTACCACATACCTACGTGTACCACATACCTACATGTACCACCTACCTACGTGTACCACATACTATTCTACTGTACCACATACATACATGTACCACATACATACACGTACCACATACATACACGTACCACAATCATACACGTACCACATACATACATGTACCACATACCTACATGAACCACATACCTACATGTACCACATACCTACATGTACCACATACCTACATGTACCACATACATACATGTACCACATACATACATGTACCACATACATACATGTACCACATACCTACATGTACCACATACATACATGTACCACATACCTACATGTACCACATACATACATGTACCACATACCTACATGTACCACATACCTACATGCACCACATACATACATGTACCACATACATACATGTACCACATACATACATGTACCACATACCTACATGTACCACATACATACATGTACCACATACCTACATGTATCACAAACCTACATGCACCACATACCTACATGCACCACATACCTACATGTACCACATACATACATGTACCACATACCTACATGTACCACATACCTACATGTACCACATACATACATGTACCACATACCTACATGTACCACATACATACATGTACAACATACCTACATGCACCACATACCTACATGCACCACATACATACATGCACCACATACATACATGTACCACATACATACATGTACCACATACCTACATGTACCACATACATACATGTACCACATACCTACATGTATCACAAACCTACATGCACCACACACCTACATGCACCACATACCTACATGTACCACATACCTACATGTACCACATACATACCTACATGTACCACATTCATACATGTACCACATTCATACATGTACCACATACATACATGTGCCACATACCTACATGTACCACATACCTACATGTACCACATACTTACGGGTACCACATACCTACGTGCACCACATACCTACGTGCACCACATACATACATGTACCACATACATACATGTACCACATACCTACGTGTACCACATACATAAATGTACCACATACCTACATGTACCACATATATACATGTACCACATACCTACATGTACCACATACATACATGTACCACATACCTACATGTACCACATACATACATTCACCACATGCCTACATGTACCACATACATACATGTACCACATACCTACATGTACCACATATCTACATGTACCACATACTTACGGGTACCACATACATACGTGCACCACATACCTACGTGCACCACATACATACATGTACCACATACATACATGTACCACATACCTACGTGTACCACATACATAAATGTACCACATACCTACATGTACCACATATATACATGTACCACATACCTACATGTACCACATACATACATGTACCACATACCTACATGTACCACATACATACATTCACCACATGCCTACATGTACCACATACATACATGTACCACATACCTACATGTACCACATACCTACATGTACCACATACATACATGTACCATATACCTACATGTACCACATACCTACATGTACCACATACCTACATGTACCACATACATACATGTACCACATACCTACATGTACGACATACCTACATGTACCACATACGTACATGTACCACATATCTACATGTACCACATACTTACATGTACCACATACCTACATGTACCACATACATACATGTACCACATACATACATTGTTGCATTTTTATTTGCAAAAATACAATATAAAATCTGAACCATCCATCGTGTTGTTAACACTTGCACGTATGTACACTTCAACTTGAGGATCATGATCACAAACCGTTTACACGGCACACGTCGATCGAATACTCACCCAATCGCTATCCACCTCTAAGCAAAGGCTACATTTATCATGATCACAATGAAATATTGATGTGGTAGGGCGCATTATAATATAACTGTTACCACATCAGTTTTATAATACAATTATGTTATCAGTTTGATATAAGTTATACTTATGATATCTAACTACATGTTTTAAGTATCCTGCCAGTGTAAGTTCTGGGATGTGTTAGATAAGAGCCAAGGCGTACATCTGCCAAGGTGTACATCTGCCAGATCAAACTTTCTCACATACTATTCTAATAAAACATTACTAGGACGGCATACACCTGCCAGATCAAACTTTCTCACATACTATTCTACTGAAACATTACTAGGGCGGCATACATCTGCCAGATCAAACTTTCTCACATACTATTCTACTGAAACATTACTAGGGCGGCATACACCTGCCAGATCAAACTTTCTCACATACTATTCTACTGAAACATTACTAGGACGGCATACAGCTGCCAGATCAAACTTTCTCACATACTATTCTACTGAAACATTACTAGGGCGGCATACACCTGCCATATCAAACTTTCTCACATACTATTCTACTGAAACATTACTAGGGCGGCATACATCTGCCAGATCAAACTTTCTCACATACTATTCTACTGAAACATTACTATGGCGGCATACACCTGCCAGATCAAACTTTCTCACATACTATTCTACTGAAGCTACTTTGCCTTTAGTTGTTTTTTTTTGTCGCCGGACAACGGTTTGAGCCATAAATCTTAAAATAATCCAGTTAGTGCATGTGCACGCACGTGTGTATGTGTGTGTGTGTGTGGGGGGGGTGGTGCCTGCATGCGTGCGTGTATGCATGAGTGCTTGCATGTGTATGAAAAAAGATCACTTCCATTTCAAATAATGAATATTCTCTTTAAGAAAAGGGTAAATTCGTGTTCAAATGATGATTGTTTTGCTTTATAAAAGGGTAACTTATGTTTCAAATGAAAAAATTTCAATTTCAAAAAGATTCTGTTTCATACGCATCTAAAAGGCAATGTCTTCGTCACAAAAATGCATATTTGTTTAAAATGTATTGTTACTATGCGAACGTTTGGTTATAATTGGTTATACAGAATCACAGTATGGTGCTGCTATTTACTGAGCTCCTTTCATTTAAACACCAGTACAATAGGCAATGTTTAAATATAAATGTGTCCAAATATTAAATGAAGTTTATCAGTCCACATACATAAATTATAAAGGCAACTTGAGACTGAACATATTTTATGTTAAATAATTTATGTCAATGCTTTTATACTTTTTATTATAATTGGTTATACAAAGTCACATATCTAAAAATTCACCTAATTAAACAATAAATTGTATATAAAAATTAGACTAAGAGTCAAAGTGTAAATTAATTTACTTAGCCAGCGAACAGCACCACTGCATTTATAAATTAAACATGAGCACTGTTAAAATGTCTGTGTTACAATTATTTGATTTTCAAATCAGCAAGCTGACTTTAGGGAATAAACTCCAAAATTCCAATTCATTACCAACAACCCAGAGAAGCAAATGTATCTATGTTTATTAGTTTTATTCCACTAAATTCTAATGATTACATTTCATTATGTAATATGCATTTTTTTTTCAAAGTGCATGAAATTTAAATTTTCAAGATGTTGTATCTAGTTCTGTTCGAGATATCAGTGATTTTTTAAATGCTGCACAAAAAAAGGGTTGGATGTCTTTGGCTGCTGCGCCCGGGGAAGTTGTAGAACTAATTATGATTATGGTTAGTAGATGAAGTTGTTCTTTTCTTACTTTAAATTTAATATAATATATAGGAGTGTATTAAAATTGAAGACAAACAATTTCATATGGGCGTCTTCCTTAGCAAGGAAAATATTCTACGGGTTACAATGGAATAGACATGTATGTTGTAAACAAGGTAATTTCCCACATAACTAAACCTCTTACGTATATATGTAGCACATCATTCAAAACAGGCATTTTTCCAGATGAAATTAAAATGGCAAAAGTAATTCCTGTCAACAAGACTGTTGAAAACATGGAAAAACAGATACATGTTTGGTTTTATTAGAAATGACAGAGGAAATAACTAATGCATTGACAATAAATATATATATATATATATATATATATATATATATATATATATATATATATATATATGTATGTATGTATGTATGTATATATATATATATATATATATATATATATATATGCATGCATGCATGCACACATATATACATACATATATTTATATTATATAAATGATTTATAGTATGTTTATAAATGATTTATAGTATGTTTATAGTATACTAAAATTTGCACTGTTCGTGGATGACATTAATATATTATATAGTGTTGATAGTCTAGAACTGCTTAGTAACATAATTGGTCAGGAGGGTAATTCCGAGTTAAAGTGGAACTGTTTTACCAATAAATGAAATTACCAGTGCACCAAATTTGTTGATTGCACTGTATAGTAGTATGTCTGAACTTCATAAAACCACATGAATATTACAATTTTATCATCATGTGTCATGGTTGTTGCATCACCAAACTGACTGGTTGGAAACCATTTCTTTGTTAACACTGAGTCTGTATTTAATGTAAAAATATGGTGTACTGGCTAGTACAGGGTTACTTCTTTGAAGTAGTGCTAATAAGTAAGATTTTTAAAAGAATCGCTTTTCAGAAAGTGGACTTTGCAATAACCTACTCTAGAAAAGGCCACTGCCACATCTATAAAAAAGCAAATTTTTTGTGTTTATTTTGATGACACTAACTTCTATTTATGTTATATTTTAAATGTAAAAAAAATGTATGTCCCAAATTAGCCATTTGACCATTACGGATGTGGCATACAACTGTACCGGGACACCATGTCCATAATGTCACTTTAATTTGTTTGTGTTTTACTCTCTGAAATTAATAATGTCATATGATGATGATGATGATGTGACTTCACTCATAGTTGCCCTACTAGGCTTTTAGCATGTCACTGTGCAAAGGTCTGAGGAAGTCGCTCACCAGCAGATAACACTTTGGATATAAAAGACAGTGCGACATGGTCTTTCGTTGATAGTTAGAACATTCATTTAGCATAGAAGGAATTGAAAACCGAAGCTAAATATTGGAACATATACAGGACTGATGTATATATTGCAGTGGTGAAAGTTTCAATACACTGCTAACTGTGCAGAGTTGCACACATGGTTAACTGTCCATTATCGTTAAGTTTAAAGTGTCTATTCATTATTTTTACTCATAATTCAAAAGTTGGGCCGGTACACAATGATGAAATGGTGTGATTGACTTACAAATCCTTGATGAAGTTGATGTTGGCTATATACCTAGATACATAGGCATCAGACATGTAATATGGAGCTCCTCTGATTAATTTGATGAATTGCCAAAATCCTGTGAATATGTTTTCTCGCTTTGGGATGCCTACAGCCTGACACTGGCTACAGCTACATTGTCATTGCATAAAGTTTGGGTACTAATTTCCAAATATGTCATGTTTCAGCTTGATATATATTTATATCTAGATACACTCAGTGACCATATATGAGGTTCCAAAAATGGCTGAAGACATAAAACGGGACTCACGGGGACATAAAAATTAGACAAGGTGGTATATTTTCAATAAATCATATCTGGATTGAGACTTGAAATTCAGCACAGCTCCACCCTACCACCACAGGTATTCACTTCTAAAAGGATATTTTCATTTATATTTGTGAGGGTCACATAGGGAAATGTCTGAAAGTTGGGCGAGTTGGCATGGAATGCCCCAAATGTGGTCTGGTTCTATATACTATAATATAATGCTATTCAGTAATTCACTCTAATGATCAGTCTGTTCTTTTGATTATTTTAATAAAAATATGCCCTCTTTTATTAATCCGATTGCACATATTATATACTTGAACATGAACGAACCTGATTCATGATGAGCTAAATCAGTTGATGAGCTAAATCAATTGATGAGGGGTTTGAATGAAATATGCACAGTTTATTGACTACAAAGCCCCACTGAACATGTTTGTAGCACAGTTTCATGCTTTAAAAACGATTGCCAAATTGCTAATTTGTAAAGGAAGCGTATATTGTAAAACATTTTATATAAATTAGTAAACATACCAAAACGTATTAAAACATAAATTAAAACATTCATTACTACAGAGTCCATTGAAACTTACTTTAAGTTGCAAGTCCTAATTAACAATATATAGCCAATACAGACCCACTAACGACAACATATCATTGTACAATTTGTACGATGCCACATCATCAGAAAGAATGAGAACAAATCCTTTTACCCTATTGTCATAAAAACACTGATTTTTGTTCAAAGTGCCACGTCCATAACGCTGGAATTACACAGGAGCTGAATAAACTGCACAATTGGTTTGCAGTCAACAATAATTATGTTAATATTAATCAAATTAATTACTTGGTATTTGGAAAAGGAAGGGCTACTTCAGATAACAACAAATCAAAACATTATAGAAAGAGTCTATGAAGCACAATTTCTTGGCAGTTTTCTTGGAAAGCACATATACAATTGATAAAACCTAAATTTGCTAAAACAGTGTCAATCATTTATAAAGCCACAGTTTTCTTAAATGCATCAGTATTGATTACTTTATACTTTTCACTTTTATTGTCCCAAACATACATTACTGCTCAGAGATCTGAGGAAATACTTATCGCACAAATATACTATCCATATTAACTCTACAAAAGAGAGATGTGAGAATAATTTGTAGAGCAAAGGCTCGTGATCATACAAAAATCTTATTTATTAATATTAAATCAATTAAATTTTTCAATCAAATTGAATATAAAATATATATATATATATTGATGTACAAGGAGAAATTTTAACAATAGCATTCACAGATTATTGTATTCTAATGAAGATAGTTTAAATAACTCAAGGTAAAAGGACAAATTCAAACGACTTCAAGTTCGTACTTCACTGAGAGCTAAATAGTGGTATATTGCTGCTGTTAAGCTATGAAAAGGCCTATGAGACATTGAAAACATATTTTCACTTTAAAAAAATGCACACAAAATCTATACTTGATAGATGCAAAAGGGATATTTTATTCTGAGATGTGTATGAATATGTTTAAATTGTGTTTCATATATTAATGCATTAATTATATGTGTTTTAACAGTATGGTGCAAAGGACCGCAATGTAATTATCCATATAACAATTCAATATAATAAGGGACAGTAAACATAAGTCTTCACTTGTATTCTCTCCGGTTCCAGCGCAAGATTACAAGATTGTGGGGTGCGGTGGTTGAGTGGTAGAGCGTTGGACTTTCGGTCCAATGGACCGGGGTTCAAAACCACCTGCGGTAGAGCGTCACACTTTTCGGTTGGAGGGACCGGGGTTCAAAACCTCAAAGCTTGGGCAACTTCATTTACCACACTTTGCCTGTGTCTTTCAGAAGAGACAGTAAAAACCGTTGATCCCTTCTATATGGAGCCTATGCCGGGGGGGGAGTAAAAGACCCCACACAGGGAAATTGAAAATACGTGTGATGGACTCACAAACTCTAGAGTAGGATACTCTAGAGTTTGGTATGGTATGGTCCACCTATATGTGACTTTATACTAAGTTGTGGGGGAGTCAATATAAAGCCTGTATGTTCTGATGTATGGTCCATCTATCTGTGACTTTATACTAAGTTGTGGGGGAGTCAATATAAAACCAGTATGTTCTGATGTATGGTCCATCTATCTGTGACTTTATACTAAGTTGTGGGGGAGTCAATATAAAACCAGTATGTTCTGGTGTATGGCCCACCTATTTGTGACTTTATACTAAGTTGTGGCGAGTCAATATCAAGCCAGTATGTTCTAATAAATGCCTGCATACAGACCATGGGAACTTGGACGTAAACTATAAAATGGGAGATACCGTTCTGGGTACTACTGTAAAAAAGGGATTTAGGAGTTACAATAAGTGCTGATATGAAAGTTTCAGAACAGTGTGGAATTGCAGCTTCAAAAAGTAATCAAATTCTTGGGTTGCTTAGGAGAAACATAACTTACAAGGATAAAAAGCTAATTATACCTCTGTATAAAGCAATTGTTAGACGTAATTTAGAATACAGTATACAAGCGTGGAGACCATATCGTAAGAAGGATATAGATACCCTTGAACGCACACAGAGGAGAGCAACTAAAATTATTCCAAAACTGAGAGACTTTTGTTATGAAGAACGCCTGACAGAATGTGGTTTAACAACTCTAGAGACAAGGAGGTTAAAAGGAGATGAGATTGAAGTTTTTAAGATATTGAATGGGTATGAAAATATTGATAGAAATATGCTTTTCTCTCTCAAGAAAGTTAGCAGAACTATAGGACTTGAGGTAAAGTTAGCAAAGGATCAGTGTAGATTGGATATCAGGAAGTACTCATTCTCACAGAGGACAGTAAATGAATGGAACAAATTATCTACGGATTGTATAACCACTAGCAGCGTGAATATGTTTAAAAACAAGTTGGACACATATCTCAGGAGGGCGGGTTACACATAGACGAACACTGATGGACTCTCGATAAGCCATTTGGGCCTTTGGCTTGGATGCCATTTTGCCATTTGGGCCTTTGGCTTGGATGGCAAATCTTGTTAAACTAGAGAAGCAAACATCACCTTAATGGTCACCATGGTGTCATTGCAATTGGCTGTAATTCTGGTAATTAAATTATATATTTTTTTCAAGAAAGCACGTTACCTTTGTGGGGAAAAGTTGGCCCTCCCTCTCTGCATGATGTGTTAGTGGTTTATATGTGTGTACATCATTCAGAGTATGGTTTGTGTACGTACATACTATGTATATCATTGTTCGTTGTAGGGAGATGAATGTACCCTCCCTTTCTGTGTTTATATCAATGTACAAATGGTTAGTACACTTTGTCATGTGTTGTAACATATTGTTTATTCGTGTGATTTCATGTCCGTCTCTAGAGTGCGAATCGCTGTTATCATAGGAAGCTCGTTTTAGCTAGGGGCACTTCGGCATCCCGTACTTATTATTGATCTGTGTTAAATAAATGAGATGCCATTTTACTCACACATGCATGTGTTATTACTTGTTATTACAGATATCTACAGAAACGAGCTCAGGCTACATGTCAGTTTGTAGTAGCTATTTCGGACTGATCTATTAGGGAGTTTCAATTTAATGACACAAGATGCGGGCTTGCAAAAGCCCTTTTCATTACAGCAGATCAATCAAAGTATGCACACTGTCATACTATGTTTTAGTAATAGCGTAATATAATGACTTTTCATAACACACAACTTACAACACAACTCACATATAATGTAATCAATTGTAATAATAATCTGAATAAACAGTTCCTGTTACTATTACTGGCTTGTGGATGGTTGAAGAATGTTAGAGATTAATATGGATTGCTATAATAATAAAGTTTAGGATTGTTATATCAGAATCAGTTTAATTTTTTAATATGCATAGGTACGATTCATGCCCATTTCGCCTACTCCCATTTTATCTACTGTGTTGTATGGTTAATTCTGACACGACTTCCCAGTTCCCCTGCTGCCCAATTAAGGCTTACTCCCATTTTTTCTACTGCGGTTTATAGCTAATTGTGATAAGACTTCCCAGTTCCCCTACTGCCCAATTAAGGCCTACTCCCATTTTGTCAACTGTGGTTTATGGCTAATTCTGACAGGGCTTCCCTGTTCCCCTACTGCCCAATTAAGTTGTACTCCCATTTTGTCTACTGAGGTTTATGGCTAATTCTGACAGGGCTTCCCAGTTCCCCTACTGCCCAATTAAGGCCTACTCCTATTTTGTCTACTGAGGTTTGTGGCTAATTCTGACAGGGCTTCCCAATTCCCCTACTGCCCAATTAAGGCCTTCTCCCATTTTGTCTACTGTGGTTTATGGCTAATTCTGACAGGGCTTCCCAGTTCCCCTACTGCCCAATTAAGGCCTTCTCCCATTTTGTCTACTGTGGTTTATGGCTAATTCTGACAGGGCTTCCCAGTACCCCTACTGCCCAATTAAGGCCTTCTCCCATGTTGTCTACTGTGGTTTAAGGCTAATTCTGACAGGGCTTCCCAGTTCCCCTACTGCCCAATTAAGGCCTTCTCCCATTTTGTCTACTCTGGTTTATGGCTAATTCTGACAGAGCTTCCCAGTTCCCCTACTGCCCAATTAAGGCCTACTCCCATTCTGCCCACTCTTAGATCGCTTGGTCTACTACTAGTACTAACCTGGTTTGGCTTCAACAGGATCAAACATTTATTGGATGTGATTTATTTTAGTAATTCAGTACGAAGTACTACAAACAGCTTTGCAGAAATCAGAATTTTTCTCGCGTTAAATCTTTCTGGATTTAGTACGTGTTGTTTATATGTAAATAAAAATTAGGTGGATAACAGTTTACACTGAAAGAAAAACTGTGATGATTTCTGCAAAGCATATGTTATATTTACCAATTTGTTTTATAAGTATTACATGTAAATGGTGTTATATTGAGTTAAATATGAGGTCTTTTTGGATTTAGTAATTATTGCATTTAAATAGTAATGAAGATGAATAACTCAGATTTAACTCAAGAAAAGCTCTGATTTCTGCAAATTATATTTATATGTACCAATAAATGTTTTGGTTGTTTCACTAAAATGCTTGAAAATAAATTATTTCAATCCTAATGACAAAGTGGCAGAGGAGCTATCCTAATACAGAGTAGGTGAAGTGGGAATAATATCAGTATATGCATACCGAGTAAAAAAAACTGGGTAAAATACTGAGAGTACGCGAAATGGGAGAGCTATCCAAACGCAGAGTAGGAGCAATGGGAATAATTTGAGTAGGCGAAATGGGAATAATTTGAGTAGGTGCAATGGGAGTAATTTAAGTAGGCGAAATGGGAATAATTTGACTAGGCACAATGTGAATAAGTTGAGTAGGCGAAATGGGAATAGTTTGAGTAGGCGAAATGGGGATACCCCAAATCAAAGGTTGTATGACTTACTCGAGACTGATGACAGGACACTCGTGTTGCATCAGAATCCATGACAGCGCCATCATTTCTGTTGGGAACATGTTGCTGGATTTGATCTCTCTTGGTACAAGTTCTGCCAGGTTCGGGCATTGAGTCTCATAGATGGTCGTAAGCAGTTGTAGTTGGTCAAACACACGAGCCAGTTTCTTAATGAAAGTCCGAAGGTTCAACTGATATTGGGCTGACTCCAGACACTCCATGAAATGTGCATTGCGTGGGTCGTACGAGAGACCCACAACAAATCTAATCAACACTTCATGTTGGCGGACTGAGGTTTTATTCTCAATCAGCTCCAGAAGTGCTTTATGTGGTCCCCTCAACAACCCCACAGCAGCAAACACTTCTTGCATTGTCAAGTGATGGAAAAACCAACACCTTCTTTTCAAACCTTGAATGCTGCTTCCCGTCTTAGATTGCGCCAGGAACCCTGTGTGTTTGTCTTTGTCACATATGTGAAACCGATCAAGGTCTTCTTCATACATGATGATTCGTAGTGGAGTTGACAGTGTGCAGTACTTCGCTAATTCTGCGTGGCTCTTCAAAGAATCACCCACCATGGTAAGGAACTTCTTTTCGTCTATTTCTGTTTTGCTGCACTTCAAACAAGGGTGTAGTTTCCTAGCAATGTTTGTTACTGCAAAGATATACAGCTGTGTCATGGTACTTACTGTTGGCGTGTCATCACTGCGGGAGGATGAACGCATGCCTTTAAGACATGCGCAAACGAAGTTTGTGTGCACGGGTATGTAACACATTGTTTCAATGTTTACGTTGCTCTGGAGATAATGCTTGATGAACTGTTCTAATTCACTGTCTTGTCCGCTGAATTTATGAATGTACTCGTTGATGCTTGCTTGAGTGAAGCCGTACAGTTCGGCAGAGCGGTCACACACAGGAATGTTGTTGTTTGGACGAGACGTAAGTAACACCTTTGCTTCAGGCAGCATGACGTTGTTCAGAATACTTGAGAGTATCGTGTTCAGTTCAACCTCCTTCGTATCATCGCGTTCGATGTCTTCTTCACCAGTGTACTTAATTTCATCCCAACCTTCTGCTATGATCATCACGGTCGAAGCGTTTTCACGTAGATGGTTAAGTGCTGTAGTCTTTTCTTCTTTAGTCAGTGACACTCCATCCAGCAGGAGACCTCCAAGTGTCAACTTCCTGTCCTGCCGCAGTTGTCGTAAGGTGATGACAAATAAGTACTCGACATGCTTCCAGAGCTCTTTCTTAGCCCACTGTGATGCAATTTGCTTAATGAGGGTCGTCTTTCCGATGCCTGCTTTGCCAAGCATCAGGACTTTTTTGGGGGCACATCTGTCATCAAGCTTATCAAAGAGTTGTGACGTTTCAATTGGTTTACTTGACTGCATGCTTCGCTGCATTTTCTCCACATCACGATAACTAAGTGATTCTGGGAGTTTTGTAGTAGTAGACTCCTGCAGTCGTAATTCGACAAACATCTCATCAAGCGGGACTTCACTACAAAAGTCAGCATCGACTGTATCTTGGACCGGAACAGTCAACCTGCTGTACATCTTTTGTAATTCTTTCTTCAGTTTCTCTGAAAACATATACTTATCATAATGAATGTGTGCAGCTCAAATAATAATACAAACACTGATTATGCATAAAGTATTTGGCGGCTTCACCAACACTTATTTTGTTCAAAAAGAAATGGAGCTGGTTATGTCCATATATCCCTGATCTAAACAAAGTGACAACATAAAGCCAGGAAGGGACACCTGGTTCTGAGACAAACAAACCAAAGAGATAACATATAGTCATAAGTGGATGCCTGGTTCTGAGATAAACAAACCAAAGAGATAACATATAGTCATAAGTGGATGCCTGGTTCTGAGATAAACAAACCAGATAGATAACATAGAGCCAGGAAAACAAAATAGAGAGATACATAAAGCTGTGATACGATGTCTGGTTCTGAGGTAAAGAAACAAGAGATATAACATAAAGTTATAATTGGATGCCTTGTTATGAGATGAACAAACCAGAGATATATCAAAGATCCAGGAGTGCACCACAGCCAGTTCACTGGGTGACAGTGTCAGCACATCATATATTATCTGGACACTTGTAAGCCACATACAGTTCACTGGGTGACAGTGTCAGCACATTATATGTATATATATATATATGTATATGTATGTATGTATGTATGTATGTATGTATGTATGTATGTATGTATGTATGTATGTATGTATATATATATATATATATATATATATATATATATATATAGCCTGGAGACAGGTACACCTCAGAGTGCCAGCACAGTGTATACTGCCTGGACACTGGTACACCACAGGCAGCTTACTGGGTGACAGTGCCAGCACAATATATACTGCCTGGGCACTGGTACACATGCTGCCTGCCAAGCTGTTTAAACTTGAGCTCTGTCCAATGAAATCTGAACAACAAATACTATCAAGTTGGTGGGGGTTCACCTTCCACCATAGAAGTGAGTACTGCGTGATGATCATTGACTCAGCGGCTAAATCCAGCAACACGTACAGTGATTAAGCAAGTAAAGAAGATGATGACAAACCTTGACCAAAACAGTGTCGTCACCTTCGACTAATATACATGATGAAGACTTTATGGACACTATGGGTGGACTATTTGTGATATACATTAATTTTTTATTAGGATTCTCACCAGATTTTAAGGTTTTCTAAATTATTTTATTTATTTATTTCTAAAGTAATTTTATTTATTTATTCAGTGTTTATACGTGTGTTTATATTTAAATAGTATTTTATACCATGTACAGCGCATTGATCCATATAGTGGGAATTAGCGCTTTTAAAAATGCTGTATTATTATTATTATTATTGATAATTACTGTAGACAGACTGATACTGAGTTAAAAAAACATTGCATTAGCTATTGGTGCTTGTATTAGCTATTGGTGCTTGTATTAGCTATTGATGATTGTATTACATATAGATGCTATTGTATTGATGTTAACTGCAATAATGAGTCTCATCATACAACACTTAATAACCTGTACGATAATGTAGCCTTAACTGATGCCAGTAGCTCTCTGTTCACACATAAACATGGAAACTACACATGTCAACCTGGATGGACTGATTATGTGGCTGATGCACATAAAGGTGCAAATAAAACTGTTCAAGGTAAGCAAGGTATTTGAGTTAAATAAGAAAGCTGATGTTAGATGCAAATAATCAATAAGGTTTATCCAAAAAACATGGAAATGAGTTGATGCATGAAGCTCTTGCCACAAAGCTTGCAATGCATACTATAAATGGTGTTTGATTTGTGAGACGTTAGATTGCGGGACGTTAAATGAGCAAGCCATCTAGCGATTGTTCCATTTATTATATTTATGGTCTTCACCCTGTGTGGAAGACCCAGTGCAGTAGACTGACAGCCATTTCATTAACATGACACATGTTGTGAGCTGCGTGAATTTATTGATTATGAACAGCCCAAGGAAGTTTGTAATTGTCCTGCTTATTTGCACGCATGTGTCCTTCTGTATTTATATGTATACGTATACGAACAAGGTGTTGTCAATAATGTTTCCTGATGATTTGCGCTACGTGTTTTGCAAATTTATTGTTTTGCATTGTTCCGTTTTACGTTATTCTGTAGTGTATTGTGTTATTACAGTTTTAGGGAGACTATTCGATGGAGTCAGTGAAGATAGTTCTTCCGTTCATACCGTCACTCACGGTGGGTCAGCCATTCCGCCTGCGAGCTGCCCACCATTACACATACTAATGATAATATTTTAAGGAGATTAAGATTATTAACAACAGCACAAGGTCCTCTTGCCTACTAGTATAAATGGTATCAACAGTGAACAATACATTGTGAATATGTGGAAACAATACTTTCACGACTTGGTTAATTGTGTAAATAGTAGCAGTGCAAAAAACCTAGCATTTGATGTTAGTTATAATAGCAGTATTAAAATGTTGCCAGAAGAAGTTAAATACGCTATAAGAAACTTTGACTGTAATAAGAGCTGTGGCCTTGATGGCACTGATGTAGACCACCTGAAGTAATGCAGTGAGCACATACTGTCTCTACTGTCAATGTGTTTTACAGTTTGTTTGTACATGGCATGCTAACAGTGCCATGATTTCTGTAATACTAATGCCTATAATTAAAGATAAAACTTACAAAATAAACAGCAAAGACAATTACAGACCAATAGCACTGACAAGTGTTATATCAAGTTTAAAAAAAAATCTTGCTCAGTTGAATGGATGACTTTATGTCAACCAATGACGATCAGTTTGGATTTAAAAAGAAGCATGATACTGACATGTCCATACATGTGTTGAAAGAGGTTATTGCTAAATATCAAGCTTTGAACAGCTGCTTGTTTGTCTGTTTTCTTGATGGCTCCAAGGTTTTAGACCGTGTCAATCATACTGTACTTAAAAAAACTAATTGACAGAGGTGTTGCTCGATATATTGTTAGGATCTCGGTATGTTGGTATGGAAACCAACAAATGTGTCTAAGATGGAGAAGTCGTGTCTGATAGCATCAATGTAAGTAATGGAGTCAGACAGGGAGGTATATTATCCCCCTATATTTTTTGTCAGTGTTTACATGGATGAGTTATCCACTGCTCTTAACGGTTGCAATGTAGGATGTTATGTAGGATATTGGCCCGATTATGGGCCACTTGGTACATCTTAATGTAAAGGCCTGGTACATAAATACATTTTGTGTAAAATCTCATCGTTATACTTTTTTGTTGGCTTTGGATACTTATCCTTTTCCTTCGTCTAATTTCAGCTTAGGGAGTTTGTAAATGCAATGTTAACCAGACAAAGGCACCGACCTACCATTACACCAACATTAAATGACCATCCTTGCACCTAATATTTTGTTAAGAATTATTAAGTCCACCGGAAGAAAGGTCCAGAAAATCCTGTAGTGTCCATAGAAGTGAAGTTCTGATAGAATCGTATTGTGAGGAATGTTAATCATGTATTATATAAGTCCTTCATACCCATGTACCATGACCAATATGACATGTTATCCACATACCCATGTATTATATAAGTCCTTCGTACAAATGTACCATGGCCAATATGAAATGTTATCCACATATCCATCGTACCCCCAACAGCAATTCCACATTTTGTAGTGTCCGTAACATGTTGTAGTGTCCGTAACGTACAGTCTTTTTACATTTAATAAATATTAATTAACCTTTTTAGCAACAAATCATAGGTACGTTTATTGAGAACGTTATATTTATGTTTCCTGTTGGTTAAATAATGACATTCACACATAAAAAATTCAATAAACAGATGCAAATATTTCACATTTAATTGTAACTTGAGAATCACCTAGAGTATAGTTGATATATGAATAATTCAATTAGTTTAATTTAATACGGAAATGTGAACAATAATAATTATGCAGTGTTTCATGTGATTATTACTGTTCACGTGTTACAAAGATTTTTGTAGTGTCCGTAACATGTTTTGCTAAATAGTAGGCTACAGCAGGTAGCATTTCTTTCAGTTTGATTTGTTTCTAGGTAGTTCAATCTTGTTCGTGCAGAGTAATAATGTAATTAACTTTGGGATAAATAGTGTTTGGACGCAGCATTGTACACACATCTTATCTTTGAGAAACAGTTGAATAAAATAATGTGTTTAATATGTTTAGCTTAATACTAAAACTAAACTAGTATACTGGTATTGTTTCCTGAATGTTCTCTTCACACACAAGTTTTTTCTTGTTTTAAGAACAATATTTTCACTAATGTGAAGTATCAGAAATGACTATTAGAAAAAACTTCTTGTGAAATTTAAGAAACAATCTCTTGATTTAAAATTTTTCCTACAAAATAATTAAACAAAAATATTCTTGCTTTTTCTTGATATAAGAAAAAAATTCTCATTTCAAAATAATTCGTACATAAGAAACATTTTCTAGGATAAATAAGAAAATATTACTATAGACTTTACTTCAGCTTAGAAAATATTGTCTTAAAACAAGAACATTTTTCTTATGAAAAACTTCTTAAGTCACAAAAAATATTTTCTTACGTGGCTCCCTTTCTTGTTTTAAGTAGTTTTTTCTTAAAGCAGGAAAATTATTTTTAGCAGTGTATAAATGAATTATTTTCACTAGTAAGATTGTGAAAACATAACATGATAAAGTATTGTATGTGTGTGTGTGCGTGTGCATATATGTACATATGTATCAATCCATACTACTTTAGATGAGTTCATCATTTTAAGACATATTTGTTTTGACATACATTGTATTGTATTTATCTATTTAGTGCACCCATTCGCAAGTGACATCCATTATTCTAATGGAAACAACATTTATAAACTACATGCTTGGGGTTACTTGTAGTGATCATATTCTTATTAATCATTAAATTAGTTGTGTTTCACAATATGTTTACCCTAGTTTGTATTTTGGTAGACTAATAATAGATGCATTAAACATATATAAACATATCGACACATAACTGTAACGACACATACGTGTGTGCATGCATATATATTAAAAAAATTCACACAACAAAACATGACAAGTGCATAACACACTCACCAAGTAGCAGCTCTACCGGTTCTTCCAGAGAGACCGGTTCACTCTGTCCAATCGCATTCTTGGCAAATACTCGTATCAAGTACTGTTTGCCTCTGTTGAGTCGGCTCACTTTGAACTCTTGTGTGTCACTGTCGGTGTGGCCAGCAATGGTGAAGGTGGGTGTGCTGGCGTCGGCCTTCTCCACAACATAGCTAGTGATGGGTGAGTTGCCGTCACTCACTGGAGCTTGCCATGTCACACAGATGTAGTCGGTGCAGACCTTCACCACCTCCAGGTTGCGCGGTGGTGACGGCTCTGAATAATAGAAGTTACAAAGTAAATATAAATTATTTAGAATAATTAAATCAGTTTTCTTTAAAGGCGGACAGGGCTAATTGTCCCAATATGGAAGAGGAAGGGAGATGTGCAAGACCCAGGGAAATACTGAGGCATCACACTTCTAAGTCACATCATGAAGCTGCTAGAGAGGATACTGGATGGGAGGATCCGAAAGAAAGTAGAGCAAGAATTGGGTGAAGAACATCAGGGATTCAGAAAGGGCAGAGGGAAGACTGATGGGATGTTTGTATTAAGACAACTGGTAGAGAAGAGGTTGGAGATGCAGGGAGAATGGCAGTGGGATTTGTGGACCTGGAGAAGGCTTATAACACAGTCCCAAGAGAGATGGTGATGGCAACAGTTAGATGGATGGGAGTGCCAGAAGCAGAAGCCAGGATGGTGGAAGCAATGTATGAGAGAACAAAATGAAGAGTTGTGGTTGGATCTAGGTTGTCGGAAGAGTTTCCAGTTAACATCAGTTTGAGGCAAGGAAGTGCCCTTAGCCCTTTACTGTTTACCTTGGTGATGGAAATAATCAGCAGGAAGATCAGCACGAAGGATATTCTCAGGAAGATGATGTAAGCAGACGATCTGGTCATAATAGCAGAAAGCAAACAAGAACTACAAGAAAGGGTGTTCGAGAAGCATGGACTGAGAATGAGCCTGGAGAAGACAAAAGTGATGTGGGTTGAACACCAGAGAGAGGAGTTGAACATCATGTTGGATGGTAAGGAGATCAAGCAAGTGGATGGCGTTGTGTACCTTGGAGGAATGGTTATGGAGGATGGGCATTCAGCGGCAGAAGTGCGACGTCGGACACAAGCGTGAGCAAATGCATTGAGAAAGGTAGAGGGAGTTATGTAGGACAGAAAAATTTCGAAAAAGCTGAAAGGGAAAGTCCTGAGAACGTGTGTTACACCAGCATGCCTGTATGATCTGGAGACAGTGGCATTGACAGATCAACAACAGAAGCTGCAAGTTTGTGAGAATAACTGGGTTCGTCGAATAACAAGAACAAAGAAGGTGGACAGAAGAAGGATGAACGACCTGAGGAAAGAGGTTGGGATGCAATGCAGCCTAACAGAAAGATTGGTGAGAAGCAGGATGAGATGGGCAGGCCACTTGGTAATAATGGATGCAAGCAAACTAGCAAAGAGAGCAGAGGTGGAAAAACATCAAGGACGCAGGAAAAGGGGAAGGCCACAGCTGAGATGGGAGGACTGCCTGTGGAGGGACATGAGAAGATCGGGGGAGGATGAAAGATGGAGAGAGGGGGCGGCCGATAGAAAACTATGAAAAGAAAGAACAGAAAGGGTGGCTCGACAATACTTTACCTGACCCTCACCTCTGTACAGCAAGGAACAAGGAGGAAGAGAACATTTTCATTAAAGGGTGACGGGTTTGGAATAATATTTGAATATGATGTAAACAGGACACCACCGTAACTACTTGTTCACTGGCAATGCTGAACTTGTAGACTGTTTGCATAATATTTTTGTAACATCTTAATATGTGCGCTGCCTTCACAAGAGTTCAAAGTGTGTGCGTGTGTGTGTGTGTGTGTGGATGTGTGTGTGCGTGTGTGTGGGTGTGCGTGCGTGCGTGCGTGTCTGTTTTCCTGTGTGTGCCTGTGTGTGCCTATGTGTGTTTGTGTCTGCGTGTCATTAGATAATTGTAATAACTACATTTTTTGACTAATTTAATGACTAAATTAGCTGTATCTTATAATGTGCTTACAATACTTCGTACTTTGGTAGATTAATAATAGATGCCATAAACATATATGAACATAATAAACAAATAACTGTAAAAACATAGCTGTGTGTGCATGTATATCTATTAACATAACGAAATTCACAAAACAACAAAATATGACAAGTGCATAACACACTCACCAAGTGGCAGCCGTACGGGTTCTTGCAGAGAGACCGGTTCACTCTGTCCAATCACATTCTCGGCAAACACTCGTATCAAGTACGGTTTGCCTTTGTTGAGTTGGCTCACTCTGAACTCTTGTGTGTCACTGTTGGTGTGGCCAGCAATGGAGAAGGCACAAGTGCTGGCGTCAGCCTTGTCCACAATGTAGCCAGTGATGGGTGAGTTGCCGTCACTCACTGGAACTTGCCACGTCACACAGACATAGTCGGTGCAGACGCCCACCACCTGTAGGTTGCATGGTGGTGACGGCTCTGAATAGTAGAAATTAGAAAGTAAATATAAATTACTTAGATTAATTATACAAGAGGGAGGGGGAGAAGAAGAGGGAGATTCAGATCAAACCACGAACATATGAATACAGTTATAATACTTGACAATTGTGAATAAAATGTTGATTGATTCACGGAGACCTGCACTAAGACCTGAAAGATCGGCGAACAGGCAACTATGGATTATATATATATATAGTTACTTATACTTTGTTAACCAACTAACTAACTAATTAACTTACTGTAATATTATAAATAATAATATATCAATCTATGTGAACACAAAGTGTAAATCATTGGTATTGCTATGTAACAAATATTCTGAATATAAATACTTCAAGATTTGAAATACAAAAAATACTTACGAATCATAAACGAGTACCACAACCAAATATCAACAATGAACACCACTAATACTAATTCACACAAACATAATCAATACCAATTAACACTAACCAAACATTAAACTAACTTGCATTAATTAACGTTGACTTACATTCCCTAACACAAATTGTCCCAAAATAACACTTACACATTTTACACTACAGTGTATGACATGAACTTTAAACAGTAGATCTCACCACGACTGTATTTTATGTTAAAATGATCACTAAAGTTTATGTCTGGACTTACAAAATTATTGACATAATTAGCCTACGTTTGTTACAAAAATACATGTTCCACTGAATTTTAGTTAAAAACTATAAAGACAGGTCTGTTTTTCTTGCATATACAACAATTCGGAATAACACATTCTGACTCATATTTGGTAATTATATACTTTCTTGCAAAATTGATAATACCTTGGTATGAGTGGGTGTTTGTTTTTTGAGTACACTTTTTGAGAGAAAGTTCTCTTGAATTAATTTTGGAATTTTATGTCTGATGCAAAGGCGACAATACATGGAATTAGTACGTTTCACATGAATGTCATACTAGAAATTTGGAAGGTTATTTTCCACACTACGGATACGTTGAGGTGCCCGTCGGGTTCTTTCTGAACTCGTTATTGTATTTACCTGTGAGAGAAACATGTCTTTGAAATATCTGGGATTTAGTAGTTCAAGATTCTTAAATAGAGGTGTGTCATGCGAATTATAATTATTGTTTCATAAAGCTCTGTGATTCCATAATTTAGGTGAGATAGAAATAGTGAATTGTGCTTGATTTTCAAGATGTACACTGGCACATAGTGTTTTAATCTAGATACAGTTCCACATATCATTGATTGTTTGTTAGCTTTGTAATTGATATGAGGATACCATGTTAGATTAGAGTCTATAAGAACACCAAGACATTTCCAACAGTGGTATGTCAACTAATGATTAGTCAATGTAATATCTCCACTGGCCTTACATAGACTTGTGGACCGTGTGTTACCTAACATTGAGTCAACGTTGTCCAACAGTGTTATTTCAACTAATGATTAGTCAATGTAATATCTCCACTGGCCTTACATAGACTTGTGGACCGTGTGTTACCTAACATTGAGTCAACGTTGTCCAACAGTGGCATTTCAACTAAGGATTAGTCAATGTAATATCTCCACTGGCCTTACATAGACTTGTGGACCGTGTGTTACCTAACATTGAGTCAGCGTTGCCTGGCAGTGGCATGCAAACTGGTGATAAGCTTGTTTAAATCAATGTTAGTCCACTATTGGCAGAATAAATATAGGGCCTAGGTTATTTAATAAAAGGCCATCCTATTTCTAACATGACCTCCAACAGGGGTTAGGCGATTTACCACAATGCTGGCCAAGCAATGGCAGGCTGAAAATAGAACGACACCAATTGTTATAATCCAGCCTTCAACAAGGGTTAGCCGGTTGTCCACCAATGTTAATCTAATGCCAAGTGTACCTTGCTAAACGTTTGACCAAGTGGCACACAGACGCACCCGCACAAACATGTGTATGTGTACACACATTATTATTATTATGATTGCTTGTGTATGTTATTATTATGATTGTCTGTGTACGTTATTATTATGATTGTATGTGTACATTATTATTATGATTGTATGTGTACGTTATTATTATGACTGTCTGTGTACGTTATTATTATGATTATTTGTGTATTTATTATTATGATTGTTTGTGTATTTATTATTATGATTGTTTGTGTATGTTATTATGATGATTGTTTGTGTATTTATTATGATTATTTGTGTATTTATTATTATGATTGTTTGTGTATTTATTATTATGATTGTTTGTGTATTTATTATTATGATTGTCTGTGTATGTTATTATTATGATTGTTTGTGTATTTATTATGATGATTGTTTGTGTATTTATTATTATGATTGTTTTTGTATTTATTATTATGATTGTTTGTGTATTTATTATTATAATTGTTTGTGTATTTATTATTATGATTGTTTGTGTATTTATTATTATGATTGTTTGTGTATTTATTATTATGATTGTTTGTGTATTTATTATTATGATTGTTTGTGTATTTATTATTATGATTGTCTGTGTATTTATTATTATGATTGTCTGTGTATTTATTATTATGATTGTTTGTGTATTTATTATTATGATTGTTTGTGTATTTATTATTATGATTGTTTGTGTATTTATTATTATGATTGTTTGTGTATTTATTATTATGATTGTTTGTGTATTTATTATTATGATTGTTTGTGTATTTATTATTATGATTGTTTGTGTATTTATTATTATGATTGTTTGTGTATTTATTATTATGATTGTCTGTGTATGTTATTATTATGATTGTTTGTGTATTTATTATTATGATTGTCTGTGTATTTATTATTATGATTGTTTGTGTATTTATTATTATGATTGTTTGTGTATTTATTATTATGATTGTTTGTGTATTTATTATAACGATTGTTTGTGTATGTTATTATTATGTTTGTCTGTGTACGTTATTATTATTGGGTGCGCGCGTGTGTGACTGTGTGTGCGTGCGCGTGTGTGTTGTGTGTATTTATCTATATTTTACCCATTCGCAAATGACATCCAATATTATTATTAGTGTGTTAGGTTTGTTCTAAATTTGATCATTGCAATAAAATATATTTATAAACTACATGTTAGGGTTATTCGTAGTGATAATATTTTTATTAATCACTGAATTAGTTGTTTTAAAATGATTCCCCTCGCCCTATGTTAACACACTCACCATGTGGTAGCCGTACGGGTTCTTCCAGAGAGACTGGTTCACTCTGTCCAATCGCATTCTCGGCAAACACTCGTATCAAGTACGGTTTGCCTTTGTTGAGTTGGTTCACTTTGAACTCTTGTGTGTCACTATCGGTGTGGCCAGCAATGGTGAAGGTGCGCGTGCTGGCGTCGGCCTTCTCCACAACGTAGCGAGTGATGGGTGAGTTGCCGTCACTCATTGGAGCTTGCCACGTCACACAGACGTAGTCGGTGCAGACGTCCACCATGTGTAGGTTGCATGGTGGCGACGGCTCTGAATAGTAGAAATTACTTAGATTATTTAATTCAGTTTTTCTTAATGTTGGATCAGAACATAATCTGAATATATTATAAACATGGCACCAACTTAACTATTTGTTCAGTGGCAATGCTGAACTTGTTGACTGTTTGCATCTTCAATAAAACCTTAATACATTTGGTATTTAACATGCAAACAAACGGTATTTGAATAGGACTGTCTACTGAATTTTATACTGATTATACTTGGAGACAATTCCAATGCAAACTATTAACACACACTATGATGTTGTGTTATCTAAATATGTTTAAATTTAACAGTAGTGTTTGATGCGCAAATTTGACTAATATTGATGTGAACAATGAGATGAATTAAATTATAAAACATCATTGGCACATACATGAAGTCCTAACATGAGCATAACACAATGTAAACTGTTTGCATATCTTCAGTAACATCCTGATATATTTGCTACCTGATATACAAACAAAGAGTATTTAAATAGCAATGTTTACTGTATGTTATATTGATTACACTTGGAGACAATTCCAATATAAACTTTTAACACATATTATGATTTTGTGTTATTTAAATATGCTTAAATTTGATAGTAGTGTTTGTTGCGCAACTTTTACTAATATTGAAATGAACAATGATATAAATTAAATTATAAAACAGCATTGCCACATACAGGAAGTCCTAACATGAGCAAGACACAATGTTACAGGATCAATGCATATTGAATGTTAAGGGTCGTTCGTCAGGTAAATAAGAATATATAACAACATTATTTTCACTAGTGAGGTTGTGAAAGTATTAAGTAATAATATGTGTCTGTGTGGGTGTGTTTGTGTGAGTGTCTTTGTGTGAGTGTGCCTATGTGTGTCTGTGTGGGTGTGTTTGTGTGAGTGTCTGTGTGTGAGTGTGCCTAAATGTGTATGTGTGGGTGTGTTTGTGTGAGTGTCTGTGTGTGAGTGTGGCTATGTGTGTATGTGTGGGTGTGTCTGTATTAGTGTGCCTCTGTGTGTGTGAGTGTTTGTGTGAGTGTTTGTGTGAGTGTATGTGTGAGTGTGTCTGTGTGTTTCTGTGTTTATGTATGGGGCATGTGTGCACACATACGTGCGTGCATGCGTGTGTGACATCCATTATTTTCATTACAGTGTTAGGTTTGTTCTAAATTAGATCACTGTAATAAAAACACATTTATAAACAAAATGTTTGGGGCTATTTGTAGTGATCGTATTTTATTAATCACTAAATTAGTTGTGTTTTACATTATGTTTAAGCTAGTTTGTTCTTGGGTAGATATAAATAATATATGCGTTAAACATATGTAAACATACTGACACATCTATCTATTAACATAGCAAAATTCACACAACAGCAAAAACATGACAAGTGTATAACACACTCACCAAGTGGCAGCTGTACGGGTTCTTGCAGAGAGACCGGTTCACTGTGTCCCATCGCATTCTCAGCAAACACTCGTATCAAGTACGGTTTGCCTTTGTTGAGTTGGCTCACTTTGAACTTGCATGTGTCGCTGTTGGTGTGGCCAGCATTAGTAAAGGTGCGTGTGCTGGCGTCAGCCTTTTCCACAACGTAGCAAGTGATGGGTGAGTTGCCGTCACTCATTGGAGCTTGCCACTTCACACAGACGTAGTCGGTGCAGACCTTCACCACCTGCAGGTTGCATGGTGGCGATGGCTTGTCTGAATAAAAAATTGTAAAGTTAAAAAATGACACAGATTAATTATCTAAGATATATTTTCTTAACAGTGACAATTTCTGAATGCAATTTATACGTTGAAAACCTGTCCAAGAGCATTAGCAGGGAGCATCAACTACTCATAAGATTTTCCAACCAGGTGAAACAGAAGAAGATTCTACCTAACTTGGCAACAAGTCATCGAATATGAGCTAAACTGCACAGTAGGAAAAGCATTAGCATATATATATATGTATATATGTGTGAAGGGGTGCGAGTGTGCGTGTGCATGCGTGCGTGCGTGCGTGCGTGTGTGCATGCATGTGTACTGAAAGCTTTTGATGTGCACAAACTAATTATGACATTTAACTAGATATAACTTAATAATGAACTTTCTGATTCTGAGAAACAAAATACATTATTATTTAATTAATTGTAGGGGATATGTAGGGAAAAATCACATTGCTAAATCAAAATTGTTTTTACTATCATAAACAATAGTTATTAATTAAACCTTTTCAACCAAGATAATGTATCTAGTATGCATGGTTAATTATACGTTATTCAAATAGGGTTGATCAAATGGTTCAACTAACATTTGGTGTGGGGTAAGTTGAGCCACAGTGTAGAGTAAGGTGAGCCACAATGTAGAGTAAGGTGAGCCACAATGTAGAGTAAGGTGAGTCACAATGGATAAATGCTAAATATCTGTATAATGTAAGTAGGCTTTCCAGTAAGACTTCATAACAACTCAGCCAACACATCTACATAATGGGTACAACATGCCACTGACATATCAACACGTACTAAGTAATGAATCAACATACTCTATTAATATTGATTTATAGACCCATTGCAACCTGTGTTCATTGTCATACGTAAATCACTAAAATTCCTTGACAATAACCAGGTATAAGTATAAAATTGTGACGTTTTGTTATGAAAACCGTAACATCATATGACCTCGAGCACGGACAATATCGCTCACTACTAAGATGGCTAAATGTATTCATAATTAATTATTTGGAGCACATTTCTTCTGCTTTTTGATGCCAATGTGCAAATGGCATGTCATGGAATACACAAACTGTTAGTTTGTGTCAGTTTTTAATCTAAAGTTATTTAGTTCCGGTAGAGAACTGTATCCGAAGAGCAGAATCAACGCTTGTCCCAGCAGAACTACGCCCCTATACTATTGGGGTGTTTGACTGCTAAAATCGACGGGTAAGTTTACAAGGACCTTGTCCGTCGGCATTATCTGTCCGTCGCCCCTACTTATTACCCACTAATGTACGTGTGATCGCTAGAAAGGTTTCGCTGATGAATCTGCTTAGACTTGTGACATCTAACTCCAAACAGCCTTGTCTAGGACTGATACAGGAGTGGTTTATTAACAGTTTTCTTTCTTTAGCGCTAGTGTCAAGTTTGTTCCATTTGCCTTTCCCTGCGACTGTGTGGGATCTTGTTTTTACTTCCACTGGCATAGAAACCAGATAGAAGGGACCGATGAATCTTAGTGTCTCTTCCGAAAGACACAGGCAAAGTGGGGTGCATGAAATTGCCGTTACGTCTAATTGAAATGGATTCAATTATTATCTCCTCAGTCTTCTGCCATTGCCAGGCACATGCTGAGCCCCAGCACAGAATAGCATAGTCAAGGCACTGGCCACTGCAAACACCTGCACAGCAATGGCGTTAGTGTGATTATGTCAATGATGTAGGCTGTAAAAATATAGGCCTATATAGCAAACTTTGTGCATGAATCGCTGCACCGAATGTGTTGCAAACACGTAACCACTAAAACTATGATCTCAAAGTCAGCATACAAGTCGAAAGTGTCTTATATGAAAGCCGCGACACAAAATGATGCACTGGAAGTTATTAGAAATTATTGTCGTCGCATATGTAGGCTGTAAAAATATAGGCCTATATAGCAAACTTTGTGCATGAATCGCTGCACCGAATGTGTTGCAAACACGTAACCACTAAAACTATGATCTCAAAGTCAGCATACAAGTCGAAAGTGTCTTATATGAAAGCCGCGACACAAAATGATGCACTGGAAGTTATTAGAAATTATTGTCGTCGCATATGGAGTTGCTTCGCAATTAAAATTGGAACTGGTCAGTTACACA
Source organism: Lamellibrachia satsuma (assembly GCA_033239005.1). Lineage (NCBI taxonomy): Eukaryota > Metazoa > Annelida > Polychaeta > Sabellida > Siboglinidae > Lamellibrachia > Lamellibrachia satsuma. The sequence goes on along the minus strand of BSQZ01000074.1, from coordinate 2,056,356 downwards.
GCCTGTGGGGATTGCATGTGTGATCTTACAAACAAGATTAGGAACTGGTTGACGCTAAAATGTTGCCTTGTAGGTATCTGATGTTCAAATTTGCTCGGAAAGATGAATTCCATGATGTATTTTTAAGTAAAACAAAACATGTCTTCGGTTTTTAACGACTGCCCAACTATCCCCCCCCCGAGCCTTGGGTGACTCAACTAGCCCCGTGTCGAATGAAGCATTTATAATTAACTTCTAATTAATGCGTGAAGTGAATAATACAATCTTCTTCCCACTGCGTAGTGAGACCATTTACAGGTGCACAGACAATAAAGTCTAGTCACATGCATTGATAGCTTACACACCAGCAGACGTTAATCACAAACACCTAAAGTTATGGACAAAAACCATAACTCACTCTTGTGAGTTATGGTTTTTGGGTTAGTGGGGCGCGGTGGTCTAATGGTTAGAGCACCCGCGTGTCGATCGAGAGGACGGTGGTTCGATTCCACTTCCGCCGTTTCGAAGCTTGGGCAATTTCGTTCACCCCACTTTGCCCGTGTCTTTCGGAAGAGACACTAAAAGCCGTTGGTCCAAACTCCTGCGTTAGCTCAATATTGGGCTGTTTGGAGTATAACTACTTGAGACTTGAGTGACAAATGGCACCTATTATACGTCAATCGTGTTCTAATAACATGTTCAATCAATGGCTAGTACCAAGTAACTATCGGTGCGGTAGTCTCCTGTAAACATGGGTGGCTTAACAAACCCAATGGCTCAACTAACACTGCCTTCCTCTACACCTTTTGGGACATTGGCTTAATAGATATATCTAGTATCATAGACAAGGTGGTGAAGTCAATGGCCAGTCTCCAAGTAACTACGTACAGATCAATAGTTAAGGCCAATGTCAAAGACAAGGCAATGTAATCCAAAGTATTTCTCATTACCTTTCCGTTGACAGCGCATCCACCACACAGTCATGACAATGACCAGTACCGCGATGATGCCAATTCCCAGTAGAACTATAGTCACTACAAAGACATATACTTGAGAAATTGACACCTTTTTCAGAAGTCACAAAAACAAATGAACTAACAGGGTAATGATTTTTGTTTTATTTTCTTCTTATCATTCTGGAATTTATTTGGAGTGTGTGTGACAAAAAGTACCGAGCATTCTAAAAGTGTGGACATTTATAAACATGTGGTTGTGAGAGCAGTATGCAAGGACCCTCCATGTTACGTCCAGAAGCACAAGTTTGAAGCCAAACAAGAATGTCACAAGTAGTGTCCCATCAAGTTTTTTTACACACAAATAATATCCATTGCAATATTATTACATAAAACACCATACTAAAAATAATAACTATATTTATATACTAAATGATGTCGTTATTTAACTATGACACATAACAGACATCTTCCTTGTGGAATGTGAAGACATTGAAAACAAATTAAAACTATGCTGTCATAATATTTGAATGCAAAGTATGAAACATTTCTTCAAAAATACTTATATAAAATGATGAATGGTGACATTGAATAGACACAATAGGGACATTAATCTGTATAGAAGTGTGTAACATACTTCTTATACAACACTTATATATCAATCTACCTGAAGCATGAACATAGTGTCATTGTTCTACTTACAAGACCACTCTCTTAAGTGGGATTTTACTATGAATGTGTCACATTCAACTAACATTAAATATCTGAAGGCTCTACAACTACGCAGTATATTTAAAGTTGACCAATTATCCCAATAAAGTAATATATGTCAACTTATCGCCTGGTATCTAATCATAGTGGTAAATGGATTGTGGACAATTCTAGGAGTAGCGTAACATACAAACATCTAGGAGTAGCATACCATAGAAACATCTAGGAGTAGCATAACATACAAACATCTAGGAGTAGCATAACATACAAACATATAGGAGTAGCATAACACACAAACATCTAGGAGTAGCATAACATACAAACATCTACGAGTAGCATAACATACAAACATCTAGGAGTAGCATAACACACAAACATCTAGGAGTAGCATAACATACAAACATCTACGAGTAGCATAATATACAAACATCTAGGAGTAGCATAACACACAAACATCTATGAGTAGCATAACACACAAACATCTAGGAGTAGCATAACACACAAGCATCTAGGAGTAGCATAACACACAAACATCTAGGAGTAGCATAATATACAAACATCTAGGAGTAGCATAACACACAAACATCTGAGTAGCATAACACACAAACATCTAGGAGTAGCATAACACACAAGCATCTAGGAGTAGCATAACACACAAACATCTAGGAGTAGCATAACACACAAACATCTAGGAGTAGCATAACACAAACATCTAGGAGTAGCATAACACACAAGCATCTAGGAGTAGCATAACACACAAACATCTAGGAGTAGCATAACACACAAACATCTAGGAGTAGCATAACACACAAGCATCTAGGAGTAGCATAACACACAAACATCTAGGAGTAGCATAATATACAAACATCTAGGAGTAGCATAACACACAAACATCTGAGTAGCATAACACACAAACATCTAGGAGTAGCATAACACACAAACATCTAGGAGTAGCATAACACACAAACATCTAGGAGTAGCATAACACACAAACATCTAGGAGTAGCATAACACACAAACATCTAGGAGTAGCATAACACACAAACATCTAGGAGTAGCATAACACACAAACATCTAGGAGTAGCATAACACACAAACATCTAGGAGTAGCATAACACACAAACATCTAGGAGTAGCATAACACACAAACATCTAGGAGTAGCATAACACACAAACATCTAGGAGTAGCATAACATACAAACATCTAGGAGTAGCATAACACACAAACATCTAGGAGTAGCATAACACACAAACATCTAGGAGTAGCATAACACAAACATCTAGGAGTAGCATAACACACAAACATCTAGGAGTAGAGTAACATACAAACTTCTAGGAGTAGCATAACATACAAACATCTAGGAGTAGCATAACATACAAACATCTAGGAGTAGCATAACATACAAACATCTAGGAGTAGCATAACACACAAACATCTAGGAGTAGCATAACATACAAACATCTAGGAGTAGCATAACATACAAACACACACTTGCTCGATTATAATAAGATTATTACACCTACATATTTACATTGCTGGTAACCATATAAAATAAATTATTATTACAACTAACATGTAAAACACATCCACGTTTTAGTTGAGTTATACTGACTTACTTTCCAAACCTTGCACACTGTGGTCAATACCCTCTAAGCCCTGCACCCTGTGGTCAAGACCTTCTATATGTTCTTTGTTGGCTCGGACGTCTCCTGAAACAAAGATGACTGTTGGCTACACAATACCTAGAGGTTACACCAGTTTAAATAGGAACAGTCTTCAAGTTGTATTTTTATTGGAAACTACTGCCACTGAGGCACTTACCTACCCCAGAAACGTTTAAACGTATATCTTCCTCAACTCAGACCAGCTTCATTAGAAATCTCAAATGCACACACACATACATACATGCATGTACATAGGTTCCCCACCTTGTGTTTGTTTGTTACATTAATGTCTGTCAATACGTAAGTTTGACACAGCAACGAGTTCCCAACAAGTGGCTGCTATTTCTATATTATTATGTAAAACCGATGGATAGACTGTCCGTTGTTTTGAGTTGTCCTAAAACATTGATATAATTATCACTGTGTGCGCGTTTGTGCGTGCATGCGTATCCGATGGATAGACTGTCCTCTGTTTCCATTGCTGAAGCTCAATATATTAAATGATGAGTCAAGATGGAATTAATAGACACAGGAGATTAAGCATTGTGCTTCTATGGGGAACTATAGTTTGTGATTGAAGCAATATTAATCAAATTACAAAAAAGGAAGTACACTATTTATGGGAAGTTCTTATAAATACAACTGATTTGAATGTTTTGCTATTTACATCACATCACATGGTATTTCTGTCCAACAGATATATTTCAATTCTTGTCTCAACAGTGCACTCAGAGTCAGATGTGGTGCACTTAAAAATCATCACATAAAGAGTTAATTACATTGCCTGACTGGAAGTAGGGGAAGGCAGTGTTAGTTGAGCCACTGGGTTAGTTGAGCCACCCATGTTTCCCAGGAAACTACAGGTACAACAGTTACTTAGTAACACCCAGTGATTGAATATGTTATTAGACCACAACTGACTTATACTAGGTGCCATTTGTCACAATGGTCAGAAAGTGAGAGATAAAGGTATGGTTTTTTTATGTTTTTCACAACTTTTGGTTATTGTGATAGACTTTATTGTTTTTGCACTTACAAATGGTGTAACTATGCACAGGGCAGAATATCATATTACACCACTTCCCACATTAATTATTTAAATTAATGAGAAGTTAATAAAAAATCTTATTTTTTAAAACGGGGCTAGTTGAGTCACCCAAGACCCAAGGAAGGTTAGTTAAGCAGTGGTAAAGAACAAAGACAAGTGTTGCTTTACTTCAAAATACATAATGGATTTCATCTTTCCAAGCAAATTGGGACATCGGATAGCTACAAGGCTACATTAGCAATTTGTTACACTGGTTGCGATGGGCCTATATGTCTATGTAAAGTGTGTTGACTTATTAAATGAGCGTGTTTAGTTGTCAGTGGCGTGTTGTACCCATTGTGTTGATGTGTTGGCTGCCGTTTTTATGACGTTTTAGTAGAAGACCTACACAAATTTAATAATAAAGCATTTACCCATTATGACTCACGTCACAACACGCTGTGGCTCAAGCTGTGACACCAAGTGTTAGTTGAGCCAGTTTACCGACTCCATTTTAATCAGATATAAAAAGAATAAAAAATTACTTATCTTACACTGCCTTCCTCTGACTTCAAAGTAATGGTATTTTAATAAGTAGGATGTATTTTGACAGGCAAAATAGTATAGAGTAATGAATAAAATGGACAGATGAATAACTTAATACATAACTCTGTATTGTAGATACTATCATCCTGCACCCACACATTACATAAAGTGTACTTTCTCTGTGGTGGATATATAGCACGGCAAATAAATTGATCAGTATGACAGATGTGACATAACATTTATCAGTATGGCATACGTGACATAACATTTTAAATTATATATTTGTTACATCACTCTTAAAAATACTGTTTCTTCAAATTATCTATGTGATACATAGTATACCTCACACTACTAAACCATTAACTAGAAATCAGATTTAAGATGACTAAATTAAACGCAGTTGATGTTTATGCTTGTGTTGTGACTTATGAATGACGAATGCATGTATATCTACCTATCTACCTACCTTCACAAGAAAGACATTACATCACAGAACACATATGTCATTATAAATCATAGCATCAAACATTACATAATATTATATTTAACCACATCTTACCATTCCACTGTACAAAGACAGCAATGAGCAGTACGAATACAGACAAGAGACCAAAACAACAGGTCCACAGGCAACACATGGATCCTGCAACAAACAAACACACATTCCACTGTAGAAAGACAGCAATGAGCAGTACGAATACAGACAAGAGACCAAAACAACAGGTCCACAGGCAACACATGGATCCTGCAACAAACAAACACACATTCCACTGTAGAAAGACAGCAATGAGCAGTACGAATACAGACAAGAGACCAACACAACAGGTCCACAGGCAACACATGGATCCTGCAACAAACAAACACACATTCCACTGTAGAAAGACAGCAATGAGCAGCACGACTACAGACAAGAGACCAACACAACAGGTCCACAGGCGACACTTGGATCCTGCAACAAACAAACACACATTCCACTGTAGAAAGACAGCAGTGAGCAGCACGACTACAGACAAGAGACCAACACAACAGGTCCACAGGCAACACTTGGATCCTGCAACAAACAAACACACATTCCACTGTAGAAAGACAGCAGTGAGCAGCACGACTACAGACAACAGACCAACACGACAGGTCCACAGGCAACACTTGGATCCTGCAACAAACAAACACACATTCCACTGTAGAAAGACAGCAGTGGGCAGCACGACTACAGACAAGAGACCAACACGACAGGTGCACAGGCGACACTTGGATCCTGCAACAAACAAACACACATTCCACTGTAGAAAGACAGCAGTGAGCAGCACGACTACAGACAAGAGACCAACACGACAGGTCCACAGGCGACACTTGGATCCTGCAACAAACAAACACACATTCCACTGTAGAAAGACAGCAGTGAGCAGCACGACTACAGACAAGAGACCAACACGACAGGTCCACAGGCGACACTTGGATCCTGCAACAAACAAACACACTTTCCACTGTATAAAGACAGCAACGAGCAGCACGACTACAGACAAGAGACCAACACAACAGGTCCACAGGCGACACTTGAATCCTGCAACAAACAAACACACATTCTGCTGTACAAAGACAGCAGTGAGCAGCATGACTACAGACAAGAGACCAACACGACAGGTCCACAGGCGACACTTGGATCCTGCAACAAACAAACACACATTCCACTGTAGAAAGACAGCAGTGAGCAGCACGATTACAGACAAGAGATCAACACGACAGGTCCACAGGCGACACTTGGATCCTGCAACAAACAAACACACTTTCCACTGTACAAAGACAGCAACGAGCAGCAGGACTACAGACAAGAGACCAACACAACAGGTCCACAGACGACACTTGAATCCTGCAACAAACAAACACACTTTCCACTGTACAAAGACAGCAACGAGCAGCAGGACTACAGACAAGAGACCAACACAACAGGTCCACAGGCGACACTTGAATCCTGCAACAAACAAACACACATTCTGCTGTACAAAGACAGCAGTGAGCAGCACGACTACAGACAGACCAACACGACAGGTCCACAGACGACACTTGAATCCTACAACAAACAAACACACCCTACATTGACAACAAATCTCTCAGTTAATAGACAATGTTTGCTTGAAGGGGTGTGGTGTGGTGGTTACATGGTCCTGTGTGATGCGTCTAGTGTGATAGTGTAGGGAGTGAGTAGTTGGTAATGCATGCGTTTCACGCTCTCGCTTTCAGCTGCGACTGCCAGCTAGCCCCCTCATAGGAGCGAAAAGGAATAAGAGTGCGCAAGCCTCCCCTACTGGTACATAGCCTCTCCATAGACAGGACCCTAGCATGACCACCTCGTGGTACACCGCGGTAGCTGGGCACCTTACAGCCCCAGGCTAACAGGAGAAGGACAACTCTGATTCTAAAACCTGGGTAGACCCAACTCATTAGCCCTGGCAGGCAGTGGGTCTAGGAGAAGGAAAACTACCATTTCAAACCATGGGCAGGTCAAGTCCACTAGTCATGGAAGACAGTGATCTAGAGGAAGGAAAGCCTGGAAGACAAACCCACCACATGGGTCAGCATGGGCAGCGCCATGGGGTTCGACTAAATTACCCAAATTACATGTCACTTAGTAATTACGGGATTGGCTACCGCGTGCTGGGGAACCGATGCGCTGGGACTCAGGCACCAGCGAGAAATCAGCGAAGGCCTGGGGAGTTGAACAGCCGGCATCGGCTCTTATGCTCTTATGCGAAGTCCGGTTTGCCACCCTCATTGTGGGTACAATGACTGGAAAAAGAGTGGAGGTGGTTGAGCTAATTAAGAGAAGGCAGCTCTTGGTGATGGAGGTCAAAGAAACGAAGAGGAAAGGGGCCAGAGCAGTGAATCTGGGTGAAGGATTTAAGATGCTGCATGCAGGGGGAGATGGAAAGACAAATGGAGTGGGAGTGATTATGAATGAGGAAAACAGTAAGGAAATCATCAGGGTAGAGAGATTGGGAGGCAGGATCATTGCAATGTGGACATTGGTTGGAGGACAGATGATGTGTATAATATCAGTATATGCACCACAAACAGGGAGAACGCAAGAAGACAAGGACGCATTCCGAAGTAACTTGGAAGAAATTATCAGGCATGTGGAGCCGGAGACAGTGTTGGTTGTGGCAGGTGACATGAATGCACATGTGGGGAAGAGACTGAACAGTGAGGAGACCATAGGAAAGTATGGATGGGGTTAAAGAAACAAAGAGGGACACGACCTGGTGGAGATGCTCGCCAGAAACCAGTTGGTGGTGGTAAACTCCTTCTTCCAGAAGAGGGAGTCAAACAAGATAACCTACAGAAGTGGGAACAACAGAACAGAGATAGATCTGCTAATTGTCAGAAGCTGTCAGCGAAACAAGGTTAGAGACTACAAGGTTTTGGCAGGTAAGCACATAACAAGCCAACATAAACCATTGATTTATGAAATGTGGAGAGGAAGAGACAAGCAACGAAGGAGGAAGCAAAGGCAGGTGATCAGGTGGTGGAAATATGAAGGAGAGGTGATGGAAAAATACAAAAGCGAAGTAGATAGGAAGTTCAGGCCACTTAAAGAACAAACGGAGGATGTGGAAGCAAAGTGGACAGCATTTAAGGAAGGCTTTGTTGGAACAGCTGAGGAGATATGTGGCCGAACATCAGGAAAGCCCACACAAAGTCGAAAGAAGAAAGAACAGTGGTGGTGGAACCAGGAAGTTGAACAAGCTATACAAGAAAAGAAGGCGGCACTGAAGCGAGTGAGGCAGATAAGACAAGGAAGAAGCAGAAGTACCGGGAGAAGAACGCAGCAAATAAGGCTGTAGCAAAAGCAAGAGATAAGAAACAACAGGAATGGTGCGATAGAAATGAAGAAGATGGCGGGGAAAAAATTATCTTCCAGCTGGCCAGAGATAGAGAGAGATAGCAAAGATACTACTCAAACATCTGCAATGAAGAGACGCGATGGGACATTGGTCACTGGATTAAAACAAGTGCTAAGTGAATGGGAGGAGTATTTTAAGAAACAACTAAACCCGGAGGGAGAATGTGAGATAGAGATACCACATTCTGTAAGGAGAGAGCTGGAGGTGAGGTCAATAACAGAAGAGGTCGAGAAAGCTGTAACGAAGAAGATAACTGGGAAGGCTGTAGCAGTGGATAAATCCTGTTTGCTATGAAACCGTTGCAGTATCAGTGTCAATCAAAAGCTGAATCCTTTACTTAGTGAGCCAATCAATCTTTCTAATAAAATATGCTAGTTAAATCCTGTTAGCTATGAAACCATTGCAATTATATTGAGGCAATCAGGCGATATAAGAAGAAACTAAAATCCTCAGGGTAAATACTGTATAGATGGTCCAAGAACACAAATCTAGCAATCAATTATTTAAATTTCTACGAGTGGTCAATGGTAGAATTGGGTGATAGTCCCAGGCAATTTATACAATTTGTTACACAGTTTCAGCTCTAGTAATACCAACACATTAAATGACAACAACTGTTGTAGGTATGTCTTCGATGTATTGAAACAAATGAACATGTTGCCAAAAGATGTTATTTGAGCTATTTCTAACCATGATAATGCACTAATATGGGTCACTTAAATTCTGTATTACAGATTTGTCAGTCGGTGTTAGTTTCACCACCAACTCACGCAAAATAGAGAGATATTATAAACCTGTCATACCTAAATATTTTATACAACAACTGTCATTCAGCTTTGCATTGTTTGATGTATTTCTATTCAGGGACATAAATTTGCTGTGATCTCATCTTGTTCATGTACTTAGGGTTTTGATTTATCATTTAAATTCAGTATTACAAATTTTGTTTGGCGATATGGTTTTCACCACCAAACACAATCTGGAATCATCAACTTCCTGAAACAATAGCTTTTGCATAGTGTCAGCAACTATGACATTACAAATCAATCAATGTAATACTTTACCATTTTCATAAACGTTAATTAAATCTAACGATCAGGCTCAAAAATTACAGTCAAAAGTATTAAAGTAATCAATGGTAAACTTCTGCAAGAGAGACAATTTATAGGTTTGACAGTTTACCTTCAGTTAAAGCAGTCAAAAGCGGAATCAAGTGCCTTAAATTCAGTAACTTGTCGTGGTTTCACACCAATTCAAAACATCAACTTGAATGCATTTGTATCATTGTCAATCAAATATTACAAAGTACATGCAGACATTACCTTCAGTTCCAGTCAACGGAATGGATTGTCCATAGGAATCAGTAATAACAGTGTATTTTGCTGCAACCTGGCTGTTAACAAACTGATACAATTACATCACACCATGAAGTTTTATAACAAGGCATTGTTGCCATGGCAGATACAGCCATAATTATGGTGACAAGAACAGAAACATAATGCTACCATTCAACATTTTCAATCGTCTTACTGATAAAATGATGAAAGAGGATATTGACACGTCATTTACATCAACAGCTGTTGCATGGTAGTCTTCGTTGTAAAGAAACAAATGACCATGTTGTCAAAGGAGATGCTATTAAAGTTATTTCTAAACAAAAGGTGCATTCCAGTGGGATGGGATGGCCGTTCTTCAGTTCTGTATTACAGATTGGCATGGTGTGATTAGTTTCACAACCAATTTACACAGACACCAATTAGAAAAGTAGCAACAGTAATGATTCTTGAATTACATCACACTTGGATAATTTCTTTACAGCAGAAAGTAATGTAATCTTCCCACTATTAGTCACGTACTCCGAAAAGTAGTTGTTGAATATTTTAATTACTCTAAAATGGGCAGAAGTTTCCTGTGACTTTACAGGTTGTGAACATACGTAGAATCAATACATACTGTATTCAACCTAATAAGCTTACAGTACGCTGGAAAAATAATTGGGCAATGAAAAAATATCAAGGAATCTGTTCTCATAAGTGTACAATAAAATGTGTTTCTGTAGACAATAAGGTAGCTGTTTAACACTAGTGGTGTCATTTGGTGACAAATGTAGAACTATTGAAAAGTGGTTGCAACAACTTAACACCAGATGGCGACACTTCTCAGTTGTTCCACACTAGTCAACTTACAATAATTATGGATCCTGCTGATTAAAAAGGGACTGCATGCTAATTAGGGCATATACGCTTAATAGGTCGACTCAGGTATTCATGTTATATGTTAATTACTTAGAAACGTAATTCCTTCAATATAATATCAAATAATTGACTGAATTTCTGCAATGGAGTTGATGACATACCTACTGCACCAGTCAATCGGGAATCAAGGCCCTGAACGTTTCCTGAAAGAAAGATGCATTTTCTATCAGTGTCAATCAAAAGCTGAATCCTTTACTTAGTGAGCCAATCAGTCTTTCTAATAAAATATGCTTAGTTAAATCCTGTTTGCTATGAAACTGTTGCAATTATATTGAGGCAATCAGGCGATATAAGAAGAAACTAAAATCCTCAGGGTAAAGACTGTATAGGTGGTTCCAAGAACACAAATCTAGCAAATCAATGATTTAAATTTCTATGAGTGGTAAATGGAACAACTGGATGATAGTCCCAGGCAATTTATACCATTTGTTACAAAGTTTTAGCTCTAGTAATACCAACACATTAAATGACAACAACTGTTGTAGCTATGTGTTCAATGTATTGAAACAAATGAACATGTTGCCAAAAGATGTTAGTTGAGCTATTTCTAACCATGATAATGCACTCTTGTGGGTTATTTAAATTCTGTATTACATATTTGCGTGGCGTGGTTAGTTTCACCACCAACTCACGCAGACTAGAGAGATATTATAATTAATAAACCTGTTATACAATAACTGTGGCAGCTTTGCATTCGCTGTATTTCTATTCAGGTTATTGCACTGACGTGGGTTTCTTAAATTCAGTATTACAGATTTGTTTGGCGTGGTTTTTTCACCACCAATTCACACATACATCAACTGTAGAAGTTTTATACAGCAACTAATAAGCCTGTAATACTTTACCATTTTGTAATGCAATACGTTCAAAATATTACAAAAGTATTGACTGAACTTCTGCAAGAGACTGGTTGACATACCTTCAGTTCCAGTCAAACGGGAATCAATGCCCGCAACTTGTCCTAAAAAAAGATGATTTGTATCATTGTCAATCAAATGTACATGGACATTATTTAATGGATCCATAGGAATCAGTAATAACAGTGTATTTTGCTGCAACCTGGCTGTTAACAAACTGATACAATTACATCACACCATGAAGTTTTATAACAAGGCACTGTTGCCATGGCAGATGCATCCCATAATTATGGTGACAAGAACAGAAACATAATGCTACCATTCAACATTTCAATCGTCTTACTGATAAAATGATGAAAGAGGATATTGACACGTCATTTACATCAACAGCTGTTGCATGGTAGTCTTCACTGTAAAGAAACAAATGACCATGTTGTCAAAGGAGATGCTATTAAAGTTATTTCTAAACAAAAGGTGCATTCCAGTGGGATGGGATGGCCGTTCTTAAGTTCTGTATTACAGATTGGCATGGTGTGATTAGTTTCACAACCAATTAACACAGACACCAATTAGAAAAGTAGCAACAGTAATGATTTACGATGAATTACATCGCACTTGGATAATTTCTTTACAGCAGAAAGTAATGTGAAGTAATACCAGTGTTAGTCGCGTACTCCGAAAAGTAGTTGTTGAATATTTAAATTACTCCAAAATCGGCAGAAGTTTCCTGTGACTTTACAGGTTGTGAACATACGTAGACTCAATACATACTGTATTCAACCTAATAAGCTTACAGTACGCTGGAAAAATAATTGGGCAATAAAAAAATATCAAGGAATCTGTTCTCATAAGTGTACAATAAAATGTGTTTCTGTAGACAATAAGGTAGCTGTTTAACACTAGTGGTGTCATTTGGTGACAAATGTAGAACTATTGAAAAGTGGTTGCAACAACTTAACACCAGATGGCGACACTTCTCAGTTGTTCCACACTAGTCAACTTACAATAATTATGGATCCTGCTGATTAAAAAGGGAGTGCATGCTAATTAGGTCATGTACGCTTAATAGGTCGACTCCGGTATTCATGTTATATGTTAATTACTTAGAAACGTAATTCCTTCAATATAATATAAAATAATTGACTGAATTTCTGCAATGGAGTTGATGACATACCTACTGCACCAGTCAATCGGGAATCAAGGCCCTGAACGTTTCCTGAAAGAAAGATGCATTTTCTATCAGTGTCAATCAAAAGCTGAATCCTTTACTTAGTGAGCCAATCAGTCTTTCTAATAAAATATGCTTAGTTAAATCCTGTTTGCTATGAAACCGTTGCAATTATATTGAGGCAATCAGGCGATATAAGAAGAAACTAAAATCCTCAGGGCAAAGACTGTATAGGTGGTTCCAAGAACACAAATCTAGCAAATCAATGATTTAAATTTCTATGAGTGGTAAATGGAACAACTGGATGATAGTCCCAGGCAATTTATACCATTTGTTACAAAGTTTTAGCTCTAGTAATACCAACACATTAAATGACAACAACTGTTGTAGCTATGTGTTCAATGTATTGAAACAAATGAACATGTTGCCAAAAGATGTTAGTTGAGCTATTTCTAACCATGATAATACGCTCTTGTGGGTTATTTAAATTCTGTATTACATATTTGCGTGGCGTGGTTAGTTTCACCACCAACTCACGCAGACTAGAGAGATATTATAATTAATAAACCTGTTATACAATAACTGTGGCAGCTTTGCATTCGCTGTATTTCTATTCAGGTTATTGCACTGACGTGGGTTTCTTAAATTCAGTATTACAGATTTGTTTGGCATGGTTTTTTCACCACCAATTCACACATACATCAACTGTAGAAGTTTTATACTGCAACTAATAAGCCTGTAATACTTTTACCATTTTGTAATGCAATACGTTCAAAATATTACAAAAGTATTGACTGAACTTCTGCAAGAGACTGGTTGACATACCTTCAGTTCCAGTCAAACGGGAATCAATGCCCGCAACTTGTCCTAAAAAAAGATGATTTGTATAATTGTCAATCAAATGTTCATGGACATTATTTAATGGATCCATAGGAATCAGTAATAACAGTTTATTTTGCTGCAACCTGGCTGTTAACAAACTGATACAATTACATCACACCATGAAGTTTTATAACAAGGCACTGTTGCCATGGCAGATGCATCCCATAATTATGGTGACAAGAACAGAAACATAATGCTACCATTCAACATTTTCAATCGTCTTACTGATAAAATGTTGAAAGAGGATATTGACAAGTCATTTACATCAAAGCTATTGCATGATAGTCTTAGTTGTAAAGAAACAAATGACCATGTTGTCAAAGGAGACGCTATTAAGTTATTTCTAAACAGAAGGTGCATTCCAGTGGGATGGGATGGCCGTTCTTAAGTTCTGTATTACAGATTGGCATGGTGTGATTAGTTTCACAACCAATTTAAACAGACACCAATTAGAAAAGTAGCAACAGTAATGATTCTGAATTACATCACACTTGGATAATTTCTTTACAGCAGAAAGTAATGTAAAATCTTCCCACTATTAGTCACATACTCGAAAAGTAGTTGTTGAATATTTTAATTACTCTAAAATGGGCAGAAGTTTCCTGTGACTTTACAGGTTGTGAACATACATAGAATCAATACATACTGTATTCAACCTAATAAGCTTACAGTACGCTGGAAAATAATTGGGCAATGAAAAATATCAAGAATCTGTTCTCATAAGTGTACAATAAAATGTGTTTCTGTAGACAATAAGGTAGCTGTTTAACACTAGTGGTGTCATTTGGTGACAAATGTAGAACTATTGAAAAGTGGTTGCAACAACTTAACACCAGATGGCGACACTTCTCAGTTGTTCCACACTAGTCAACTTACAATAATTATGGATCCTGATGATTAAAAAGGGAGTGCATGCTAATTAGGGCATATACGCTTAATAGGTCGACTCAGGTATTCATGTTATATGTTAATTACTTAGAAACGTAATTCCTTCAATATAATATCAAATAATTGACTGAATTTCTGCAATGGAGTTGATGACTTACCTACTGCACCAGTCAATCGGGAATCAAGGCCCTGAACGTTTCCTGAAAGAAAGATGCATTTTCTATCAGTGTCAATCAAAAGCTGAATCCTTTACTTAGTGAGCCAATCAGTCTTTCTAATAAAATATGCTTAGTTAAATCCTGTTTGCTATGAAACTGTTGCAATTATATTGAGGCAATCAGGCGATATAAGAAGAAACTAAAATCCTCAGGGTAAAGACTGTATAGGTGGTTCCAAGAACACAAATCTAGCAAATCAATGATTTAAATTTCTATGAGTGGTAAATGAACAACTGGATGATAGTCCCAGGCAATTTATACCATTTGTTACAAAGTTTTAGCTCTAGTAATACCAACACATTAAATGACAACAACTGTTGTAGCTATGTGTTCAATGTATTGAAACAAATGAACATGTTGCCAAAAGATGTTAGTTGAGCTATTTCTAACCATGATAATGCACTCTTGTGGGTTATTTAAATTCTGTATTACATATTTGCATGGCGTGGTTATTTCACCACCAACTCACGCAGACTAGAGAGATATTATAATTAATAAACTGTTATACAATAATCTTTGCATTCGCTGTATTTCTATTCAGGTTAAGGACTGCGTGGGTTTCTTAAATTCAGTATTACAGATTTGTTTGGCGTGGTTTTTTCACCACCATTCACACATACATCAACTGTAAGTTTTTATACAGCAACTAATAAGCCTGTAATACTTTACCATTTTGTAATGCAATACGTTCAAAATATTACAAAAGTATTGACTGAACTTCGCAAGAGACTGGTTGACATACCTTCAGTTCCAGTCAAACGGGAATCAATGCCACAACTTGTCCTAAAAAAAGATGATTTGTATCATTGTCAATCAAATGTACATGGACATTATTTAATGGATCCATAGGAATCAGTAATAACAGTGTATTTTGCTGCAACCTGGCTGTTAACAAACTGATACAATTACATCACACCATGAAGTTTTATAACAAGGCACTGTTGCCATGGCAGATGCATCCCATAATTATGGTGACAAGAACAGAAACATAATGCTACCATTCAACATTTTCAATCGTCTTACTGATAAAATGTTGAAAGAGGATATTGACACGTCATTTACATCAATATCTGTTGCATGGTAGTCTTTGTTGTAAAGAAACAAATGACCATGTTGTCAAAGGAGACGCTATTAAAGTTATTTCTAAACAAAAGGTGCATTCCAGTGGGATGGGATGGCCGTTCTTCAGTTCTGTATTACAGATTGGCATGGTGTGATTAGTTTCACAACCAATTTACACAGACACCAATTAGAAAAGTAGCAACAGTAATGATTCTGAATTACATCACACTTGGATAATTTCTTTACAGCAGAAAGTAATGTAATCTTCCCACTATTAGTCACGTACTCCGAAAAGTAGTTGTTGAATATTTTAATTACTCTAAAATGGGCAGAAGTTTCCTGTGACTTTACAGGTTGTGAACATACGTAGAATCAATACATACTGTATTCAACCTAATAAGCTTACAGTACGCTGGAAAAATAATTGGGCAATGAAAAATATCAAGGAATCTGTTCTCATAAGTGTACAATAAAATGTGTTTCTGTAGACAATAAGGTAGCTGTTTAACACTAGTGGTGTCATTTGGTGACAAATGTAGAACTATTGAAAAGTGGTTGCAACAACTTAACACCAGATGGCGACACTTCTCAGTTGTTCCACACTAGTCAACTTACAATAATTATGGATCCTGCTGATTAAAAAGGGACTGCATGCTAATTAGGGCATATACGCTTAATAGGTCGACTCAGGTATTCATGTTATATGTTAATTACTTAGAAACGTAATTCCTTCAATATAATATCAAATAATTGACTGAATTTCTGCAATGGAGTTGATGACATACCTACTGCACCAGTCAATCGGGAATCAAGGCCCTGAACGTTTCCTGAAAGAAAGATGCATTTTCTATCAGTGTCAATCAAAAGCTGAATCCTTTACTTAGTGAGCCAATCAGTCTTTCTAATAAAATATGCTTAGTTAAATCCTGTTTGCTATGAAACTGTTGCAATTATTTTGAGGCAATCAGGCGATATAAGAAGAAACTAAAATCCTCAGGGTAAAGACTGTATAGGTGGTTCCAAGAACACAAATCTAGCAAATCAATGATTTAAATTTCTATGAGTGGTAAATGGAACAACTGGATGATAGTCCCAGGCAATTTATACCATTTGTTACAAAGTTTTTAGCTCTAGTAATACCAACACATTAATGACAACTGTTGTAGCTATGTCTTCGATGTATTGAAACAAATGAACATGTTGTCAAAAGATGTTAGTTGAGCTATTTCTAACCATGATAATGCACTCATGTGGGTTACTTAAATTCTGTATCACATATTTGCGTGGCGTGTTTAGTTTCACCACCAACTCACGCAGCCTAGAGAGATATTATAATTAATAAACCTGTTATACAAAAACTGTGGCAGCTTTGCATTCGCTGTATTTCTATTCAGGTTATTGCACTGACATGGGTTTCTTAAATTCAGTATTACAGATTTGTTTGGCGTGGTTTTTTCACAACCAATTCACACATACATCAACTGTAAAAGTTTTATACTGCAACTAATAAGCCTGTAATACTTTACCATTTTGTAATGCAATACATTCAAAATATTACAAAAGTATTGACTGAACTTCTGCAAGAGACTGGTTGACTTACCTTCAGTTCCAGTCAATCGGGAATCAAGGCCCGCAACTTGTCCTGAAAAAAAAAGATGATTTGTATCATTGTCAATCAAATGTACATGGACATTATTTAGTGGACCCATAGGAATCAGTAATAACAGTGTATTTTGCTGCAACCTGGCTGTTAACAAACTTATACAATTACATCACACCATGAAGTTTTATAAAAAGGTATATTTGCCATGGCAGATACAGCCAATAATTATGGTGACAAGAACAGAAACATAATGCTACCATTCAACGATTTCAAACATATTACTGATAAAATGTTGAAAGAGGATATCGACACGTCATTTACATCAACAGCTGTTGAATGGGAGTCTTCGTTGTAATGAAACAAATGACCATGTTATCAAAGGAGATGCTATTAAAGTTATTTCTAAACAAAAGGTGCATTCCAGTGGGATGGGATGGCCGTTCTTAAGTTCTGTATTACAGATTTGCATGGTGTGATTAGTTTCACAACCAATTAACACAGACACCAACTAGAAAAGTAGCAACAGTAATGATTCTGAAATACATCACATTTGGATAATCTCTTTACAGCAGAAAGTAATGTGAAGTCATACCAGCATTAGTCGCATACTCCGAAAAGTAGTTGTTGAATTTTTGAATTACTCCAAAATGGGAAGAAGTTTCCTGGGATTTTACAAGTTGTGAACATACGTAGAATCAACATATACTGTATTCAACCAAATAAGCTTACAGTATGCTGGAGAAATAACTGAGCAATGAAAAAATATCAAGGAATCTGTTCTTATCAGCGTACAATAAAATGTGTATCTCTAGACAATAAGGTAGCTGTTTAACACTAGTGGTGTCATTTGGTGACAAATGTAGAACTATTGAAAAGTGGTTGCAACTGCTTGACACCAGATGGCGACACTTCTCAGTTGTTTCACACTAGTCAACTTACAATAATTATGGATCCTGCTGATTACAACGGGGGTGCATGCTAATCAGGCCATGTACGCTTAATAGGTTGACCCCGGTATTAATGTTCTATGTTAATTACTAAGAAACGCAATTCCTTCAATATAAAACAAAACAATTGACTGAATTTCTGCAATGGAGTTGATGACTTACCTACTGCGCCAGTCAATCGGGAATCAAGGCCCTGAACGTTTCCTGAAACAAAGATGCATTTTGTATCAGTGTCAATCAAAAGCTGAATCCTTTATTTAGTGAGCCAACCAGTCTTTCTAATAAAATATGCTTACTTAAAACCTGTTTGCTATGAAACCGGTGCAATTATATTGAGGCGATCAGGCGATATAAGAAGAAACTAAAATGCTCATGGTACAGACTGTATAGATGGTTCCAAGAACACAAATCTAGCAATCAATGATTTATATTTCTACGAGTGGTAAATGGTAGAATTGGGTGATAGTCCCAGGCAATTTATACCATTTGTTTGAAGTTGCAGCTCTAGTAATACCAACGCATTAAATGACAACAACTGTTGTAGCTATGTCTTGGATGTAATGAAACAAATGATCATGGTGCCAAAATATATGTTATTTGAGCTATTTCTAATCATGTTAATGCACTCATGTGGGTTAATTAAATTCTGTATTAGAGATTTTTCTGGCATAGTTAGTTTCACCACCAATTCACACAGGCTAGAGAGGTCTTATAAATAATAATCCTGTCATACCTCAATATTTGGTAAAAACAACTAGCACACACTCATAATGACTAGTCATTACCAGATCACGTACTCCAAATCAAAGTGTTTGATGTATTTCTTAAATATTGCAAAATGGGCATAAATTTGCTGTGATCAATAATCTTATTCATGTACTTACAGCTAGGATATATTGATTTACAGCTTATTTATGCCTGATAGCATAATACCTACAAATAACATATCTTAACTTCAGATATGGATTTGTTGACCTACCTTCAGCACCAGTCAATCTGGAATCTAGGCTCACAACGTTCCCTGAAACAAATAAGCTTTTGTATTAGTGTCAGTCAGATACACAGGAACATTACATAGGGGTCAATCAATCTCGTTAATTAAATATATTTATCGTTCTCATGGTTTTTTATAACACCCCGATATAATTAAATGTAAACGAAAAGGCTGTAAAAGAAGAAAAAAACAACCGAAATGGTAAAGCAATCAAAGGTAAAACTGGGAGATAGTGTCAGACAATTTATAGAATGTGTTTGAAAGTTTAGTTGAAGTAATACCAGCACATTAAAGCTGTTTTTTAAGATAATAACTGAGGCAGCTTTGTATTGGCTGTATTTCTATTCAGGTTATTGCACTGACGTGGCTTTCTTCAATTCAGTATTACAGATTTGTTTGGCGTGGTGTTTTCACCAACAATTCACACAGGCGTCAACTGTAGAAGTTTTATACTGCAACTAATAAGCCTGTAATACTTCACTATTTTGTAATGCAATACTTTCAAAATATTACAAAAGTATTGACTGAATTTCTGCAACTGACTTGTTGACTTACCTTCAGTTCCAGTCAATCGGGAATCAAGGCCCGCAACTTGTCCTAAAAAAAGATGATTTGTATCATTGTCAATCAAATGTACATGGACATTATTTAATGGATCCATAGGAATCAGTAATAACAGTGTATTTTGCTGCAACCTGGCTGTTAACAAACTGATACAATTACATCACACCATGAAGTTTTATAACAAGGCACTGTTGCCATGGCAGATGCATCCCATAATTATGGTGACAAGAACAGAAACATAATGCTACCATTCAACATTTTCAATCGTCTTACTGATAAAATGTTGAAAGAGGATATTGACACGTCATTTACATCAACCGCTATTGCATGATAGTCTTAGTTGTAAAGAAACAAATGACCATGTTGTCAAAGGAGACGCTATTAAAGTTATTTCTAAGCAGAAGGTGCATTCCAGTGGGATGGGATGGCCGTTCTTAAGTTCTGTATTACAGATTGGCATGGTGTGATTAGTTTCACAACCAATTTACACAGACACCAATTAGAAAAGTAGCAACAGTAATGATTCTGAATTACATCACACTTGGATAATTTCTTTACAGCAGAAAGTAATGTAAAATCTTCCCACTATTAGTCACGTACTCCGAAAAGTAGTTGTTGAATATTTTAATTACTCTAAAATGGGCAGAAGTTTCCTGTGACTTTACAGGTTGTGAACATACGTAGAATCAATACATACTGTATTCAACCTAATAAGCTTACAGTACGCTGGAAAAATAATTGGGCAATGAAAAAATATCAAGGAATCTGTTCTCATAAGTGTACAATAAAATGTGTTTCTGTAGACAATAAGGTAGCTGTTTAACACTAGTGGTGTCATTTGGTGACAAATGTAGAACTATTGAAAAGTGGTTGCAACAACTTAACACCAGATGGCGACACTTCTCAGTTGTTCCACACTAGTCAACTTACAATAATTATGGATCCTGATGATTAAAAAGGGAGTGCATGCTAATTAGGGCATATACGCTTAATAGGTCGACTCAGGTATTCATGTTATATGTTAATTACTTAGAAACGTAATTCCTTCAATATAATATCAAATAATTGACTGAATTTCTGCAATGGAGTTGATGACTTACCTACTGCACCAGTCAATCGGGAATCAAGGCCCTGAACGTTTCCTGAAAGAAAGATGCATTTTCTATCAGTGTCAATCAAAAGCTGAATCCTTTACTTAGTGAGCCAATCAGTCTTTCTAATAAAATATGCCTAGTTAAATCCTGTTTGCTATGAAACTGTTGCAATTATATTGAGGCAATCAGGCGATATAAGAAGAAACTAAAATCCTCAGGGTAAAGACTGTATAGATGGTCCAAGAACACAAATCTAGCAATCAATTATTTAAATTTCTACGAGTGGTCAATGGTAGAATTGGGTGATAGTCCCAGGCAATTTATACAATTTGTTACACAGTTTCAGCTCTAGTAATACCAACACATTAAATGACAACAACTGTTGTAGGTATGTCTTCGATGTATTGAAACAAATGAACATGTTGCCAAAAGATGTTAGTTGAGCTATTTCTAACCATGATAATGCACTCTTGTGGGTTATTTAAATTCTGTATTACATATTTGCGTGGCGTGGTAAGTTTCACCACCAACTCACGCAGACTAAGAGATATTATAATTAATAAACCTGTTATACAATAACTGTGGCAGCTTTGTATTGGCTGTATTTCTATTCAGGTTATTGCACTGACGTGGCTTTCTTCAATTCAGTATTACAGATTTGTTTGGCGTGGTGTTTTCACCAACAATTCACACAGGCGTCAACTGTAGAAGTTTTATACTGCAACTAATAAGCCTGTAATACTTCACTATTTTGTAATGCAATACTTTCAAAATATTACAAAAGTATTGACTGAATTTCTGCAACTGACTTGTTGACTTACCTTCAGTTCCAGTCAATCGGGAATCAAGGCCCGCAACTTGTCCTGAAAAAAAAAGATGATTTGTATCATTGTCAATCAAATGTACATGGACATTATTTAGTGGATCCATAGGAATCAGTAATAACAGTGTATTTTGCTGCAACCTGGCTGTTAACAAACTTATACAATTACATCACACCATGAAGTTTTATAAAAAGGTATATTTGCCATGGCAGATACAGCCAATAATTATGGTGACAAGAACAGAAACATAATGCTACCATTCAACGATTTCAAACATATTACTGATAAAATGTTGAAAGAGGATATCGACACGTCATTTACATCAACAGCTGTTGAATGGGAGTCTTCGTTGTAATGAAACAAATGACCATGTTATCAAAGGAGATGCTATTAAAGTTATTTCTAAACAAAAGGTGCATTCCAGTGGGATGGGATGGCCGTTCTTAAGTTCTGTATTACAGATTTGCATGGTGTGATTAGTTTCACAACCAATTAACACAGACACCAACTAGAAAAGTAGCAACAGTAATGATTCTGAATTACATCACACTTGGATAATTTCTTTACAGCAGAAAGTAATGTAAAATCTTCCCACTATTAGTCACGTACTCGAAAAGTATAGTTGTTGAATATTTTAATTACTCTAAAATGGGCAGAAGTTTCCTGTGACTTTACAGGTTGTGAACATACGTAGAATCAATACATACTGTATTCAACCTAATAAGCTTACAGTACGCTGGAAAAATAATTGGGCAATAAAAAAATATCAAGGAATCTGTTCTCATAAGTGTACAATAAAATGTGTTTCTGTAGACAATAAGGTAGCTGTTTAACACTAGTGGTGTCATTTGGTGACAAATGTAGAACTATTGAAAAGTGGTTGCAACAACTTAACACCAGATGGCGACACTTCTCAGTTGTTCCACACTAGTCAACTTACAATAATTATGGATCCTGATGATTAAAAAGGGAGTGCATGCTAATTAGGGCATATACGCTTAATAGGTCGACTCAGGTATTCATGTTATATGTTAATTACTTAGAAACGTAATTCCTTCAATATAATATCAAATAATTGACTGAATTTCTGCAATGGAGTTGATGACTTACCTACTGCACCAGTCAATCGGGAATCAAGGCCCTGAACGTTTCCTGAAAGAAAGATGCATTTTCTATCAGTGTCAATCAAAAGCTGAATCCTTTACTTAGTGAGCCAATCAGTCTTTCTAATAAAATATGCTTAGGTAAATCCTGTTTGCTATGAAACCGTTGCAATTATATTGAGGCAATCAGACGATATAAGAAGAAACTAAAATCCTCAGGGTAAAGACTGTATAGGTGGTTCCAAGAACACAAATCTAGCAAATCAATGATTTAAATTTCTACGAGTGGTAAATGAAAGAACTGGGTGATAGTCCCAGGCAATTTATACCATTTGTTACAAAGTTTTAGCTCTAGTAATACCAACACATTAAATGGCAACAACTGTTGTAGCTATGTCTTCGACGTATTGAAACAAATGAACATATTGCCAAAAGATGTTATTTGAGCTATTTCTAACCATGATAATACGCTCATGTGGGTTAGTTAAATTCTGTATTACATATTTGCCTGGCGTGGTTAGTTTCACCACCATTTCACGCAGACTAGAGAGGTATTATAATTAATAAACTTGATATACCTAAATATTTGGTAAAAACAACTAGCACACACTCATAATGACTAGTCATTACCAGATCACGTACTCCAAATCAAAGTGTTTGATGTATTTCTTAAATATTGCAAAATGGGCATAAATTTGCTGTGATCAATAATCTTATTCATGTACTTACAGCTAGGATATATTGATTTACAATTTAGTTATGTCTGATAGCATAATACCTACAAATAACATAAAACCATTGACTTAACTTCAGATATGGAGTTGTTGACCTACCTTCAGCACCAGTCAATCTGGAATCTAGGTTCAGAACGTTCCCTGATACAAATAAGCTTTTGCATTAGTGTCAGTCAGATACATATGAACATTACAAAAGGGTCAATCAATCTCGTTAAATAAATATATTTATCGTTGTCATGGTTGTCATAAAACCGATGTAATTAAATCTACAGGATCAGGCTGTAAAAGAAGAAAAAGCAACCAGAATGGTAACAGTCCCTATAGTAAATGGTAAGGTAATCAATGGTAAAACTGGGAGATAGTGTCAGACAGTTTATAGAATTTGTTTGAAAGTTTAGTTGAAGTAATACCACCACATTAAAGCTGTTTCTTAAGACAATAACTGTGGCAGCTTTGCATTCGCTGTATTTCTATTCAGGTTATTGCACTGACGTGGGTTTCTTAAATTCAGTATTACAGATTTGTTTGGCGTGTTTTTTTCACCACCAATTCAAATATACATCAACTGTAGAAGTTTTATACTGCAACTAATAAGCCTGTAATACTTTACCATTTTGTAATGCAATACATTCAAAATATTACAAAAATATTGACTGAACTTCTGCAAGAGACTGGTTATCTTACCTTCAGTTCCAGTCAAACGGGAATCAAGGCCCGCAACTTGTCCTAAAAAAAGATAATTTGTATCATTGTCAATCAAATGTACATGGACATTATTTAATGGATCCATAGGAATCAGTAATAACAGTGTATTTTGCTGCAACCTGGCTGTTAACAAACTGATACAATTACATCACACCATGAAGTTTTATAACAAGGCACTGTTGCCATGGCAGATGCATCCCATAATTATGGTGACAAGAACAGAAACATAATGCTACCATTCAACATTTTCAATCGTCTTACTGATAAAATGTTGAAAGAGGATATTGACACGTCATTTACATCAATAGCTGTTGCATGGTAGTCTTTGTTGTAAAGAAACAAATGACCATGTTGTCAAAGGAGACGCTATTAAAGTTATTTCTAAACAAAAGGTGCATTCCAGTGGGATGGGATGGCCGTTCTTCAGTTCTGTATTACAGATTGGCATGGTGTGATTAGTTTCACAACCAATTTACACAGACACCAATTAGAAAAGTAGCAACAGTAATGATTCTGAATTACATCACACTTGGATAATTTCTTTACAGCAGAAAAGTAATGTAATCTTCCCACTATTAGTCACGTACTCCGAAAAGTAGTTGTTGAATATTTTAATTACTCTAAAATGGGCAGAAGTTTCCTGTGACTTTACAGGTTGTGAACATACGTAGAATCAATACATACTGTATTCAACCTAATAAGCTTACAGTACGCTGGAAAAATAATTGGGCAATGAAAAAATATCAAGGAATCTGTTCTCATAAGTGTACAATAAAATGTGTTTCTGTAGACAATAAGGTAGCTGTTTAACACTAGTGGTGTCATTTGGTGACAAATGTAGAACTATTGAAAAGTGGTTGCAACAACTTAACACCAGATGGCGACACTTCTCAGTTGTTCCACACTAGTCAACTTACAATAATTATGGATCCTGCTGATTAAAAAGGGACTGCATGCTAATTAGGGCATATACGCTTAATAGGTCGACTCAGGTATTCATGTTATATGTTAATTACTTAGAAACGTAATTCCTTCAATATAATATCAAATAATTGACTGAATTTCTGCAATGGAGTTGATGACATACCTACTGCACCAGTCAATCGGGAATCAAGGCCTGAACGTTTCCTGAAAGAACGATGCATTTTCTATCAGTGTCAATCAAAAGCTGAATCCTTTACTTAGTGAGCCAATCAGTCTTTCTAATAAAATATGCCTAGTTAAATCCTGTTTGCTATGAAACTGTTGCAATTATATTGAGGCAATCAGGCGATATAAGAAGAAACTAAAATCCTCAGGGTAAAGACTGTATAGGTGGTTCCAAGAACACAAATCTAGCAAATCAATGATTTAAATTTCTATGAGTGGTAAATGGAACAACTGGATGATAGTCCCAGGCAATTTATACCATTTGTTAAAAGTTTTAGCTCTAGTAATACCAACACATTAAATGACAACAACTGTTGTAGCTATGTGTTCAATGTATTGAAACAAATGAACATGTTGCCAAAAGATGTTAGTTGAGCTATTTCTAACCATGATAATGCACTCTTGTGGGTTATTTAAATTCTGTATTACATATTTGCGTGGCGTGGTTAGTTTCACCACCAACTCACGCAGACTAGAGAGATATTATAATTAATAAACCTGTTATACAATAACTGTGGCAGCTTTGCATTCGCTGTATTTCTATTCAGGTTATTGCACTGACGTGGGTTTCTTAAATTCAGTATTACAGATTTGTTTGGCGTGGTTTTTTCACCACCAATTCACACATACATCAACTGTAGAAGTTTTATACAGCAACTAATAAGCCTGTAATACTTTACCATTTTGTAATGCAATACATTCAAAATATTACAAAATATTGACTGAACTTCTGCAAGAGACTGGTTATCTTACCTTCAGTTCCAGTCAAACGGGAATCAAGGCCCGCAACTTGTCCTAAAAAAAGATAATTTGTATCATTGTCAATCAAATGTACATGGACATTATTTAATGGATCCATAGGAATCAGTAATAACAGTGTATTTTGCTGCAACCTGGCTGTTAACAAACTGATACAATTACATCACACCATGAAGTTTTATAACAAGGCACTGTTGCCATGGCAGATGCATCCCATAATTATGGTGACAAGAACAGAAACATAATGCTACCATTCAACATTTTCAATCGTCTTACTGATAAAATGTTGAAAGAGGATATTGACACGTCATTTACATCAATAGCTGTTGCATGGTAGTCTTTGTTGTAAAGAAACAAATGACCATGTTGTCAAAGGAGACGCTATTAAAGTTATTTCTAAACAAAAGGTGCATTCCAGTGGGATGGGATGGCCGTTCTTAAGTTCTGTATTACAGATTGGCATGGTGTGATTAGTTTCACAACCAATTTACACAGACACCAATTAGAAAAGTAGCAACAGTAATGATTCTGAATTACATCACACTTGGATAATTTCTTTACAGCAGAAAGTAATGTAATCTTCCCACTATTAGTCACGTACTCCGAAAAGTAGTTGTTGAATATTTTAATTACTCTAAAATGGGCAGAAGTTTCCTGTGACTTTACAGGTTGTGAACATACGTAGAATCAATACATACTGTATTCAACCTAATAAGCTTACAGTACGCTGGAAAAATAATTGGGCAATGAAAAAATATCAAGGAATCTGTTCTCATAAGTGTACAATAAAATGTGTTTCTGTAGACAATAAGGTAGCTGTTTAACACTAGTGGTGTCATTTGGTGACAAATGTAGAACTATTGAAAAGTGGTTGCAACAACTTAACACCAGATGGCGACACTTCTCAGTTGTTCCACACTAGTCAACTTACAATAATTATGGATCCTGCTGATTAAAAAGGGACTGCATTCTAATTAGGGCATATACGCTTAATAGGTCGACTCAGGTATTCATGTTATATGTTAATTACTTAGAAACGTAATTCCTTCAATATAATATCAAATAATTGACTGAATTTCTGCAATGGAGTTGATGACATACCTACTGCACCAGTCAATCGGGAATCAAGGCCCTGAACGTTTCCTGAAAGAACGATGCATTTTCTATCAGTGTCAATCAAAAGCTGAATCCTTTACTTAGTGAGCCAATCAGTCTTTCTAATAAAATATGCCTAGTTAAATCCTGTTTGCTATGAAACTGTTGCAATTATATTGAGGCAATCAGGCGATATAAGAAGAAACTAAAATCCTCAGGGTAAAGACTGTATAGGTGGTTCCAAGAACACAAATCTAGCAAATCAATGATTTAAATTTCTATGAGTGGTAAATGGAACAACTGGATGATAGTCCCAGGCAATTTATACCATTTGTTAAAAAGTTTTAGCTCTAGTAATACCAACACATTAAATGACAACAACTGTTGTAGCTATGTGTTCAATGTATTGAAACAAATGAACATGTTGCCAAAAGATGTTAGTTGAGCTATTTCTAACCATGATAATGCACTCTTGTGGGTTATTTAAATTCTGTATTACATATTTGCGTGGCGTGGTTAGTTTCACCACCAACTCACGCAGACTAGAGAGATATTATAATTAATAAACCTGTTATACAATAACTGTGGCAGCTTTGCATTCGCTGTATTTCTATTCAGGTTATTGCACTGACGTGGGTTTCTTAAATTCAGTATTACAGATTTGTTTGGCGTGTTTTTTTCACCAGCAATTCAAATATACATCAACTGTAGAAGTTTTATACTGCAACTAATAAGCCTGTAATACTTTACCATTTTGTAATGCAATACATTCAAAATATTACAAAAATATTGACTGAACTTCTGCAAGAGACTGGTTATCTTACCTTCAGTTCCAGTCAAACGGGAATCAAGGCCCGCAACTTGTCCTAAAAAAAGATAATTTGTATCATTGTCAATCAAATGTACATGGACATTATTTAATGGATCCATAGGAATCAGTAATAACAGTGTATTTTGCTGCAACCTGGCTGTTAACAAACTGATACAATTACATCACACCATGAAGTTTTATAACAAGGCACTGTTGCCATGGCAGATGCATCCCATAATTATGGTGACAAGAACAGAAACATAATGCTACCATTCAACATTTTCAATCGTCTTACTGATAAAATGTTGAAAGAGGATATTGACACGTCATTTACATCAATAGCTGTTGCATGGTAGTCTTTGTTGTAAAGAAACAAATGACCATGTTGTCAAAGGAGACGCTATTAAAGTTATTTCTAAACAAAGGTGCATTCCAGTGGGATGGGATGGCGTTCTTCAGTTCTGTATTACAGATTGGCATGGTGTGATTAGTTTCACAACCAATTTACACAGACACCAATTAGAAAAGTAGCAACAGTAATGATTCTGAATTACATCACACTTGGATAATTTCTTTACAGCAGAAAGTAATGTAATCTTCCCACTATTAGTCACGTACTCCGAAAAGTAGTTGTTGAATTTTTTAATTACTCCAAAATGGGCAGAAGTGTCCTGTGACTTTACAGGTTGTGAACATACGTAGAATCAATACATACTGTATTCAACCTAATAAGCCTACAGTACGCTGGAAAAATAATTGGGCAATGAGAAAATATCAAGGAATCTGTTCTCATAAGTGTACAATAAAATGTGTTTCTGTAGACAATAAGGTAGCTGTTTAACACTAGTGGTGTCATTTGGTGACAAATGTAGAACTATTGAAAAGTGGTTGCAACAACTTAACACCAGATGGCGACACTTCTCAGTTGTTCCACACTAGTCAACTTACAATAATTATGGATCCTGCTGATTAAAAAGGGACTGCATGCTAATTAGGGCATATACGCTTAATAGGTCGACTCAGGTATTCATGTTATATGTTAATTACTTAGAAACGTAATTCCTTCAATATAATATCAAATAATTGACTGAATTTCTGCAATGGAGTTGATGACTTACCTACTGCACCAGTCAATCGGGAATCAAGGCCCTGAACGTTTCCTGAAAGAAAGATGCATTTTCTATCAGTGTCAATCAAAAGCTGAATCCTTTACTTAGTGAGCCAATCAGTCTTTCTAATAAAATATGCTTAGGTAAATCCTGTTTGCTATGAAACCGTTGCAATTATATTGAGGCAATCAGACGATATAAGAAGAAACTAAAATCCTCAGGGTAAAGACTGTATAGGTGGTTCCAAGAACACAAATCTAGCAAATCAATGATTTAAATTTCTACGAGTGGTAAATGAAAGAACTGGGTGATAGTCCCAGGCAATTTATACCATTTGTTACAAAGTTTTAGCTCTAGTAATACCAACACATTAAATGGCAACAACTGTTGTAGCTATGTCTTCGACGTATTGAAACAAATGAACATATTGCCAAAAGATGTTATTTGAGCTATTTCTAACCATGATAATACGCTCATGTGGGTTAGTTAAATTCTGTATTACATATTTGCCTGGCGTGGTTAGTTTCACCACCATTTCACGCAGACTAGAGAGGTATTATAATTAATAAACTTGATATACCTAAATATTTGGTAAAAACAACTAGCACACACTCATAATGACTAGTCATTACCAGATCACGTACTCCAAATCAAAGTGTTTGATGTATTTCTTAAATATTGCAAAATGGGCATAAATTTGCTGTGATCAATAATCTTATTCATGTACTTACAGCTAGGATATATTGATTTACAATTTAGTTATGTCTGATAGCATAATACCTACAAATAACATAAAACCATTGACTTAACTTCAGATATGGAGTTGTTGACCTACCTTCAGCACCAGTCAATCTGGAATCTAGGTTCAGAACGTTCCCTGATACAAATAAGCTTTTGCATTAGTGTCAGTCAGATACATATGAACATTACAAAAGGGTCAATCAATCTCGTTAAATAAATATATTTATCGTTGTCATGGTTGTCATAAAACCGATGTAATTAAATCTACAGGATCAGGCTGTAAAAGAAGAAAAAGCAACCAGAATGGTAACAGTCCCTATAGTAAATGGTAAGGTAATCAATGGTAAAACTGGGAGATAGTGTCAGACAGTTTATAGAATTTGTTTGAAAGTTTAGTTGAAGTAATACCACCACATTAAAGCTGTTTCTTAAGACAATAACTGTGGCAGCTTTGCATTCGCTGTATTTCTATTCAGGTTATTGCACTGACGTGGGTTTCTTAAATTCAGTATTACAGATTTGTTTGGCGTGTTTTTTCACCACCAATTCAAATATACATCAACTGTAGAAGTTTTATACTGCAACTAATAAGCCTGTAATACTTTACCATTTTGTAATGCAATACATTCAAAATATTACAAAAATATTGACTGAACTTCTGCAAGAGACTGGTTATCTTACCTTCAGTTCCAGTCAAGCGGGAATCAAGGCCCGCAACTTGTCCTAAAAAAGATAATTTGTATCATTGTCAATCAAATGTACATGGACATTATTTAATGGATCCATAGGAATCAGTAATAACAGTGTATTTTGCTGCAACCTGGCTGTTAACAAACTTATACAATTACATCACACCATGAAGTTTTATAAAAAGGTATATTTGCCATGGCAGATACAGCCAATAATTATGGTGACAAGAACAGAAACATAATGCTACCATTCAACGATTTCAAACATATTACTGATAAAATGTTGAAAGAGGATATCGACACGTCATTTACATCAACAGCTGTTGAATGGGAGTCTTCGTTGTAATGAAACAAATGACCATGTTATCAAAGGAGATGCTATTAAAGTTATTTCTAAACAAAAGGTGCATTCCAGTGGGATGGGATGGCCGTTCTTCAGTTCTGTATTACAGATTGGCATGGTGTGATTAGTTTCACAACCAATTTACACAGACACCAATTAGAAAAGTAGCAACAGTAATGATTCTGAATTACATCACACTTGGATAATTTCTTTACAGCAGAAAGTAATGTAATCTTCCCACTATTAGTCACGTACTCCGAAAAGTAGTTGTTGAATATTTTAATTACTCTAAAATGGGCAGAAGTTTCCTGTGACTTTACAGGTTGTGAACATACGTAGAATCAATACATACTGTATTCAACCTAATAAGCTTACAGTACGCTGGAAAAATAATTGGGCAATGAAAAATATCAAGGAATCTGTTCTCATAAGTGTACAATAAAATGTGTTTCTGTAGACAATAAGGTAGCTGTTTAACACTAGTGGTGTCATTTGGTGACAAATGTAGAACTATTGAAAAGTGGTTGCAACAACTTAACACCAGATGGCGACACTTCTCAGTTGTTCCACACTAGTCAACTTACAATAATTATGGATCCTGCTGATTAAAAAGGGACTGCATGCTAATTAGGGCATATACGCTTAATAGGTCGACTCAGGTATTCATGTTATATGTTAATTACTTAGAAACGTAATTCCTTCAATATAATATCAAATAATTGACTGAATTTCTGCAATGGAGTTGATGACATACCTACTGCACCAGTCAATCGGGAATCAAGGCCCTGAACGTTTCCTGAAAGAACGATGCATTTTCTATCAGTGTCAATCAAAAGCTGAATCCTTTACTTAGTGAGCCAATCAGTCTTTCTAATAAAATATGCCTAGTTAAATCCTGTTTGCTATGAAACTGTTGCAATTATATTGAGGCAATCAGGCGATATAAGAAGAAACTAAAATCCTCAGGGTAAAGACTGTATAGGTGGTTCCAAGAACACAAATCTAGCAAATCAATGATTTAAATTTCTATGAGTGGTAAATGGAACAACTGGATGATAGTCCCAGGCAATTTATACCATTTGTTAAAAAGTTTTAGCTCTAGTAATACCAACACATTAAATGACAACAACTGTTGTAGCTATGTGTTCAATGTATTGAAACAAATGAACATGTTGCCAAAAGATGTTAGTTGAGCTATTTCTAACCATGATAATGCACTCTTGTGGGTTATTTAAATTCTGTATTACATATTTGCGTGGCGTGGTTAGTTTCACCACCAACTCACGCAGACTAGAGAGATATTATAATTAATAAACCTGTTATACAATAACTGTGGCAGCTTTGCATTCGCTGTATTTCTATTCAGGTTATTGCACTGACGTGGGTTTCTTAAATTCAGTATTACAGATTTGTTTGGCGTGGTTTTTCACCACCAATTCACACATACATCAACTGTAGAAGTTTTATACAGCAACTAATAAGCCTGTAATACTTTACCATTTTGTAATGCAATACATTCAAAATATTACAAAAATATTGACTGAACTTCTGCAAGAGACTGGTTATCTTACCTTCAGTTCCAGTCAAACGGGAATCAAGGCCCGCAACTTGTCCTAAAAAAAGATAATTTGTATCATTGTCAATCAAATGTACATGGACATTATTTAATGGATCCATAGGAATCAGTAATAACAGTGTATTTTGCTGCAACCTGGCTGTTAACAAACTGATACAATTACATCACACCATGAAGTTTTATAACAAGGCACTGTTGCCATGGCAGATGCATCCCATAATTATGGTGACAAGAACAGAAACATAATGCTACCATTCAACATTTTCAATCGTCTTACTGATAAAATGTTGAAAGAGGATATTGACACGTCATTTACATCAATAGCTGTTGCATGGTAGTCTTTGTTG
Source organism: Lamellibrachia satsuma (assembly GCA_033239005.1). Taxonomy (NCBI): domain Eukaryota; kingdom Metazoa; phylum Annelida; class Polychaeta; order Sabellida; family Siboglinidae; genus Lamellibrachia; species Lamellibrachia satsuma. The sequence continues at coordinate 2,023,056 of BSQZ01000074.1, read as the reverse complement.
TAAAGAAACAAATGACCATGTTGTCAAAGGAGACGCTATTAAAGTTATTTCTAAACAAAAGGTGCATTCCAGTGGGATGGGATGGCCGTTCTTAAGTTCTGTATTACAGATTGGCATGGTGTGATTAGTTTCACAACCAATTTACACAGACACCAATTAGAAAAGTAGCAACAGTAATGATTCTGAATTACATCACACTTGGATAATTTCTTTACAGCAGAAAGTAATGTAATCTTCCCACTATTAGTCACGTACTCCGAAAAGTAGTTGTTGAATATTTTAATTACTCTAAAATGGGCAGAAGTTTCCTGTGACTTTACAGGTTGTGAACATACGTAGAATCAATACATACTGTATTCAACCTAATAAGCTTACAGTACGCTGGAAAAATAATTGGGCAGTGAAAAAATATCAAGGAATCTGTTCTCATAAGTGTACAATAAAATGTGTTTCTGTAGACAATAAGGTAGCTGTTTAACACTAGTGGTGTCATTTGGTGACAAATGTAGAACTATTGAAAAGTGGTTGCAACAACTTAACACCAGATGGCGACACTTCTCAGTTGTTCCACACTAGTCAACTTACAATAATTATGGATCCTGCTGATTAAAAAGGGACTGCATGCTAATTAGGGCATATACGCTTAATAGGTCGACTCAGGTATTCATGTTATATGTTAATTACTTAGAAACGTAATTCCTTCAATATAATATCAAATAATTGACTGAATTTCTGCAATGGAGTTGATGACATACCTACTGCACCAGTCAATCGGGAATCAAGGCCCTGAACGTTTCCTGAAAGAAAGATGCATTTTCTATCAGTGTCAATCAAAAGCTGAATCCTTTACTTAGTGAGCCAATCAGTCTTTCTAATAAAATATGCCTAGTTAAATCCTGTTTGCTATGAAACTGTTGCAATTATATTGAGGCAATCAGGCGATATAAGAAGAAACTAAAATCCTCAGGGTAAAGACTGTATAGGTGGTTCCAAGAACACAAATCTAGCAAATCAATGATTTAAATTTCTATGAGTGGTAAATGGAACAACTGGATGATAGTCCCAGGCAATTTATACCATTTGTTAAAAAGTTTTAGCTCTAGTAATACCAACACATTAAATGACAACAACTGTTGTAGCTATGTGTTCAATGTATTGAAACAAATGAACATGTTGCCAAAAGATGTTAGTTGAGCTATTTCTAACCATGATAATGCACTCTTGTGGGTTATTTAAATTCTGTATTACATATTTGCGTGGCGTGGTTAGTTTCACCACCAACTCACGCAGACTAGAGAGATATTATAATTAATAAACCTGTTATACAATAACTGTGGCAGCTTTGCATTCGCTGTATTTCTATTCAGGTTATTGCACTGACGTGGGTTTCTTAAATTCAGTATTACAGATTTGTTTGGCGTGGTTTTTTCACCACCAATTCACACATACATCAACTGTAGAAGTTTTATACAGCAACTAATAAGCCTGTAATACTTTACCATTTTGTAATGCAATACATTCAAAATATTACAAAAATATTGACTGAACTTCTGCAAGAGACTGGTTATCTTACCTTCAGTTCCAGTCAAACGGGAATCAAGGCCCGCAACTTGTCCTAAAAAAAGATAATTTGTATCATTGTCAATCAAATGTACATGGACATTATTTAATGGATCCATAGGAATCAGTAATAACAGTGTATTTTGCTGCAACCTGGCTGTTAACAAACTGATACAATTACATCACACCATGAAGTTTTATAACAAGGCACTGTTGCCATGGCAGATGCATCCCATAATTATGGTGACAAGAACAGAAACATAATGCTACCATTCAACATTTTCAATCGTCCTACTGATAAAATGTTGAAAGAGGATATTGACACGTCATTTACATCAATAGCTGTTGCATGGTAGTCTTTGTTGTAAAGAAACAAATGACCATGTTGTCAAAGGAGACGCTATTAAAGTTATTTCTAAACAGAAGGTGCATTCCAGTGGGATGGGATGGCCGTTCTTCAGTTCTGTATTACAGATTGGCATGGTGTGATTAGTTTCACAACCAATTTACACAGACTCCAACTAGAAAAGTAGCAACAGTAATGATTCTGAATTACATCACAGTTGGATAATTTCTTTACAGCAGAAAGTAATGTGAAGTAATACCAGTGTTAGTCGCATACTCCGAAAAGTAGTTGTTGAATTTTTTAATTACTCCAAAATGGGCAGAAGTTTCCTGTGACTTTACAGATTGTGAACATACGTAGAATCAATACATACTGTATTCAACCTAATAAGCTTACAGTACGCTGGAAAAATAATTCGGCAATGAAAAAATATCAAGGAATCTGTTCTGATCAGTGTACAATAAAATGTGTTTCTGTAGACAATAAAGTAGCTGTTTAACACTAGTGGTGTCATTTGGTGACAAATGTAGAACTATTGAAAAGCGGTTGCAACAACTTAACACCAGATGGCGACACTTCTCAGTTGTTCCACACTAGTCAACTTACAATAATTATGGATCCTGCTGATTAAAAAGGGACTGCATGCTAATTAGGGCATATATGCTTAATAGGTCGACTCCGGTATTCATGTTATATGTTAATTACTTAGAAACGTAATTCCTTCAATATAATATCAAATAATTGACTGAATTTCTGCAATGGAGTTGATGACTTACCTACTGCACCAGTCAATCGGGAATCAAGGCCCTGAACGTTTCCTGAAAGAAAGATGCATTTTCTATCAGTGTCAATCAAAAGCTGAATCCTTTACTTAGTGAGCCAATCAGTCTTTCTAATAAAATATGCTTAGTTAAATCCTGTTTGCTATGAAACCGTTGCAATTATATTGAGGCAATCAGGCGATATAAGAAGAAACTAAAATCCTCCTCAAAATATTACAAAAGTATTGACTGAACTTCTGCAAGAGATTGGTTCACTTACCTTCAGTTCCAGTCAAACGGGAATCAAGGCCCGCAACTTGTCCTAAAAAAAAGATGATTTGTATCATTGTCAATCAAATGTTCATGGACATTATTTAATGGATCCATAGGAATCAGCAATAACAGTGTATTTTGCTGCAACCTGGCTGTTAACAAACTGATACAATTAAATCACACCATGAAGTTTTATAACAAGGTATTGTTGCCATGGCAGATACAGCACATAATTATGGTGACAAGAACAGAAACATAATGCTACAATTCAACGATTTCAATCGTCTAACTAATAAAATGATGAAAGAGGATATTGACACGTCATTTACATCAACAGCTGTTGCATGGGAGTCTTCATTGTAAAGAAACAAATGACCATGTTGTCAAAGGAGACGCTATTAAAGTTATTTCTAAACAGAAGGTGCATTCCAGTGGGATGGGATGGCCGTTCTTAAGTTCTGTATTACAGATTGGCATGGTGTGATTAGTTTCACAACCAATTTATACAGACACCAACTAGAAAAGTAGCAACAGTAATGATTCTGAATTACATCACAGTTGGATAATTTCTTTAGAGCAGAAAGTAATGTAAAGTAATACCAGTTAGTCGCATACTCCGAAAAGTAGTTGTTGAATTTTTTAATTACTCCAAAATGGGCAGAAGTTTCCTGTGACTTTACAGGTTGTGAACATACGAAGAATCAATACATACTGTATTCAACCTAATAAGCCTACAGTACGCTGGAAAAATAATTGGGCAATGAGAAAATATCAAGGAATCTGTTCTCATAAGTGTACAATAAAATGTGTTTCTGTAGACAATAAGGTATCTGTTTAACACTAGTGGTGTCATTTGGTGACATATGTAAAACTATTGAAAAGCGGTTGCAACAACTTAACACCAGAGGACGACACTTCTCAGTTGTTCCACACTAGTCAACTTACAATAATTATGGATCCTGCTGATTAAAAAGGGACTGCATGCTAATTAGGGCATATATGCTTAATAGGTCGACTCCGGTATTCATGTTATATGTTAATTACTTAGAAACGTAATTCCTTCAATATAATATCAAATAATTGACTGAATTTCTGCAATGGAGTTGATGACTTACCTACTGCACCAGTCAATCGGGAATCAAGGCCCTGAACGTTTCCTGAAAGAAAGATGCATTTTCTATCAGTGTCAATCAAAAGCTGAATCCTTTACTTAGTGAGCCAATCAGTCTTTCTAATAAAATATGCTTAGTTAAATCCTGTTTGCTATGAAACCGTTGCAATTATATTGAGGCAATCAGGCGATATAAGAAGAAACTAAAATCCTCCTCAAAATATTACAAAAGTATTGACTGAACTTCTGCAAGAGATTGGTTCACTTACCTTCAGTTCCAGTCAAACGGGAATCAAGGCCCGCAACTTGTCCTAAAAAAAAGATGATTTGTATCATTGTCAATCAAATGTTCATGGACATTATTTAATGGATCCATAGGAATCAGCAATAACAGTGTATTTTGCTGCAACCTGGCTGTTAACAAACTGATACAATTACATCACACCATGAAGTTTTATAACAAGGTATTGTTGCCATGGCAGATACAGCGCATAATTATGGTGACAAGAACAGAAACATAATGCTACCATTCAACGATTTCAATCGTCTAACTAATAAAATGATGAAAGAGGATATTGACACGTCATTTACATCAACAGCTGTTGCATGGGAATCTTCGTTGTAAAGAAACAAATGACCATGTTGTCAAAAGAGACGCTATTAAAGTTATTTCTAAACAGAAGGTGCATTCCAGTGGGATGGGATGGCCGTTCTTAAGTTCTGTGTTACAGATTGGCATGGTGTGATTAGTTTCACAACCAATTTACACAAACACCAACTAGAAAAGTAGCAATAGCAATGATTCTGAATTACATCACAGTTGGATAATTTCTTCACAGCAGGAAGTAATGTGAAGTAATACCAGTGTTAGTCGCATACTCCGAAAAGTAGTTGTTGAATTTTTTAATTACTCCAAAATGGGCAGTAGTTTCCTGTGACTTTACAGGTTGTGAACATACGTAGAATCAACACATACTGTATTCAACCTAATAAGCTTACAGTACGCTGGAAAAATAATTGGGCAATGAAAAAATATCAAGGAATCTGTTCTCATAAGTGTACAATAAAATGTGTTTCTGTAGACAATAAGGTAGCTGTTTAACACTAGTGGTGTCATTTGGTGACAAATGTAGAACTATTGAAAAGCGGTTGCAACAACTTAACACCAGATGGCGACTTCTCAGTTGTTCCACACTAGTCAACTTACAATAATTATGGATCCTGCTGATTAAAAAGGGACTGCTGCTAATTAGGGCATATACGCTTAATAGGTCGACTCCGGTATTCATGTTATATGTTAATTACTTAGAAACGTAATTCCTTCAATATAATATCAAATAATTGACTGAATTTCTGCAATGGAGTTGATGACTTACCTACTGCACCAGTCAATCGGGAATCAAGGCCCTGAACGTTTCCTGAAAGAAAGATGCATTTTCTATCAGTGTCAATCAAAAGCTGAATCCTTTACTTAGTGAGCCAATCAGTCTTTCTAATAAAATATGCTTAGTTAAATCCTGTTTGCTATGAAACCGTTGCAATTATTTTGAGGCAATCAGGCGATATAAGAACTAAAATCCTCAGGGTAAAGACTGTATAGGTGGTTCCAAGAACACAAATCTAGCAAATCAATGATTTATATTTCTATGAGTGGTAAATGGAACAACTGGATGATAGTCCCAGGCAATTTATACCATTTGTTACAAAGTTTTAGCTCTAGTAATACCAACACATTAAATGACAACAACTGTTGTAGCTATGTCTTCGATGTATTGAAACAAATGAACATGTTGCCAAAAGATGTTATTTGAGCTATTTCTAACCATGATAATGCACTCATGTGGGTTACTTAAATTCTGTATTACATATTTGTGTGGCGTGGTTAGTTTCACCACCAATTCACGCAGACTAGAGAGATATTATAATTAATAAACCTGTTATACCTAAATATTTGGTAAAAACAACTAGCACACACTCATAATGCCTAGTCATTACCAGATCACCTATTCCAAATCAAAGTGTTTGACGTATTTCTTAAATATTGCAAAATTTACATAAATTTGCTGTGATCAATCATCTTGTTCATGTACTTACAGCTAGGATATATTGATTTACCATTTAGTTATGTCTGATAGCATAATACCTACAAATAACATAAAACCATTGACTTAACTTCAGATATGGAGTTGTTCACCTACCTTCAGCACCAGTCAATCTGGAATCTAGGTTCAGAACGTTCCCTGAAACAAACAAGCTTTTGCATTAGTGTCAGTCAGATACATATGAACATTACAAAGGGGTCAATCAATCTCGTTAATTAAATATATTTATCGTTGTCATGGTTGTCATAAAACCGATGTAATTAAATCTACACGATCAGGCTGTAAAAGAAGAAAAAGCAACCAGAATGGTAACAGTCCCTATAGTAAATGGTAAAGTACTCAATAGTAAAACTGGGAGATAGTGTCAGACAATTTATAGAATTTGTTTGAAAGTTTAGTTGAAGTAATACCAGCACATTAAAGCTGTTTCTTAAGACAATAACTATGGCAGCTTTGCAAATAATTGACTGAATTTCTGCAATGGAGTTGATGACTTACCTTCAGCACCAGTCAATCGGGAATCAAGGCCTTGAACGTTTCCTGAAACAAAGTGTCTTGGGTTAGGAATTTGGCATGTTGGTTTCGCGTCGCGAAAACGATTAAATTTACGATGTAATTGAAGCATGTCATTTCACCCAAGTGTTATGTTGGTATTGCATACTAAATGCATTTAAAACTGTTTATCTGATTCTTACGCGAGGCGTATTTGTGAATCTCGATTGCAATTTACAAACCGTCGAAGCGTAGCCAGCGACAGCGATTGATGTCGGCGACAGCGCAAAACAAACAACACGTTGATACTCGTCCATTGATTTTGTTCGCCTAATGTTTCTTGAGAATTGTCAAAGCAATTCTAAGTAGGTTTAAGCAGACCCTTTGGCATTTTCCCCTGGCGGCAGAAAATCGGGGTCCACAACCGACCGCGTTATATCCGAATCCGCGTAATAACGGGGCGCGTAATAACGAGGCGCGACTGTATACTGTGTGTTTGGCAGTCCGCTCCAAGTCTGCTTTGGTCCACAAACTACTTAGTCATCGATTTTAAAATGTTATATTTCTTTTTTTAACGTTGTCCTCCTTGCGAAATTTGCAGTGTTCGACACCTAGTCTAATGCGCGCATCAACCTTGGTTTGGGCTTGGCGGGGATATATCACCAAAACGTCTCTCTTTTAATCATTATCGAGCTTTGTAACTTACTCGTGATTGTTACCTTATGCATTCAACGATGCATATCATATATAAATCTTTAGTTTGCTTTTCCTTAAGTTCTGCTTTTCGCCGAGGACAACTCCTTCGGTATTAATGCTGACTCTGAACTAAAAGACTGACATATGTGACCGGTAGTCTTTGCCATTCTCTCCTATTCGGCACTACTCTAGTTGTAGCTTCAGCCACGCTCCATGCAGTGCACATCGCCATTAGTGTCCCTCGGCATATGGCGGGATTGTCTGAATTCTCGCATCGTACACGTGCCGCACCAAGTGTGACAAATATGTGACTCAGGTCCGTTGGCTTGCTGTGTTGGTCCAGCCATGTGAGTCAATCAGTTGCGCTCTAGCGTCCCTGCTCAGCTGCCTGGTGTCGTCTGCATAACCAAGCTAAATTGAGTGTGATGCCGTCGTCAGGGTCGGAGCAACGACTGAACACAGAATCTAGGAATCTAAATTGAGTGTGCTGCCGTCGCCAGAGTCAACGAGTGAACATAATATCTAGTGCGCAGATAAATATGAGGAGAATCAGTCACCCGGCAATATTCCATGACGACCTTGGCCTGACACTGACCTGATGACGTTGAGTTTCTCTGGGAGCGAGGGCTCCACCAGTGGCAGCCCTGTAATCAACGAACACGACCTTGGCCTGACACTGACCTGACGACGTTGAGTTTCTCTGGGAGCGAGGGCTCCACCAGTGGCAGCACTGTAATCAACGAACACGACCTTGGCCTGACACTGACCTGACGATGTTGAGTTTCTCTGGGAGCGAGGGCTCCACCAGTGGCAGCCCTGTAATCAACGAACACGACCTTGGCCTGACACTGACCTGATGACGTTGAGTTTCTCTGGGAGAGAGGGATCCACCAGTGGCAGCCCTGTAATCAACGAACACGACCTTGGCCTGACACTGACCTGATGACGTTGAGTTTCCCTGGGAGCGAGGGCTCCACCAGTGGCAGCACTGTAATCAACGAACATGCATACGGCACTTTTTTTTCACAGCCACAATGTCGTCCACAACCTGACTTTGTATGAATAGGTTGCCCCGGCACCCTCTTCCTTCCCTGAATCCGTTTTGGTTGTCCGTGATGTGTCTGTTTTGGGTCATCTTCACTCTCCAGAGGATGATGATGGACACGGCTTTGATTGAGCAGGCAGATGGCGCGGAAGTTGGAGGGGGTCGCTTCTGTGCCATTTGATCTACCAACTGTGGCACGAGATCGCGTATTGGTTCAATTTACTATCCGACAGGTGGCAGCACCATTTTAACTAATTCCCACAAAACTCAGAAGCCACTTTGTGACCCCCCCAGCATAATATTGGTTTTGCAACCACTGCATCATACAGTCTTCATCATACGGTCAAAGCGCATTTTAGCCGCCATGTCGATCTGTCATTGAAAAACGAGAATGCTTGTCATCGAGCAAATGCACAAGATATATCAATGAAGATGTCATTGTTGGACGCGATCCATCTTCTCAGCAATGCCTGGGGGAACGTAACGTCGGTGACGGGCACGAATTGTTGGGAGAAATGTGGTCTTAAAATGGGACCTTGTGAACAGCCGGTCACAAGGTGACCTGGGCTGTGTGCAGCAGAAGACATTCCAGTCTTGCAGCAGTTTTGGACACATGGAAGGACATTGACGAGGATCTGTCCATTGCCAGACCCATGGGTGGTGACATTATTATTACTGAAGTGATATAGTAGATGATAATACAGATAACATAATCAGCCATTTAGGAGTATAAACACGGCTGGGACGGATTCATTCCGTCATACACTGGCACATTGCTCCACAGTGATCATTAACTGCTCATCGCCAAACTTGACCTCAGGAGAATCATTGACGTTTCTTATTTTTTATCTTTCTTATTTACGTAAACTAACCTTTCTTATTTACGTATACATACCTTTCTTATTTTACGTAAACGTATCTTTCTTATATACGTATACATACCTTTCTTATTTTACGTAAACGTTACAAATAAAGGTAACTTTGTGTTACTTGCAGATGTCACAATATATCTGTCAAAAGTAGTATGTTGGCTTCACGTACTTCACTCAAGACACTAACCTTGAAAGACACGACTCCAGTCCCAACCAGCTGTATGTGATCTCATTCTCTATATAATGCCCGTCTAATGAACGACACTGCACTATACACCACTTATACGATCTTATACGGTATTTAAGGTTTTCGTTGCGGGAAGGACATTTGTGTATTCATGGTCACAGGTGCATGTTAATCAACAGTTTATGATTCGTTTATTAGAATGATGATTAATGTTTCCATCAACGATGTACAACAGTTGGCGATCTTAGTCATAAAATGATGGTTGCTTTTCCATATGTGAGCAAAAGGGAGGCCACATCGAAGCTAGACGATTCACTTTCAACCATTTAATGAATCCTCAAACAGTGTCAAGAAATCGAAGTGAGTGTCAACAGCAACAGAAAACGAAATGGGCTTTGGAAGACTCCTGATGTCGACGTGGCAGTAACGTGAATCCATGTTACCCGAGAGAAGAATGCACCTTGGTCATGCAAAAGGCGAAAAACTTGCCTAAAACTGAATAATTCCACATTCAAGGCCACTGATGATTGGTTTTCTCGCTATGAGAAGAGGGAATGTCTGGTGCACAGAAAGCTACACAGTGAAGGTCAACCTGTCGACTCAAGTGACCATTCGATCAACCAAGTGTGGCCACAGCTCAGGCAAGCATACGATGACGACGACATATGGAATACTGACGAGAGTAGAACTTATTTCTGGGCACCCACTGATACAACTGTTACATTGAATCTGAGGCAGAGAAAGGGGAGATAAGTCAAAGGAGATGGAAACAGTTATATTCACACTCATGTTGACAAGAAGAAGCTGTTTGTCGTTGGGAAGAGAAAGGCGCTGCGCTGCTCACGGGTGTGAAGAGTTTACATGAGGCGTACGATGCCAGTTTCTCAGCCTGGATGACCGGGAGTCTTCAGCAGTTGTCTCACACAGTGGGAATAGGAACTGCGGAGTCAACAGAGACACATCCTGCTCCTGCTAGAAAACTGCTCCACAGGTCCATCAACCACGCAGCTCACAAACATTAAACTATCCTTCCCTTCATCCACAATAAAACATCAGTTTCTAAACATATGATCGAGACATCATACATCTAAGGTGGAAAGGAAGAGTGGTGGACCTTGACCTGATATACCCAAAATGAGTAAACTCTTGAGTAATTTTTTTTATCAAATTTGACCATTAGTAAGGTCACTGCATCAACAAGTTCCATTTAAAAATTAGAGTGGGTTCATGGTAAGTTCTTGAGATACAATAACTTGAAGTTAGGATGGTGGCAATGTTCATGCAAATTTAGGTTCTGCAGTCTAATTTAACCAGGTACCCTCAATGTTGTGTGCATTATCTATAATTGGTCAAATTTATTTTGATTTGGGTCTAATAACACAATGTACTTTGATCATCTGTTTTTGTCTGGGTTGTTTTTCGAATGCAGTGTCTCTTCCTGATCGTGGAGCATTGGCTCACTAACAGGTTACCATTCCCACCAGAGGAGCTGGCATCATATTGCAGCCAGCCTTGGAGGGTTTTACATTACAGCCCACTTGGAGGCATTCTGTTTGGTTTTGTGACAGTGGAAGTGTCAGGGGCAATACACAGCACAGGACCCAAGGGTCTGGTATCTGGCCTCATATCAGCCCAATGGATCTGACAGGGGACTAATGCTCAGCTGTGTGCATTGCTGCACTGACACTTCTTGTGCCATCGTTACAATAGGATTTACAATCCCACAGGGTTGATTGTATATAAAAACCATGGGCTTAGGTGTTATAGTCTCATAGCGTGAAGCACTTTAATTGATAGTGGTGATGGCTCCAAATAAAAGATCTGTGCCTAATCCTGAGTGTTGCAATCCGATTAAGAATCATGGAAGGAGACCTAAGGGTGTGCGACCGATATCTAGACAATTGTCGGAAAGGGATCCAAGCCTGGGGCTTCGAGTTGGAAACAAACTCTGTGTTCCGTGTAGAAAACGTGTGATGGCTGGACCAACAACAAGCAGTTCATCTGAAACTCAGAAAGTGGCCGGTCCAAGTACAGTTGGTGTAGTAGAGGAATTGGAAGATAACATCTCCACACTAAACACATCAATATCACCACTAGGAATATCTCCATTTAAGAAACAGAGACTGCGACGGTCAAAACAATATGCCAAAGTAAAAGTGAAGTGGGTTGGAACAGCCATCAAGCAGAGACTACAAGCCATGAATGTAGAAGAAAGTGACACTTCATCAAATCAGACTGGTGAATCTGAAATCATGCAGCAATTAAAAGATGCATTCCATGCATTAATTAAGAAGAAACAGTTGGGCAAGACAAAAGATCTTGGAAGAATTTGGTGCCACTGATGACATGGTTAGGCGAGCAACGAAAAGGGAATCCTAGCAACCCGAAACCCACCCAACCCAAAACTATCACGGAGAACTCTGACTCAAAGAGCAGTTGAACAAGTCAAAGAGTGGTACATATCTGATGAAGTTAGTCATGTGATGCCAGGGATGAAAGATTTTGTGTCAGAGAAAATGGAGGAGAAGCGAATTAAAATACAGAAGCACCTTATTCTCTGTAACCTCAGAGAGGCATATGAATCATTCAAAACAAAGCACACAGAAGTACGAGTTGGATTTTCCAAGTTTGCAGATCTCCATCTGAAGGAATGTGTTCTTGTAGGAGCTAGTGGTACACATGCAGTCTGTGTGTACTGTGCATCAGAATGTTAAGTTGATGTGGATAGGTGCCAAGCTTTGTCGTGAGACATTGGAGGATATCCCACTGAAGTCCCACAAGCATGGCCTGACTCAGATGACATGTAATCCTTCTCTTCCTGAATGTCACATGGGAGAATGTGCACAGTGTCCCAAGCTATCCACTTTCAAAGAACAAACGAATGCACTGATGGAAAGAGAAATGGTAGACAAAGTGCAGTAAGCACTCACAGTCTTCACTCACACTTCGCTCCTACTCAACAGCCTTGTCAATGTCCAAGGCACAAATCTCGGTGCTCAAGGATGATATCTGCTTTGATGACATCACAGGGTTTGGCACATGCAGATATGATAACCAATAGTGGCCGGGGTGTATATTGGACACTAGTGCTGATACAGAGGAAGTAACAATCAGCTTCTTCATCCATGCGGCCCTGCACCGTCACACATTTATCCCAGGAACCTAGTCACACATTGTATAAGTATTTGTATAATTATTCACACATTACAAACGTTCACATATTTGGGTGATTATTTGTATGTTGGTTCTTGGTCTTCAAATACATCTGTCATTGTTATAGTATGGTGTAATTTCAATTGGCCTATTCTTTTCTCACCTGCACATGTGAAAGCGTAAGTGTTACCAAGTGCTGTCCCAACTTTAATTTGTTGTATCTCAAGAACTCACGATGGTCCCATGTAATTTTTTTATGAAACTTGTTAATATAATGTCATAAAAATAACAATAAAATGTTACCAAAATCGGCGTTTACTCAGTTTGGTCTTATCAGGTCAAAGGTCAAGGACAGTGACCTAAATGACCTTTGTAAAAACTTTTTTCAACTGCCACGTAATGCATATATGTGAATAGAGCAATGTCTTAACTTTATCTTAAGAACAAAACCAGGACTTTAGGCCCATTAGGGCCAAAGTTATGTCTACATACATGTTTAGATGTAATGCAAAATTGTCAAAAAAACTCACTTTAAATTGCTGTATTTCAAGATCTTTCAAGGTCCCATTCAATTTTTTTGCATGATACTTGTAGATACAATAACCTTGCTAACGAAAAAATTTGATAAAAATCAGGGTTTACCCTTTTTGGGTATATCGGGTCAAAGGTCAAGGTCAATGACCTTTACAACAGTTTTTGTTTCAACTGCCACATGATGCATATCAATTGATAGAACAATGTTTCAGCTTTATCTTAAGACCAAAACCAACACTTTACGACCATCAAACAAAGAATACATGAGCTTTGTTCTGAAATATGAGAGAAAAATAGAATATCCATTATAAATTCTTAGAGTTTCACTTGTGTTTCCCTGGGCTCACACGAGGAGACATCGCCGAAAAGGTAAAGCAGCTCAGCTTGGACTTCCAAAAGACGCACAAACAAGACTACAATGGTATTGTGAATATGTCCGACAAGACGAATTGTGTGGCTGCTTTGATGCCGATCAGTAAACCCAAAAACATTCATGTACAGAACGTGTACATCATGAAGAGATGGAAAGTGACAGCTCTCTATCTACTCTGCTTTCATTAGTCATAGCAGTGGCAAACAACTTAATTTCTCCCCAAATTGGTCAGGGAAGCTTGAGTCATTATGTAATTCACTGGATGCGATGAGTTAATCGCTGTGATGCACAAAGGGTGTTCGCACAACTCTACTCTGGCAGTGTGGAGGTGTTCGACACAATTCTACCCTGTTGGTGTGGAGGTGTTCAACACAACTCTACTCTGGCAGCGTGTAGGTGTTCAACACAACTCTGCCCTGGTGGTGTGTAGGTGTTCAACACAACTCTACCCTGGCAGTGTGTAGGTGTTCAACAGCAACTCTACCCTGTCGGTGCGTAGGTGTTCAACACATCTCTACCCTGGCGGTGTGTAGGTGTTCAACACAACTCTACCCTATCGGTGTGTAGATGTTCAACACAACTCTACCCTGGCGGTGTGTAGGTGTTCAACACAACTCTACCCTGGCGGTGTGTAGGTGTTCAACACAACTCTACCCTGGCGGTGTGTAGGTGTTCAACACAACTCTACCCTTGCGGTGTGTAGGTGTTCAACACAACTCTACCCTGTCGGTGTGTAGGTGTTCAACATAACTCTGCCCTGGCAGTGTGCAGGTTTTCAACATAACTCTACCCTTGCGGTGTAAAGGTGTAAACACAACTCTACCATGGTGGTGTGGAGGTGTTCAACATAACTCTACCGTGGCAGTGTGTAGGCATTCAACACAACTCTATCCTGGTGGTGTGAAGGTGTTCAACACAACTCTACCCTGGTGGTGTGTAGGTGTTCAACACAATTACTCTGGTGGTGTGTAGGTGTTCAACACACCTCTACCCTGGTGGTGTGGAGGTGTTCAACCCAACTCTACCCTGGTGGTGTGGAAGTGTTCAACACAACTACTCTGGTGGTGTGTAGGTGTTCAACATGATCTCACAAGTTCAAACTAGAACTGATTGAATTTGCAACAAAACCATAATTGTTTTTTTTATTTCACATACAAGTATTCATACTCAGGGTTCGAAATTAGGCCCCTGGGTTCACTGCCAGACCCCCAATAGTTCAGAACCTTAGGGTCCAGCTGGACCCTACAATTTGGCCAAAAAATATGATATCTGTGTGTCTAGAATGCCCAGGACATGTGCAAATGAATACATGTGTAGTTGTTATGGTAAAAGGGTATATGACATTTAAAATACTGTAAATGAATACAACTGCCACTGGTATTTGTTGATCACATTACATTTGGATGACACTGTTATTTAAAATCCTAATGCGTACAGCTGTTGGAACATGGATCCCGATTAATTATCCAAACTGTCCAGTCTTTGAATGGCAGCATCCACGGAGATTGATCTTTAAACTTACAGATGTCAACGTTGTTCCGTTGTGATAATTCCTGTATATTTGAATATTGTCTATATCTCATTGTATAGCAAAAATGTCAATAAACGAAGACTGTAATGTTTACAGACAATTGTGTCAACTTACCTGCTACAACTTCAACATTTCTGTACATTTTTACTCAAACATCATGATTCAGTCTGATCAGTAAACACTGAATGTAATGATTACAGACAACTGTGTCAACTTACCTGCTACAGCTTCAACCTTTCTGGTTGTTGTTTGAAGATAAATGAATATATTAGTTGATGTCACTAGGAAATATTGGTTACAGCACTCCTGTTCATACAGTGATGGAATCACCGTATATAGCAATTTATCACTCAAACCTTCATGTTAGTATACTGTATCAATTTGCTCAATCCAAGCATAAAATAAATATTTCATATTTACTAATTTACCGTTTTACTATGTAATTCATTACTTTACATGTTTTTTCTTATCAAAAAACATAGACAGTATTCATTACAGACAATTGTTTCAACTTACCTGCTACAGTTTCAACCTTTCTGGTTGTTGTTTCAAGGCCTCCTGAAATGAAGATAAATGAATATATTAGTTGACGTCACTAGGAAATATTGGTTACAGCATTCAAGTTCATGCTGTGATGGAATCACCGTACATAGCAATTTGTCACTCAAACCTTCATGTTAGTATGCTGTATCAATTTGCTCAATCCAAATATAAAATAAATATTTCATATTTACTAATTTACTGTTTTTACTATGTAATTAATTTCTTTCAAGGCCTCCTGAAATTAAGATAAATGAATATATTAGTTGACGTCACTAGGAAATATTGATTACAGCACTCAAGTTCATGCTGTAATGGAATCACTGTACATAGCAATTTGTCACTCAAATCTTCATGTTATTATGCTGTACCAATTTGCTCAATCCAAATATAAAATAAATATTTCATATTTACTAATTTACTGTTTTTACTATGTAATTCATTACTTGACATGTTTTGCTTATCAAAAAACATAGACAGTAATGATTACAGACAATTGTTTCAACTTACCTGCTACAGTTTCAACCTTTCTGGTTGTTGTTTCAAGGCCTCCTGAAATGAAGATAAATGAATATATTAGTTGACGTCACTAGGAAATTTTGGTTACAGCACACAAGTTCATACAGTGATGGAATCACTGTACATAGCAATTTGTCACTCAAACCTTCATGTTAGTATGCTGTATCAATTTGCTCAATCCAAATATAAAATAAATATTTCATATTTACTAATTTACTGTTTTTACTATGTAAGTCATTACTTTACATGTTTTTTCTTATCAAAAAACATAGACAGTATTGATTACAGACAATTGTTTCAACTTACCTGCTACAGTTTCAACCTTTCTGGTTATTGTTTCAAGGCCTCCTAAAATGAAGATCAATGAATATATTAGTTGACGTCACTAGGAAATATTGGTTACAGCACTCAAGTTCATACAGTGATGAAATCACTGTACGTAGCAGTTTATCACTCAAACCTTCATGTTAGTATGCTGTATCAATTTGCTCAATCCAAATATAAAATAAATATTTCATATTTACTAATTTACTGTTTTTACTATGTAATTCATTACTTTACATGTTTTTTCTTATCAAAAAACATAGACAGTAATGATTACAGACAATTGTTTCAACTTACCTGCTACAGTTTCAACCTTTCTGGTTGTTGTTTCAAGGCCTCCTGAAATGAAGATAAATGAGTATATTAGTTGACGTCACTAGGAAATAATGGTTACAGCATTTAAGTTCATGCTGTGATGGAATCACCGTACATAGCAATTTGTCACTCAAACCTTCATGTTAGTATGCTGTATCAATTTGCTCAATCCAAATATAAAATAAATATTTCATATTTACTAATTTACTGTTTTTACTATGTAATTAATTTCTTTCAAGGCCTCCTGAAATTAAGATAAATGAATATATTAGTTGACGTCACTAGGAAATATTGATTACAGCACTCAAGTTCATGCTGTAATGGAATCACTGTACATAGCAATTTGTCACTCAAATCTTCATGTTATTATGCTGTACCAATTTGCTCAATCTAAATATAAAATAAATATTTCATATTTACTAATTTACTGTTTTTACTATGTAATTCATTACTTGACATGTTTTGCTTATCAAAAAACATAGACAGTAATGATTACAGACAATTGTTTCAACTTACCTGCTACAGTTTCAACCTTTCTGGTTGTTGTTTCAAGGCCTCCTGAAATGAAGATAAATGAATATATTAGTTGACGTCACTAGGAAATTTTGGTTACAGCACACAAGTTCATACAGTGATGGAATCACTGTACATAGCAATTTGTCACTCAAACCTTCATGTTAGTATGCTGTATCAATTTGCTCAATCCAAATATAAAATAAATATTTCATATTTACTAATTTACTGTTTTTACTATGTAATTCATTACTTTACATGTTTTTTCTTATCAAAAAACATAGACAGTATTGATTACAGACAATTGTTTCAACTTACCTGCTACAGTTTCAACCTTTCTGGTTGTTGTTTCAAGGCGTCCTGAAATGTAGATAAATGAATATATTAGTTGACGTCACTAGGAAATATTGGTTACAGCACTCAAGTTCATACAGTGATGAAATCACTGTACGTAGCAGTTTATCACTCAAACCTTCATGTTAGTATGCTGTATCAATTTGCTCAATCCAAATATAAAATAAATATTTCATATTTACTAATTTACTGTTTTTACTATGTAATTCATTACTTTACATGTTTTTTCTTATCAAAAAACATAGACAGTATTGATTACAGACAATTGTTTCAACTTACCTGCTACAGTTTCAACCTTTCTGTTTGTTGTTTCAAGGCCTCCTAAAATGAAGATCAATGAATATATTAGTTGACGTCACTAGGAAATATTGGTTACAGCACTCAAGTTCATACAGTGATGAAATCACTGTACATAGCAGTTTATCACTCAAACCTTCATGTTAGTATGCTGTATCAATTTGCTCAATCCAAATATAAAATAAATATTTCATATTTACTAATTTACTATTTTTACTATGTAATTCATTACTTTACATGTTTTTTCTTATCAAAAAACATAGACAGTAATGATTACAGACAATTGTTTCAACTTACCTGCTACAGTTTCAACCTTTCTGGTTGTTGTTTCAAGGCCTCCTGAAATGAAGATAAATGAGTATATTAGTTGACGTCACTAGGAAATAATGGTTACAGCATTTAAGTTCATGCTGTGATGGAATCACCGTACATAGCAATTTGTCACTCAAACCTTCATGTTAGTATGCTGTGTCAATTTGCTCAATCCAAATATAAAATAAATATTTCATATTTACTAATTTACTGTTTTTACTATGTAATTAATTTCTTTCAAGGCCTCCTGAAATTAAGATAAATGAATATATTAGTTGACGTCACTAGGAAATATTGATTACAGCACTCAAGTTCATGCTGTAATGGAATCACTGTACATAGCAATTTGTCACTCAAATCTTCATGTTATTATGCTGTACCAATTTGCTCAATCCAAATATAAAATAAATATTTCATATTTACTAATTTACTGTTTTTACTATGTAATTCATTACTTGACATGTTTTGCTTATCAAAAAACATAGACAGTAATGATTACAGACAATTGTTTCAACTTACCTGCTACAGTTTCAACCTTTCTGGTTGTTGTTTCAAGGCCTCCTGAAATGAAGATAAATGAATATATTAGTTGACGTCACTAGGAAATTTTGGTTACAGCACACAAGTTCATACAGTGATGGAATCACTGTACATAGCAATTTGTCACTCAAACCTTCATGTTAGTATGCTGTATCAATTTGCTCAATCCAAATATAAAATAAATATTTCATATTTACTAATTTACTGTTTTTACTATGTAATTCATTACTTTACATGTTTTTTCTTATCAAAAAACATAGACAGTATTGATTACAGACAATTGTTTCAACTTACCTGCTACAGTTTCAACCTTTCTGGTTGTTGTTTCAAGGCCTCCTAAAATGAAGATCAATGAATATATTAGTTGACGTCACTAGGAAATATTGGTTACAGCACTCAAGTTCATACAGTGATGAAATCACTGTACATAGCAGTTTATCACTCAAACCTTCATGTTAGTATGCTGTATCAATTTGCTCAATCCAAATATAAAATAAATATTTCATAATTACTAATTTACTGTTTTTACTATGTAATTCATTACTTTACATGTTTTTTCTTATCAAAAAACATAGACAGTATTCATTACAGACAATTGTTTCAACTTACCTGCTACAGTTTCAACCTTTCTGGTTGTTGTTTCAAGGCCTCCTGAAATGAAGATAAATGAGTATATTAGTTGACGTCACTAGGAAATAATGGTTACAGCATTTAAGTTCATGCTGTGATGGAATCACCATACATAGCAAATTGTCACTCAAACCTTTATGTTAGTATGCTGTATCAATTTGCTCAATCCAAATATAAAATAAATATTTCATATTTACTAATTTACTGTTTTTACTATGTAATTCATTACTTTACATGTTTTTTCTTATCAAAAAACATAGACAGTAATGATTACAGACAATTGTTTCAACTTACCTGCTACAGTTTCAACCTTTCTGGTTGTTGTTTCAAGGCCTCCTGAAATTAAGATAAATGAATATATTAGTTGACGTCACTAGGAAATTTTGGTTACAGCACTCAAGTTCATGCTGTGATGGAATCACTGTACATAGCAATTTGTCACTCAAACCTTCATGTTAGTATGCTGTATCAATTTTCTCAATCTAAATATAAAATAGATATTTCATATTTAATAATTTACTGTTTTTACTATGTAATTAATTACTTGACATGTTTTTCTTATAAAAACATAGACTGTAATGATTAGACAATTGTTTCAACTGACCTGCTACAGTTTCAACCTTTCTGGTTGTTGTTTCAAGGCCTCCTGAAATGAAGATAAATGAATATATTAGTTGACGTCACTAGGAAATATTGGTTACAGCACACAAGTTCATGCTGTGATGGAATCACTGTACATAGCAATTTGTCACTCAAACCTTCATGTTAGTATGCTGTATCAATTTGCTCAATCTAAATATAAAATAGATATTTCATATTTAATAATTTACTGTTTTTACTATGTAATTAATTACTTGACATGTTTTTCTTATAAAAACATAGACTGTAATGATTAGACAATTGTTTCAACTTACCTGCTACAGTTTCAACCTTTCTGGTTGTTGTTTCAAGGCCTCCTGAAATGAAGATAAATGAATATATTAGTTGACGTCACTAGGAAATATTGGTTACAGCACGCAAGTTCATGCTGTGATGGAATCACTGTACATAGCAATTTGTCACTCAAACCTTCATGTTATTATGCTGTACCAATTTGCTCAATCCAAATATAAAATAAATATTTCATATTTACTAATTTACTGTTTTTACTATGTAATTTATTACTTGACATGCTTTTTCTTATCTTCCACCACATACGTCCATTTTATTGAAATATTCGTCATTGATTTACAATGTTTCAAACTGTCAAAGTGTTATCACAAAATATTTTTAAGATGTATTGTTTTTTCTCATTAGTATTAATATTGGATGTTATCAGCGTATCTCCATTTATCACCTAGTAATATATTATAGTATATGCTAAAAATGGTTAATATTAATCTGACATTTTTATATTCTTCCTATGACAAGTCAACATGGTACACAGTGCTAACTTATAGTTATTAATTTACTATTTTCATTGTTTGTTATTGTACATTTGAAAATGTAATAGCAATAAGACAACTATTAAAAAAACATGCTATAAACATGAACATGTACTAACAGTAAGACAACTATTAACAAAACATGCTACAAACATGAATATTTATTGTAATACAGTTAAACAATTATGTTCTCTTCTTCGCCGACATTCAATGTTTTCTCATACTGTGTTTCGTACTAACCAGCTGATGCTACACATCACTAATTTATCATACAACAATATTTTAGAACACCGATTAAGATGCTGAAAATTAATTATCTTTACATACCTTCCACAGCTTGAACCTTTCGGCTGGTCGTTTGAAGGTCCCCTATGATGAGCATGTTTTATATTAGTATTCGTGATCACATATCTAGAATATAGTTGTAATTTATATAAATGTTGTTTCATATTAATCTGCCATTTTAGTATATTTCACCATGACTAATGCTTAATTAATTAATTACATTATTCATAGTTTGTATTCCAGTGATGATAAAATCTTCAGCTACTAATCTACTGTTTTTGTATTTTATTTTCATTTGACAACATCGTTGCACCAAAAAAAGTGAAGCATACTACAAAATGTAAAAGTAACTTTAGTACAACATCATCCTGGTTTTTCAAAATGCAATATAGATCCTGTTACACTGTGGTTAGCTCAATAGATCCTGTTACACTGTGGTTAGCACTCAATAAATCCTGTTACACTGTGGTTAGTGCTCAATAGATCCTGTTACACTGTGGTTAGTGCTCAATAGATGCTGTTACACTGTGGTTAGTGCTCAATAGATCCTGTTATGCTGTGGTTAGTTCTCAATAGATCCTGTTACACTGTGTTTAGTGCTCAATAGATCCTGTTACACTGTGGTTAGTTCTCAATAGATCCTGTTACACTGTGGTTATCACTAAATAAATCCTGTTACACTGTGGTTAGTGCTCAATAGATCCTGTTACACTGTGGTTAGTGCTCAATAGATCCTGTTACACTGCAGTTAGTGCTCAATAGATCCTGTTACACTGTGGTTAGTGCTCAATATATCCTGTTACACTGTGGTTAGTGCTCAACAGATGCTCTAACTGGCCCCTATTGTATCATGTGTATTTGATATAAAGACGGCATTCAAATAGCAAGGTGTGCACTGGTAACTCAATGAAACATCTTAAAACCTGAACACAACTTTTTACATTGCACCAATTTGGCAGACATAAATGTGTATGTAAGAGTGTAGAAATCTAGTTTGTACATCCTTCATTTTCATGCTGAGATAAAAACACCGAACAGTATATTACTTGATTCAAACCTGCATATTAATAAGCTGTACCAAATTGTTCAATCCAACCATCAATTGTTGTTGGTCTACTCTTTACCCTTCAAGTCCGGGGTGAGGCTTGCACCGACACCTCTTTACCCCTCAAGTCCGGGGTGAGGCTGGCACCGACACCTCTTTACCCCTCAAGTCTGGGGTGAGGCTGGCTCCGACACCTCTTTACCCCTCAAGTGCAGGGTGAGGCTGGCACCGACACCTCTTTACCCCTGAAGTCAGGGGTGAGGCTGGCACCGACACCTCTTTACCCCTGAAGTCAGGGGTGAGGCTGGCACTGACACCTCTTTACCCCTGAAGTCAGGGGTGAGGTTGGCACCAACACCTCATTCCCTGCTGCAGTCTCAGTTTCTGTTGTGCTCACCAGGGTGTCAATGACCGAACATGAGGAACTTTTAGCTACAAACGATGCTTTGTTGAAGGTCAGATCCTACATTGTATTTGTGGTCATAGGTGCGTGTTCTTCAACAGTTCTTGACCTTTATCTTAAAATGATGATTCTTGTTTCCATAAATGATGTTCAAAATGTGTAATCTTAGTTCTAAAGTGATGTTTGTTTGTTCTATGTTATGAGTTAAAGGGATGCCACATCGAAGCTCAACGTTTCTCTATCCACAATGAAAAACATAAACTGACACATTCCACATTCAAAGCCACTGATGATTCGTCTTGTCACTTTAAGAAGAGGGAAGGTCAGGGGCCGTATGTATGGACCTGGACTAACGCCTTCAGCCATGTACCGTAACGCGTAGTCTACAGCGTAAGTCGGTATGCACGAACACCAACTTGGCTCATTTCCCCTGCATGTCCCGGCGTATCTCTACACCCAAGAACCACCAGCAGGGCTAACTCCTAAGTCTCTGACACAAGAACCACCAGAATGGCTAACTCTTTAGTGCCTGACCCAAGAACCACCAGCAGGGCTAACTCCTTAGTCTCTGAACCAAGAACCAGCAGGGCTAACTCCTTAGTATCTGACACAAGAACCACCAGCAGGGCTAACTCTTTAGTCTCTGACCCAAGAACCACCAGCAGGTCTAACTCCTTAGTCTCTGACCCAAGAACCACCAGCAGGGCTTACTCCTTAGTCTCTGGCTTAAGAATGGTACAAATGTTAGATTGGGGCAGTGATTATTTGGCATAGACGACACCAAGGACATATATACTTCGCACTTCTCGAGGGTATACCAACCCGTATGAAAATGACATCCCAAAGCCGCAAGGACGGATACCATCTGATGCGAGAACAATGAAAGGACTTTCACGCGCTAAGAAAAAATCCTCTTTGGGCAGCTAAACAGTCGCAGCTTATCTTCCACTTGTGCCAAGGAAGAACTCGACAAACACATGAACGATTTTGACATATCAGTGACTTGTATTCAAGAACACAGACAAGTACACATTGAAGACCCACCTATCAAAGCTACCAGGATAGACAGATCCACGATGTTCACAGCCTCCGAGACACGTAATCGACAAGGTGCAGCAGTTGGGGGCGTTGGTGTAGTAATGAAATGTGCACTGCTCCAGAACCTTGTGTCAGTCACCAAGTTAAGAGACCGTATCATAAACGCCATGTTTAAAGGGAACTCTAAAACTCATGATATACCATGCTATTCTCCGACAAATGTTAGTGTTGAAAAACATGTAGTTCTACGAAAGCCTTAACCAGACAGTATTACACATCCCTCCAATCACCTCCGAGCACAAGACATGCCTGTCTTGTGCTCGGAGGTGATTTGAATGCTCAAGTATGTGTGTGTGTGTGTGTGTGTGTGTGTGTGCACGCGCGTGCGCGCGGTAATGCGTCTGATAAAAGTAAAAACATGTTTGCCCGTGGCCGTGTGACATGTGGCACTGCCCGTGTGAGCTGAAACTTAAAAAACCTTGCTTAGGGTAAATAGTCCCCTGATCTAGTAATCATGTTCCTACAGATGATATTCTGTAGTGTTACATGCATTCATGATATACATGTTTTATCTCGGTCACAACCTACCTAACACAGAGTGGGTTATATCAATGAAAATTATCTGAACATGTGTGAAAGCTATAATTACTTGCGTTACGGACTATGATAAACTATGATATAATTGTGTCACGTTTACTGAAATTTTACTCTTAAAAATATTCAGATATTGTGCACAGATGCTAAGGCTGTCATGATATTGCTCATTTGCAAATTTTTTTATGTGAAAAACATTAAAATAAGAGTTAATTTATATTCAAGCAGCTGCAGTTCCATCAATAAAATTTAACATAATCTTGAAGTATCATTATAATTATTATATATTTTTACTTCGCAACTGTTGAAAACACCCTTATGTGAACCAGACCTGTAATACAGTGGAACCTGATGAGATAATAAAAAACAGTAATCATTACATATCTAATATTATTAACACAATCGCCAACTTGCAGCATCATTCCATGACATTCGTAATAAGACCCTTGGTGTTTCCAGAGAATCTCCTGAGTTACTAGATCAAATTATTTATGACCATACCTGTAACAACATTGTAAATGAGTAACCAAATAAACTCACACTGACATGTCAATGGTTTAGTCAACTGTTACATAAATTAATTACAATAATTTTATTGTTTAACTTGATGTTACATCCTAAAATGCAGATGCATTTACAGTATATAAAAGTTCCCGGTGTATCCACAGTGGTCTGTGATACGTAGTGACTCGGCCACAGGTTGAACATGATAAGTGGTCCCTGCTTTAGGGTTCATGGTACCTGCTATAGCCACACTTAAAAAACCCTGATGATGGACACCGCTTTGCTTGAGCAGGCAGATAGCGCGGAAGTTGGAGTGGGTCGCTTCTGTGCCATTTAATCTACTAACTGTGGCATGGGATCGATTATTGGGTCAATTTACTATCTGATAGGTGGCGATACCATTTTAACTAATTCCCACAAAACTCAGAAGCCACTTTGTGACCCCCCCCCCCACCTCCAGCACAGTATTGGTTTTGCAACCATTGCATCACACGTGCAGTCAAAGCGCATGTTCACTGCCATGTCGATATGTCATTAAAAAACGAGAATGCTTGTCATCGAGCAAATGCACAATATATATCAATGAAGAGGTCATTGTTGGACGTGATCCATCTTCTCAGAAATGTCTGGGGGAACGTAAAGTCGGTGACGGGCACGAATTGTTGGGGGAATGTGATCTTAAAATGGGACCTTGTGAACAGCCGGACACAAGGTGACCTGGGCTGTGTGCGCCAGAAGACCTTCCAGACCTGCAGCAGTATTGGACACCTGGACGGACATTGACGAGGATCTGTTCATTGCCAGACCCATGGGTGGTGATGTTATCATTACTGAAGTGATACAGTAGATGATAACACGGATAACATAATCAGCCATTTAGGAGTATCAACATGGCTGGAACAGATTCATTCCGTCATACGCTGGTCCACTGCTCCAGTGATCATTAACTGCTCATCGCCAAACTTGACCTCAGACGAATCATTGACGTTTCTTATTTTCGACATTTCTTATTTACGTATAAATACCTTTCTTATTTACATAAACGTATCATTCTTATATACGTATACATACCTTTCTTATTTACATAAACGTTACAAATAAAGGTAACATTGTGTTACTTGCAGATGTCACAAATATATATGTCAAAAGTAATGTATTGGCTTCACTTACTTCGTTCAAGACACTAACCTTGAAAGACACGACTCCAGTCCCAACCAGCTGTATGTGATCTCATTCTCTACATAATGCATTTCTAGTGAACGACACTGCACTATACACCACTTATTCGATCATCGGGTATTTAAAGTTTTCGTTGTGTCATATCGTCTATTAGGAACCGCCATTGTATTCCCAGTTCTCCTCGTTTGAAATCTAGCGGTACGATATCACCACTCGTATTCCCCACTTTCCCACTAAAAAGAGACGAGTGGAATGCAAAAGTCCTAAGTGAGAACTGTCGTAATTCCCAGTTTCTAAATTCAACGAAAGCAGCATTAAATTAAAATGGTAACTATTATATTCTTCAGACATCGTAGGAACCTAAATGAATAATGTGCCTAAAGGGAGGCAGTAATATGTAATGTTCAAGTCAGGCTTAGCACATGTTTCATGATGCTGTTTTAAAAAACCTCACATCAGTCACAACAGACACCATGTAAACATGTACTAGAAACTTCTATTTTACTAGCTACGTCAAGTAGCATTTCTGTTTGATTTGCACTGATCATTGACTCTTTAAATAGGAAATAAAACAAATATTTTAAAAGGAATGTGTACATTTGATTTACTGGCCATGCATTATATTTTGTAATGGTTTGATACAACATACATAAACGTAACATATGTTTGATTTACTGGCCATGCGTTATAATTTGTCATGGCTTGATAGAACTTACATAAACATAACATGTGGTTGATTTACTTACTGGCCACCCATTATAATTTGTCATGGCTTGATAGAACATACATAAACATAACATGTTTGATTTACTTACTGGCCACCCATTATAATTTGTCATGGCTTGATAGAACACACTTAAACATAACATGTTTGATTTACTTACTGGCCACCCATTATAATTTGTCAAAGCTTCATCCAACATACATAAACATAACATGTTTGATTTACTGGCCATGCGTTATAATTTGCCAAAGCTTCATACAACATACATAAACATAACATGTGTTTGATTTACTGACCAAGCATTATAATTTGTCATGGCTTCATACAACATACATAAACATAACATGTGTTTGATTTACTGGCCAAGCATTATAATTTGTCATGGCTTCATACAACATACATAAACATAACATGTTTGATTTACTGGCCAAGCATTATAATTTGTCAAAGCTTCATACAACATACATAAACATAACATGTTTGATTTACTGGCCATGCATTATAATTTGTCAAAGCTTCATACAACATACATAAACATAACATGTTTGATTTACTGGCCAAGCATTATAATTTGTCAAAGCTTCATACAACATACATAAACATAACATGTGTTGGATTTACTGACCAAGCATTATAATTTGTCATGGCTTCATACAACATACATAAACATAACATGTGTTTGATTTACTGACCAAGCATTATAATTTGTCATGGCTTCATACAACATACATAAACATAACATGTGTTTGATTTACTGACCAAGCATTATAATTTGTCAAAGCTTCATACAACATACATAAACATAACATGTGTTTGATTTACTGACCAAGCATTATAATTTGTCATGGCTTCATACAACATACATAAACATAACATGTGTTTGATTTACTGACCAAGCATTATAATTTGTCAAAGCTTCATACAACATACATAAACATAACATGTGTTTGATTTACTGGCCAAGCATTATAATTTGTCAAAGCTTCATACAACATACATAAACATAACATGTTTGATTTACTGGTCATGCGTTATAATATGTCAAAGCTTCATACAACATACATAAACATAACATGTGTTTGATTTACTGACCAAGCATTATAATTTGTCATGGCTTCATACAACATACATAAACATAACATGTGTTTGATTTACTGGCCAAGCATTATAATTTGTCAAAGCTTCATACAACATACATAAACATAACATGTTTGATTTACTGGTCATGCGTTATAATATGTCAAAGCTTCATACAACATACATAAACATAACATATGTTTGATTTACTGGCCAAGCATTATAAATTGTCAAAGCTTCATACAACATACATAAACATAACATATGTTTGATTTACTGGCCAAGCATTATAATTTGTCAAAGCTTCACACAACATACATAAACATAACATGTTTGATTTACTGGCCATGCGTTATAATTTGTAAAATCTTCATAGAACATACATAATGATAATAATAAGATGAATGAATATGTTCTTATCAGATAAATCCCATCAAAGTGACTGTTATTACTGTAGGTTTATAAAAGGATTTTTTCTCAATAACAAATAAATAGTCACTAAAGCTTACACTCAATAACTTTTTTATTTACCTGCGCACCAACATATTTATTACGTTTGCAGTTTCTTTACATTTCTCAATGTCATATCAATAACATACCTCCGACTAATGCTTATCCAAACATGATCAGTAATCGCTACAGTGGACTCCGATGAACATAATGACAAGTAACAGAATGTCTAGAACATAATCAATCCCTACTACAGCTGTGTTAAAATAAGTCGCGTAACACAGTAACGTCTGCCGCTTAGTAAAATCAAATATACAGTACACAGTCCAAAAAACATGATTTCCTGGAAAAACAAGCAGTGTTTCCTGTGCAGTGTCACAATATGGCATATGTTAAGCAAGACATTCCCAGTTGCAGTGTGACTTTGTGTTGTGTTCACCGAGATATCTACGAAAAATAAAGGAATGTCCACGACCGAGAAGAAGAAAATGTTAGCCGTAGACGATCAAGTGCCGAAAGTAAGATTCTGCATTAAAATTTTGTGTATTCATGGTCACAGGTGCTTGTTAATCAACAGTTTATGATTTGTTTATTAAAATGATGATTCATGTTTCCATCAACGATGTACAACAGTTGGCGATCTTAGTCATAAAATGATGGTTGCTTTTTCCATATGTGAGCAACAGGGAGGCCGCGTCGAAGCTAGACGATTCACTTTCAACCATTTAGTGAATACTCAAACAGCGTCACGACATCGAAGGGAGTGTCAACAGCGACAGAAAACGTGCCGGGCTGACTCAAGTGACCATTCGATCAACCAAGTGTGGCCAGAGCTCAAGCAAGCATACGATGACGACGACATATGGAATACTGACGAGAGTAGAACTTATTTCTGGGCACCCACTGATACAACTGTCACATTGAATCTGAGGCAGAGAAAGGGGAGATAAGTCAAAGGAGAAGGAAACAGTTATATTCACATTCGTGATGACTGCATGGCGACAAGAAGCTGTTTGTCGTTGGGAAGAGAAAGGCACCGCGCTGTTTCACGGGTGTGAAGAGTTTAGATGAGGCGTACGACGCCAGTTCCTCAGCCTGGATGACCGGGAGTCTTCAGCAGTTGTCTCACACAGTGGGACAAGGAACTGTGGAGTCAACAGAGACACATCCTGCTCCTGCTAGAAAACTGCTCCACACATCCACCAACCACGTAGCTCACCAACATTAAACTATCCTTCCCTTCATCCACAATAAAACATCAGTTTCTAAACATATGATCAAAACATCATACATTTAAGGTGGAAAGGAAGAGTGGCGGACCAACAATTATACAGATGTGCTTACAGGTCCAGAGCGCTAGCCATTTCGTATAATAAAATAAAGTTTCGGTAGCTCGATGTGATTATTTTAAGCGGTGTCGACTGTTCAATTGACATCGCTTAACAATATGAAGGATAATACAATCAGCCATTGAGCTGAATTGAGAACGCCTGGGTGGAATCATTCCATGTTCTCACTGTATTAAAATGAGCCAGATTCAAGTCCGCCACGATAGCCTCAGCCCACGTCATTCATGGGTTGTCCCGTTGACTGCGGACGACACTGCCGACGGCGTTGGGCGCAGATTTGCGGCATATTGGACATCAACTAAGCGTTGCACGTACTAGACGGCAGAGAGGTCGAGAGTTGTGGCGGGACCACACGAACTGGCTGTCTATTGCATAGGCAACAGCAGCTAAGGATTATTTGTAATGGACCTTTTTATTATTTATTTAATTATTGATTTACTTACTTGTTAATTATAATAACCTTTAAGTGACTTTTAATAATTAATTTTAATAAATTTATTTTAAAGACATGGACAACCAACCTATAATTAATTCATTATGGCACAGGCGAAACATACGTGCTTCACTTCACCTATGTAACTTATGAAATACTTAACCGAAATCCCCCCAAAAAATCATACTATTATTTAAGAAAGGTTCGAAAAATATGTCAGATAATAACAAACCAGTGAGTTTAACATTATTTATGTCTAAACAAAATAAAATGCTAATTAAAGACGGTATTACGGACTTCTTTCTTAAGCATAAATTAATTCATCACCAGGAGATTTGATCTACTTAGGTTTTAAGAAATTTTCAAGCAGATCCTGGGTTTCTCCAAATAAATTAACTGCCTGTCTGGTGGGTACAAAAAGGCAAATTAAATACACTGAAAAGGAAAAATCTGACATTTTAACACAAATTGACTCAACCCCAGTGTATGCAGGAACTGAATGTATGTTAATTTTGAAATGTTCTGAAAGCAGCAAGATTGACACTTACATATCTTGTTAACAGACGAAGTATGGCCAATTTAAAGGTAATATCATGGGATTAAATATGCAAAGTTCCATAACGACAATTTATTTATGTACCTTCAAATCATGGTATTGCCAAATATGTTATGTACTGAATAACTGCATAAAACATAAAAAGAGCCTTTAAATTTGCCGCCTCACGGAAAATGCCGAGCTAAACCACCGTTAGATTTGTGCCAGCTATGTGACCTCACGTGTGGAACACAGCCGCCGACTTGGAGCACGAGCGGTGGCTTGCTGTGATTGACAGCTGTGCAGTGGCTTGTAAACAATGGCTGACTCAAGTCTCAAGTGGTTTACTCTTGGGCTAACGCAGGAGTTTGTGGTGGTCTGTGCGCATGCGCTGTGAGTGGTACATACAACAACTAAAAGACTAGTATATTTAACGTTAGTCAAAGGGTTTTGTAATTAATATTTTGTTTTATATACTTTTTTTTTATTTATTTTGGGTTGGTATATAGGATGTCAGTTGACAATTTTGAATGTAGTCTTGCCATGAATGCATCGAATATTCGTGGATGTTCTGAGAGCAATGTCAATTTGGACACGGAAAACAATGCATTTGATAATGATAATTATATATTTTGGAGATAGTGGGGATATCGTTGAAGAGACTGAGATTGTTTGTGTTGATGTTAGTCAGCCGGTTGTGGCACCATATGTGAAGAGGGTCCGACACTGACGGCAGTCCGACTGTTGACAAGTTGATGGCGTTGACCCCACTGTGGTGGAACTCTCAGTGTACATCTCAAGAAATTGAAGATGTACTGACGACCAGCTGTCTTTTGAAGTCCATCTTCCACTGTATTTATCAATCAAAGTTGTCGGGTGTCACGAAATGTGTAATAGGAATGACGCTATTCGCCGTAGCATGTGTCCACTCTGACCTCCTGTTTCCAACAAATCGTGCCACGGAGAAAGCTATGCATCGAATGGCCAATTAAATTGGAATTGCCAGTTATCCACGACAAATCTTTTCACCATTTCTACACTACCCACTTCTACAGTCAAAGAGAGAAACGGTTGAAGTAAAATTAAATCCTGCAGCCCAGAATGTCAGATCTGGGGGAAATGTGTTTCACACGTGACGTCACGAAACGGTCCCATGCGGCATTTCCAGAAAACAGACATTTCCATGTTTAGACTATGACTTGTCACTGTTTAAAATCAATTTTATCAATGGTTTGGCCACAATGTAGTTTCTGATTTGCCATAACATCGAAGAACACATATATACAGATGTATTTATACAGTTCCTATGTACATTTATTTTAACAAGATATGGCATTTAAACAGTTGCATGGAGCAAGGAATTGTCAGCGATTTCAGGGTAAAACAAAGATGGAAAATCAGAAATAAACCGTGTAGGAATCATTGCATGGATGATAGGTCTAGAATCTAGATGCAAATAATTTGTCGTAATAAACGTACCTTGCAGATCATCTACCTTCCTTCCTAGTGGTCCAAGCCGCGTCATTAGATCCGTGTTATGTCTCATCAGTTGGACGATGTCAGTTTTGTTCTGTAACACACGTAGATTATTGTGAGTTGAAAATTACACTCGGTGACAAAATTGGTTTAAATCATTTCAATTAATAGCAATTATTCACCTAAAAAATGTACCACATATAACACGTGCGTGCGTGCGTGCGTGTATACATATTTGTGTATGTGAATATCCTAGTTCTTTATTTGTAGCACCTGACGAATGTTAGCACGCACGCACGCACGCACGCACGCACGCACGCACGCACGCACGCACGCACGCACGCACTCACACCCTCCAATACAGCCGAATACAGTGTGGTTTGTTAACATGGTGATATCTGGACGGTAAGCTTATGAACATGTTTATACTATAAAGAAGTTTATTATAATAATAATTATTATTAAAATGTCTTTCGCAGTCGCGACAGCCAGCTTGCGCGAGCAGCTGGCTCTTACGACCGCATCTCTTTCATTGTTCTGTGAAGTCTACGCCACTTGGTTTTGTTCACGGTGATCCGACGCATCTGCTCTAGGTCGGCCCTGATCTTCAGTCGCATGTCGATCTGCTGCAGGTCGGTGTAGAGGGTGCTGGGGAGGCCGGTTCTGGGTCGACCGAAATAACCACGGAGTCCGTCCGTTTGGAAGTAGGAGGACATTGCTTGGTTTGCGGGCGCCTCCTCATCCATGCGTAGGACGAGGCCGAAGAGGTGCCATCGCATGTCCATCACATATGTGCTTATTTGACGGCACCGACACCGTTCATACACCTCCACGTTGCTTATCTTATGTGACCAGTGAATACTGATGAGTGAGCGGAGCTGCTTCCAATGGAAGGCATCTAGTTTTTTTCCATTTCCGACCCCGTCAGGCCACACGCACCGTGCAGTTTATGACTGTGTTTACTTGCCTGTCTGTTCTTTCACATTGGCACTGCGCACGCAGGGGCCCATGAGGATGGTTCGTACATAATGTCCTTGTACAATGCACTCTATAAAGGCACGCCAGTGTATCTCGCCTCACTGCTCCATCGTCACACCCCACCCCGCACCCTCGCTCTGTCGGGGGTTTGTTATTGTACACACTGCACTCTATGAAGGCAGGCCAGTGTATCTCGTCTCACTGCTCCATGGTCACACCCCACCCTGCAGCCTACGTTGTCAGTGGTTTGCTACTCAACGTTCCACGTGTTAACGAAGAACAATATGGTCGCCGGGCGTTTGTTTGTGCTGGGCCCACATTGTGGAATTGTCTGCCATTAGAACTGCGCGCCAATGAGAACATTAGGCAGTTTAACAAATTATTGAAGACATTTTTGTTTTCAAAATAATACACTAAAGTAATTGTAGCCTGATTTAACCATTCATTAGGTTGCGATTTCAGTATGTTTTAAATATATTTAATACATTGTAGCCTTGTATTTGTTTAGCTTCATTCATCCGTTATGTATAGCTTCTGAGCACTTGTTTTATCGTAATTTGAATATAAATCTCTCTCTCTCTCTCTATATATATGTATGTATGTATGTATGTATGTATGTATGTATGTATGTATGTATGTATATATATATATATATAAATCTATATATATGTATGTATATGTATATGTATATATATATGTATATATATATATATATATATATATATATATATATATTACATAGCATATTTTGCATTATCAACTTTTATTGTCCAACCGGTCATTTACTTATCTTCAGTATGAGCAATTTTATGTGTGCCTATGTGTTTATGCTGTAAACACCTGTAACCGGGTCATCAACCCTGGATTTGTTGGTGTATAAATATAGTTTTTATTATAATTAAGCGTTGAAACACAATGTTCACGCTAATACGTAATGCACGCAGTAACACGAAGCCTCCCTGTCCAATTCCCTGATGTCAGGGCCACTTCGAACAAATATTTACATCAATAGTTCCTAGTAAGTAAGCACATCCACAACATATACGCTACACCACTGCATTGTTGATATTACAGGAAATATGAGTGTATATTATTCAATGTTTACCTGTTGGATGTCTGACGTATGCTGATGGATGTCTGACGTATGCTGTTGGATGTCTGACGCATGCTGATGGATGTCTGACGTATGCTGATGAATATCTGACGTATGCTGCTGGATGTCTGACGTATGCTGTTGGATGTCTGACGCATGCTGATGGATGTCTGACGTATGCTGATGGATGTCTGACGTATGCTGATGGATGTCTGACGTATGCTGCTGGATGACTGATGACTGACTAGCAAGTACTTGTTTCCATGCATTGCGTTCGTTGTCAAGGAATACTTTGTCATTGATGTCAATGACGACATGCTCAATCTAAAACACACAAGGATGAAACACCATTTTAGGTTGACACATCCAAGTAGCAAAGTGTCGTGGATTGTTGTGATGAAAGATAATGTCGCATCACATTAAAGTGATACGTACGGTTTGTGAGACACATGTAATTATTCAATTGGAATACAGTATAATAGTATGATCACCATAATAGCTGATCAATCAAACATGTCGTTACAATATTGTACATCCTGCTGTGTGCTGTACCTGTTGTATGTCAGCCACGGCCTGTTGGGCCGCCGGGTCACTGTGTCGCTGGTCATGGTCATTCAGCAGGTCTGTCATTGTCTGCATGACACCGGAGAGTTCATTCACTGTCAACTTCATAGTCTTCGAGTGCATCAATAAGTTTCGTTGTTGCCTGACCTAAACATACCACAGACAATGGTTGTATAACAGTACAGCAACACGCACTATACAATTCTCACAAATATATAATTAAATATAAATTTAATGAAACATCAATATTGCAGTTGTAACACCTTACGAAGAAAACACTCAAACAGGAAAACAACTGCCTAATACGAATAGTTTATAGTTATTCAACAAACACACACACGTGCACTCACGCACACACACAGTATTTCAAAGCTCAGGCCACTCGTTGCCAATTTATTGTACATAAAAATTTGTGACGTCATAGCACTGGTAAATTATATACAAAAACGTGTCCTACCTAAGGTCACAATTATTTTGTTTCTGAAACTATACGAATAGAAGCCTACATTTAGGATTTGTTCATTTTGGTATTTGGTCAATATATGATTAAACAATTGATGAGATCTGGAAATGTGGTGATTTGGTGTGGATTAACCATAAGGTCAAAAGGCAAACTCAATGGGCCACATCTAAACATTACCCTATTAAGCCACAGCCAAAATTTTATGTCTAAGAGCCATACTAATGAATACTCCCACGCTAGCGCACATAGACAACAAACAAGCAAATACGCACGAATGCACGCACATCAAAACATACCACACATGTTAAGTTTCGTAAGTTATATGCAAAGTTATGCGAAAATCCTACTCTCGGAAAATTGTGCGTAAGTTGAAGGGTTTCCATGTATAATAGAATTGTGCGTAAATTGGAGTATTTGACATCCTTGCCAACTATAAAAGTTACACTAGATCAGCTTTAGTTCCAAATACATTGCAGTAAATGGTACATTGATATGTTAGTATGAACATTGTGGCAGTAGTCAAATCTACTGTATGTAAACATACATATATACTCACAGCATCAACTTTAGTGGTATCAACAATGTTGATAAAGTGCTTGCAATTGTTCAGAAGCTGTAGAACTCCTGATGCGTCAGTGTCTAAAGGGTTCACACTTGACTGGTCCTGTCCTCTACCCATGTACACTTTCGACACCTGCCAGTAGTGTAGCGGCCATTGACGGATGTCAGCGTTACTCGTTGTTAACCTAGTGGAACTCAGGGTACGCTGTGCTGCAATCTGAAGGAGCCACTTTGAACAAACATTGTTAGGACAGGCGATGGTCCAACGCCCTCTGACACACCTAGCATCAGAAGAAGAACATGGACCACTACACAGTGTTCCTGAACACAGCCCGACAAGCATCTGGTGAAAGGTCTGCATCTCTGTATCACAAAAATTACGAAGCAAATCAACAGTCCAATTCAGTGCCCGAGTCGCCTTCAACCATCGAATGTAGCCGCGGTCATTCAACTGACCTACAACTGGACCTGCCGGGGCAGAAGCTGTCGCCGGAGCTGCACTAGGTGTCGCAACAGCTGTCGCCGCTGCGGGCGCAGCTGTCCCCGGCGCTCCACTTGGTGTAGCCAAAGCGGTCGTCGCTGCGGGCGCGGATGTCACCGGACCTGCGCTTGGTGTCGCCAGAGCTGTCGTCGCTGCGGGCGCGGATGTCACCGGAGCTGCGCTTGGTGTCGCCAGAGCTGTCGTCGCTGCGGGCGCGGATGTCCCCGGAGCTGCGATTGGTGTCGCCACAACGGTCGTCACTGCGGGCGCGAATGTCGCCGGAGTTGCGCTTGGTGTCGCCGCAGCTGTGGTCGATACGGGCGCGGATGTCCCAGGAGCTGCGCTTGGTGTCGTCACAGCAGTCATCGCTGCGGGCGTGCATGTCCCCGGAGCTGCGCTTGGTGTCGCCAAAGCGGTCGTCGCAGCGGGCGCGGATGTCGCCGGAGGTGCGCTTGGTGTTGAAACAGCTGTCGTCACTGCAGGCGTGGATGTCGCCGGAGCTGCGCTTGGTGTCGCTACAGCTGTCGTCGTTGCGGGAGCGGATGTTCCCGTACCTGCGCTTGGTGTCGCCACAGCGGTCGTCGCTGCGGGCGCCGATGTCCCCAGAGCTGCGCTTGGTGTCACCAAAACGGTCGTCGCTGCGGGCGCGGTTGTCACCGGAGCTGCGCTTGGTGTCGCCGCAGCCGTCGTCG
This sequence comes from Lamellibrachia satsuma, assembly GCA_033239005.1. NCBI lineage: Eukaryota > Metazoa > Annelida > Polychaeta > Sabellida > Siboglinidae > Lamellibrachia > Lamellibrachia satsuma. Next base: position 1,986,328 of record BSQZ01000074.1, on the reverse strand, counting down.
CTGCGGGCTCGGCTGTCCCCGCAGCTGCGCTTGGTGTCGCCAAAACGGTCGTCGCTGCGGGCGCGGATGTCGCCGGAGCTGTGCTTGGTATCGCCGCAGCTGTGGTCGCTGCGGGCGTGGATGTCCCGGAGCTGCCCTTGGTGTCGCCACAGCTGTCGTCGATGCGGACACGGATGTCCCCGTAGCTGCGCTTGGTGTCGTCACAGCGGTCATCGCTGTGAGCGTGGATGTCCCCGGAGCTGCTCTTGGTGTCGCCAAAGCGCTCGTCGCTCGGGGCGCGGCTGTCCCCGGAGCTGCGCTTGATGTCGCCACAGCCGTCGTCACTGCGGGCTCGGATGTCCCCGGAGCTGCGCTTGGTGTCACAACAGCGCTCGTCGCTGCGGGCGCAGATGTTCCCGCAGCTGCGCATGGAGTCGCCACAGTGGTCGTCGCTGCGGGAGCGGATGTCCTCGGAGTTGCGATTGGTGTTGCCAAAACGGTCGTCGCTGCGGGCGCGGATGTCACCGGAGCTGCGCTTGGTGTCGCTGCGGGCGCAGATGTTCCCGGAGCTGCGCTTGGAGTCGCCACAGTGGTCGTCGCTGCGGGCGCGGATGTCCCCGGAGTTGCGATTGGTGTCGCCAATGCGATCGTCGCTGGGGGCGCGGTTGTCCCCGGACCTGTGCTTGGTGTCGCCACAGCCGTCGTCGCTTCGGCCTCAGCTGTCCTCGGAGCTGCGCTTGGTGTTGCCAAAACGGTCGTCGCTGCGGGCGCGGATGTCAGCGGAGCCTCGTTTGGTGTCGCCACAGCCGTCGTCGCTACGGGCTCAGCTGTCCCCGCAGCTGCGCTTGGTGTCGCCAAAACGGTCGTCGTTGCGGGCGCGGATGTCGCCGGAGCTGCGCTTTGTGTCGTCACAGCAGTCATCGCTGCCGGCGTGCATGTCCCCGGAGCTGCGCTTGGTGTCACCAAAGCGTTCGTCGTTGGGGACGCCACAGCCGTCGTCACTGCGGGCTCGGATGTCCCCGGAGCTGCGCTTGGTGTCACCACAGCGCTCGTCGCTGCGGGCGCAGATGTTCCCGCAGCTGCGCTTGGAGTCGCCACAGTGGTCGTCGCTGCGGGAGCGGATGTCCTCGGAGTTGCGATTGGTGTCGCCAAAGCGATCGTCGCTGGGGGCGCGGTTGTCCCCGGAGCTGGGCTTGGTGTCGCCACAGCCGTCGTCGCTTCGGGCTCAGCTGTCCTCGGAGCTGCGCTTGGTGTTGCCAAAACGGTCGTCGCTGCAGGCGTGGATGTCGCCGGAGCTGCGCTTGGTGTCGCTACAGCTGTCGTCGTTCCGGGAGCGGATGTTCCCGGAGCTGCCCTTGGTGTCGCCACAGCTGTCGTCGGTGCGGACACGGATGTCCCCGGAGCTGCGTTTGGTGTCGTCACAACGGTCATCGCTGTGAGCGTGGATGCCCCCGGAGCTGCGCTTGGTGTCGCCAAAGCGCTCGTCGCTCGGGGCGCGGCTGTCCCCGGAGCTGCGCTTGGTGTCGCCACAGCCGTCATCACTGCGGGCTCGGATGTCCCCGGAGCTGCGATTGGTGTCGCCGCAGCTGTGGTCGATACGGGCGCGGATGTCCCAGGAGCTGCGCTTGGTGTCGTCACAGCAGTCATCGCTGCGGGCGTGCATGTCCCCGGAGCTGCGCTTGGTGTCGCCAAAGCGGTCGTCGCAGCGGGCGCGGATGTCGCCGGAGGTGCGCTTGGTGTTGAAACAGCTGTCGTCACTGCAGGCGTGGATGTCGCCGGAGCTGCGCTTGGTGTCGCTACAGCTGTCGTCGTTGCGGGAGCGGATGTTCCCGTACCTGCGCTTGGTGTCGCCACAGCGGTCGTCGCTGCGGGCGCCGATGTCCCCAGAGCTGCGCTTGGTGTCGCCAAAACGGTCGTCGCTGCGGGCGCGGTTGTCACCGGAGCTGCGCTTGGTGTCGCCGCAGCCGTCGTCGCTGCGGGCTCGGCTGTCCCCGCAGCTGCGCTTGGTGTCGCCAAAACGGTCGTCGCTGCGGGCGCGGATGTCGCCGGAGCTGTGCTTGGTATCGCCGCAGCTGTGGTCGCTGCGGGCGTGGATGTCCCCGGAGCTGCCCTTGGTGTCGCCACAGCTGTCGTCGATGCGGACACGGATGTCCCCGTAGCTGCGCTTGGTGTCGTCACAGCGGTCATCGCTGTGAGCGTGGATGTCCCCGGAGCTGCTCTTGGTGTCGCCAAAGCGCTCGTCGCTCGGGGCGCGGCTGTCCCCGGAGCTGCGCTTGATATCGCCACAGCCGTCGTCACTGCGGGCTCGGATGTCCCCGGAGCTGCGCTTGGTGTCACAACAGCGCTCGTCGCTGCGGGCGCAGATGTTCCCGCAGCTGCGCTTGGAGTCGCCACAGTGGTCGTCGCTGCGGGAGCGGATGTCCTCGGAGTTGCGATTGGTGTTGCCAAAACGGTCGTCGCTGCGGGCGCGGATGTCACCGGAGCTGCGCTTGGTGTCGCTGCGGGCGCAGATGTTCCCGGAGCTGCGCTTGGAGTCGCCACAGTGGTCGTCGCTGCGGGCGCGGATGTCCCCGGAGTTGCGATTGGTGTCGCCAATGCGATCGTCGCTGGGGGCGCGGTTGTCCCCGGACCTGTGCTTGGTGTCGCCACAGCCGTCGTCGCTTCGGGCTCAGCTGTCCTCGGAGCTGCGCTTGGTGTTGCCAAACGGTCGTCGCTGCGGGCGCGGATGTCAGCGGAGCCACGCTTGGTGTCGCCACAGCCGTCGTCGCTACGGGCTCGGCTGTCCCCGCAGCTGCGCTTGGTGTCGCCAAAACGGTCGTCGTTGCGGGCGCGGATGTCGCCGGAGCTGCGCTTGGTGTCGTCACAGCAGTCATCGCTGCCGGCGTGCATGTCCCCGGAGCTGCGCTTGGTGTCGCCAAAGCGGTCGTCGTTGGGGACGCCACAGCCGTCGTCACTGCGGGCTCGGATGTCCCCGGGCTGCGCTTGGTGTCGATACAGCTGTCGTCGTTCCGGGAGCGGATGTTCCCGGAGCTGCCCTTGGTGTCGCCACAGCTGTCGTCGATGCGGACACGGATGTCCCCGGAGCTGCGTTTGGTGTCGTCACAACGGTCATCGCTGTGAGCGTGGATGCCCCGGAGCTGCGCTTGGTTGCGCCAAAGCGCTCGTCGCTCGGGGCGCGTTTGTCCCCGGAGCTGCGCTTGGTGTCGCCACAGCCGTCATCACTGCGGGCTCGGATATCCCCGGAGCTGCGATTGGTGTCGCCACAGCTCTCGTCGCTGCGGGCGCAGATGTTCCCGGAGCTGCGCTTGGAGTCGCCACAGTGGTCGTCGCTGCGGGCGCGGATGTCCCCGGAGTTGCGATTGGTGTCGCCAATGCGATCGTCGCTGGGGGCGCGGTTGTCCCCGGAGCTGTGCTTGGTGTCGCCACAGCCGTCGTCGCTTCGGGCTCAGCTGTCCTCGGAGCTGCGTTTGGTGTTGCCAAAACGGTCGTCGCTGCGGGCGCGGATGTCATCGGAGCTGCGTTTGGTGTCGCCACAGCCGTCGTCGCTGCGGGCTCGGCTGTCCCCGCAGCTGCGCTTGGTGTAGCCAAAACGGTCGTCGTTGCGGGCGCGGATGTCGCCGGAGCTGCGCTTGGTGTCTCCGCAGCTGTGGTCGCTGCGGGCGTGGATGTCCCCGGAGCTGCCCCTGGTGTCGTCACAGCGGTCATCGCTGTGAGCAAGGATGTCCCCGGAGCTGCGTTTGGTGTCGCCACAGCGCTCGTCGCTACGGGCGCAGATGTTCCCGGAGCTGTGCTTGGAGTCGCCACAGTGGTCGTCGCTGTGGGCGCGGATGTCCCCGGAGCTGCGATTGGTGTCGCCACAGCCGTCGTCGCTTCGGGCTCAGCTGTCCCCGGAGCTGCGCTTGGTGTCCCCACAGCGGTCGCTGTTGCGGGCGCGGCTGTTCCCGGGGCTGCGATTGGTGTCGCCACATCGGTCGTCGTTGCGGGCGCAGCTGTCCCCTGTACTGCACTTCGTGTCGCCACAGATGTAGTCTCTGTTGGCGCGGCTGTCCCCAGGGCTGCGCTTGGTGTCGCCACAGCGGTCGTCGTTGCTGGCGGGGATGTCGCCGGAGCTACGCATAGTGTCTTCAGAAGTGTCGTCGCTGCTGGCGCGGCTGTCCCCGGCCCTGCGCTTGGTGTCGCCATAGCTGTCGTCGCTGCGGGCGTGTCTGTCCCAGGGGCTGCGCTTGGTGTCGCCACAGCCGTCGTCACTGCGGGCTCGGATGTCCCCGGAGCTGCGCTTGGTGTCGCCACAACGGTCGTCGCTGCGGGCGTGGCTGTCCCAGGGGCTGCGCTTGGTGTCGCCACAGCCGTCGTCACTGCGGGCTCGGATGTCCGCAGAGCTGCGCTTGGTGTCGCCGCAATGGTCGTCGCTGCGGGCGCGGATGTCATCGGAGCTGCGTTTGGTGTCGCCACAGCCGTCGTCCCTGCGGGCTCGGATGTCGCCGGAGCTGCGCTTGGTGTCGCCACAGCGGTCGTCGCTGCGGGCGCGGCTGTCCCCGGAGCTGCGCTTGGTGTCGCCACAACGGTCGTCGCTGCGGGCGCGAATGTCGCCGGAGCTGCGCTTGGTGTCGCCGCAGCTGTGGTCGCTGCGGGCGCGGATGTCCCCGGAGCTGCGCTTGGTGTCGTCACAGCGGTCGTCGCTGCGGGCGTGGATGTCCCCGGAGCTGCGCTTGGTGTCGCCACAGCAGTCGTCGCTACGGGCGCAGATGTTCCCGGAGCTGCGCTTGGTGTCGCCACAGTGGTCGTCGCTGCGGGCGCGAATGTCGCCGGAGCTGCGCTTGGTGTCGCCACAGCGGTCGTCGCTGCGGGCTCGGCTGTCCCCGGAGCTGCGCTTGGTGTCGCCACAACGGTCGTCGCTGCGGGCGCGGATGTCGCCGGAGCTGCGCTTGGTGTCGCCACAGCTGTCGTCGCTGCGGGCGCGGATGTCCCCGGAGCTGCGCTTGGTGTCGCCACAGCGGTCGTCGCTGCGGGCGCGGATGTCCCCGGAGCTGCGCTTGGTGTCGCCACAGCTGTCGTCGCTGCGGGCGCGGATGTCGCCGGAGCTGCGCTTGGTGTCGCCACAGCTGTCGTCGCTGCGGGCGCGGATGTCCCCGGAGCTGCGCTTGGTGTCGCCACAGCTGTCGTCGCTGCGGGCGCGGATGTCCCCGGAGCTGCGCTTGGTGTCGCCACAGCTGTCGTCGCTGCGGGCGCGGATGTCCCCGGAGCTGCGCTTGGTGTCGCCACAGCGGTCGTCGCTGCGGGCGCGGATGTCCCCGGAGCTGCGCTTGGTGTCGCCAAAGCGGTCGTCGCTGGGGGCGCGGCTGTCCCCGGAGCTGCGCTTGAGCGGTCGTCGCTGGGGGCGCGGCTGTCCCCGGAGCTGCGTTTAGTGTCGCCACAACGGTCGTCGCTGCGGGCGCGAATGTCCCCGGAGCTACGCTTGGTGTCGCCACAGCCATCATCGCTGCGGGCTCGGCTGTCCCCGGAGCTGCGCTTGGTGTCGCCACAACGGTCGTCGCTGCGGGCGCGGATGTCGCCGGAGCTGCGCTTGGTGTCGCCACAGCTGTCGTCGCTGCGGGCGCGGATGTCCCCGGAGCTGCGCTTGGTGTCGTCACAGCGGTCATCGCTGTGAGCAAGGATGTCCCCGGAGCTGCGTTTGGTGTCGCCACAGCGCTCGTCGCTACGGGCGCAGATGTTCCCGGAGCTGTGCTTGGAGTCGCCACAGTGGTCGTCGCTGTGGGCGCGGATGTCCCCGGAGCTGCGATTGGTGTCGCCACAGCCTTCGTCGCTTCGGGCTCAGCTGTCCCCGGAGCTGCGCTTGGTGTCCCCACAGCGGTCGCTGTTGCGGGCGCGGCTGTCCCAGGGGCTGCGCTTGGTGTCGCCACAGCCGTCGTCACTGCGGGCGCAGCTGTCCCCTGTACTGCACTTCGTGTCGCCACAGATGTAGTCTCTGTTGGCGCGGCTGTCCCCGGGGCTGCGCTTGGTGTCGCCACAGCGGTCGTCGTTGCGGGCGCGGATGTCGCCGGAGCTACGCTTAGTGTCTCCAGAGGTGTCGTCGCTGCTGGCGCGGCTGTCCCCGGACCTGCGCTTGGTGTCGCCACAGCTGTCGTTGCTGCGGGCACGACTGTCCCCGGAGCTGCGCTTGGTGTCGCCACAGCTGTCGTCGCTGCGGGCGCGGCTGTCCCCGGAGCTGCGCTTGGTGTCGCCACAGCTGTCGTCGCTGCGGGCGCGGTTGTCCCCGGAGCTGCGCTTGGTGTCGCCACAGCTGTCGTCGCTGCGGGCGCGGATGTCCCCGGAGCTGCGCTTGGTGTCGCCACAGCGGTCGTCGCTGCGGGCGCGGCTGTCCCCGGAGCTGCGCTTGGTGTCGCCACAGCGGTCGTCGCTGCGGGCGCGGATGTCGCCGGAGCTGCGCTTGGTGTCGCCACAGCGGTCGTCGCTGCGGGCGCGGATGTCCCCGGAGCTGCGCTTGGTGTCGCCACAGCGGTCGTCGCTGCGGGCGCGGATGTCGCCGGAGCTGCGCTTGGTGTCGCCGCAGCTGTGGTCACTGCGGGCGTGGATGTCCCCGGAGCTGCCCTTGGTGTCGTCACAGCGGTCATCGCTGTGAGCATGGATGTCCCCGGAGCTGCGCTTGGTGACGCCACAGCACTCGTCGCTACGGGCGCAGATGTTCCCGGAGCTGCGCTTGGAGTCGCCACAGTGGTCGTCGCTGCGGGCGCGAATGTCGCCGGAGCTGCGCTTGGTTTCGCCACAGCGGTCGTCGCTGCGGGCGCGGATGTCCCCGGAGCTGCGATTGGTGTCGCCACAAAGGTCGTCGCTGCGGGCGCGAATGTCGCCGGAGTTGCCCTTGGTGTCGCCACAGCTGTGGTCGATACGGGCGCGGATGTCCCCGGAGCTGCGCTTGGTGTCACCACAGCGCTCGTCGCTGCGGGCGCAGATGTTCCCGCAGCTGCGCTTGGAGTCGCCACAGTGGTCGTCGCTGCGGGAGCGGATGTCCTCGGAGTTGCGATTGGTGTCGCCAAAGCGATCGTCGCTGGGGGCGCGGTTGTCCCCGGAGCTGGGCTTGGTGTCGCCACAGCCGTCGTCGCTTCGGGCTCAGCTGTCCTCGGAGCTGCGCTTGGTGTTGCCAAAACGGTCGTCGCTGCAGGCGTGGATGTCGCCGGAGCTGCGCTTGGTGTCGCTACAGCTGTCGTCGTTCCGGGAGCGGATGTTCCCGGAGCTGCCCTTGGTGTCGCCACAGCTGTCGTCGGTGCGGACACGGATGTCCCCGGAGCTGCGTTTGGTGTCGTCACAACGGTCATCGCTGTGAGCGTGGATGCCCCCGGAGCTGCGCTTGGTGTCGCCAAAGCGGTCGTCGCTCGGGGCGCGGCTGTCCCCGGAGCTGCGCTTGGTGTCGCCACAGCCGTCATCACTGCGGGCTCGGATGTCCCCGGAGCTGCGATTGGTGTCGCCGCAGCTGTGGTCGATACGGGCGCGGATGTCCCAGGAGCTGCGCTTGGTGTCGTCACAGCAGTCATCGCTGCGGGCGTGCATGTCCCCGGAGCTGCGCTTGGTGTCGCCAAAGCGGTCGTCGCAGCGGGCGCGGATGTCGCCGGAGGTGCGCTTGGTGTTGAAACAGCTGTCGTCACTGCAGGCGTGGATGTCGCCGGAGCTGCGCTTGGTGTCGCTACAGCTGTCGTCGTTGCGGGAGCGGATGTTCCCGTACCTGCGCTTGGTGTCGCCACAGCGGTCGTCGCTGCGGGCGCCGATGTCCCCAGAGCTGCGCTTGGTGTCGCCAAAACGGTCGTCGCTGCGGGCGCGGATGTCACCGGAGCTGCGCTTGGTGTCGCCGCAGCCGTCGTCGCTGCGGGCTCGGCTGTCCCCGCAGCTGCGCTTGGTGTCGCCAAAACGGTCGTCGCTGCGGGCGCGGATGTCGCCGGAGCTGTGCTTGGTATCGCCGCAGCTGTGGTCGCTGCGGGCGTGGATGTCCCCGGAGCTGCCCTTGGTGTCGCCACAGCTGTCGTCGATGCGGACACGGATGTCCCCGTAGCTGCGCTTGGTGTCGTCACAGCGGTCATCGCTGTGAGCGTGGATGTCCCCGGAGCTGCTCTTGGTGTCGCCAAAGCGCTCGTCGCTCGGGGCGCGGCTGTCCCCGGAGCTGCGCTTGATATCGCCACAGCCGTCGTCACTGCGGGCTCGGATGTCCCCGGAGCTGCGCTTGGTGTCACAACAGCGCTCGTCGCTGCGGGCGCAGATGTTCCCGCAGCTGCGCTTGGAGTCGCCACAGTGGTCGTCGCTGCGGGAGCGGATGTCCTCGGAGTTGCGATTGGTGTTGCCAAAACGGTCGTCGCTGCGGGCGCGGATGTCACCGGAGCTGCGCTTGGTGCGCTGCGGGCGCAGATGTTCCCGGAGCTGCGCTTGGAGTCGCCACAGTGGTCGTCGCTGCGGGCGCGGATGTCCCCGGAGTTGCGATTGGTGTCGCCAATGCGATCGTCGCTGGGGGCGCGGTTGTCCCCGGACCTGTGCTTGGTGTCGCCACAGCCGTCGTCGCTTCGGGCTCAGCTGTCCTCGGAGCTGCGCTTGGTGTTGCCAAAACGGTCGTCGCTGCGGGCGCGGATGTCAGCGGAGCCACGTTTGGTGTCGCCACAGCCGTCGTCGCTACGGGCTCGGCTGTCCCCGCAGCTGCGCTTGGTGTCGCCAAAACGGTCGTCGTTGCGGGCGCGGATGTCGCCGGAGCTGCGCTTGGTGTCGTCACAGCAGTCATCGCTGCCGGCGTGCATGTCCCCGGAGCTGCGCTTGGTGTCGCCAAAGCGGTCGTCGTTGGGGACGCCACAGCCGTCGTCACTGCGGGCTCGGATGTCCCCGGAGCTGCGCTTGGTGTCGATACAGCTGTCGTCGTTCCGGGAGCGGATGTTCCCGGAGCTGCCCTTGGTGTCGCCACAGCTGTCGTCGATGCGGACACGGATGTCCCCGGAGCTGCGTTTGGTGTCGTCACAACGGTCATCGCTGTGAGCGTGGATGCCCCCGGAGCTGCGCTTGGTTGCGCCAAAGCGCTCGTCGCTCGGGGCGCGTTTGTCCCCGGAGCTGCGCTTGGTGTCGCCACAGCCGTCATCACTGCGGGCTCGGATATCCCCGGAGCTGCGATTGGTGTCGCCACAGCTCTCGTCGCTGCGGGCGCAGATGTTCCCGGAGCTGCGCTTGGAGTCGCCACAGTGGTCGTCGCTGCGGGCGCGGATGTCCCCGGAGTTGCGATTGGTGTCGCCAATGCGATCGTCGCTGGGGGCGCGGTTGTCCCCGGAGCTGTGCTTGGTGTCGCCACAGCCGTCGTCGCTTCGGGCTCAGCTGTCCTCGGAGCTGCGTTTGGTGTCGCCAAATCGGTCGTCGCTGCGGGCGCGGATGTCATCGGAGCTGCGTTTGGTGTCGCCACAGCCGTCGTCGCTGCGGGCTCGGCTGTCCCCGCAGCTGCGCTTGGTGTAGCCAAAACGGTCGTCGTTGCGGGCGCGGATGTCGCCGGAGCTGCGCTTGGTGTCTCCGCAGCTGTGGTCGCTGCGGGCGTGGATGTCCCCGGAGCTGCCCCTGGTGTCGTCACAGCGGTCATCGCTGTGAGCAAGGATGTCCCCGGAGCTGCGTTTGGTGTCGCCACAGCGCTCGTCGCTACGGGCGCAGATGTTCCCGGAGCTGTGCTTGGAGTCGCCACAGTGGTCGTCGCTGTGGGCGCGGATGTCCCCGGAGCTGCGATTGGTGTCGCCACAGCCTTCGTCGCTTCGGGCTCGGCTGTCCCCGGAGCTGCGCTTGGTGTCCCCACAGCGGTCGCTGTTGCGGGCGCGGCTGTTCCCGGGGCTGCGATTGGTGTCGCCACATCGGTCGTCGTTGCGGGCGCAGCTGTCCCCTGTACTGCACTTCGTGTCGCCACAGATGTAGTCTCTGTTGGCGCGGCTGTCCCCAGGGCTGCGCTTGGTGTCGCCACAGCGGTCGTCGTTGCTGGCGGGGATGTCGCCGGAGCTACGCATAGTGTCTTCAGAAGTGTCGTCGCTGCTGGCGCGGCTGTCCCCGGCCCTGCGCTTGGTGTCGCCATAGCTGTCGTCGCTGCGGGCGTGTCTGTCCCAGGGGCTGCGCTTGGTGTCGCCACAGCCGTCGTCACTGCGGGCTCGGATGTCCCCGGAGCTGCGCTTGGTGTCGCCACAACGGTCGTCGCTGCGGGCGTGGCTGTCCCAGGGGCTGCGCTTGGTGTCGCCACAGCCGTCGTCACTGCGGGCTCGGATGTCCGCAGAGCTGCGCTTGGTGTCGCCGCAATGGTCGTCGCTGCGGGCGCGGATGTCATCGGAGCTGCGTTTGGTGTCGCCACAGCCGTCGTCCCTGCGGGCTCGGATGTCGCCGGAGCTGCGCTTGGTGTCGCCACAGCGGTCGTCGCTGCGGTCGCGGATGTCCCCGGAGCTGCGATTGGTGTCGCCACAACGGTCGTCGCTGCGGGCGCGAATGTCGCCGGAGTTGCGCTTGGTGTCGCCGCAGCTGTGGTCACTGCGGGCGTGGATGTCCCCGGAGCTGCCCTTGGTGTCGTCACAGCGGTCATCGCTGTGAGCATGGATGTCCCCGGAGCTGCGCTTGGTGACGCCACAGCACTCGTCGCTACGGGCGCAGATGTTCCCGGAGCTGCGCTTGGAGTCGCCACAGTGGTCGTCGCTGCGGGCGCGAATGTCGCCGGAGCTGCGCTTGGTTTCGCCACAGCGGTCGTCGCTGCGGGCGCGGATGTCCCCGGAGCTGCGATTGGTGTCGCCACAAAGGTCGTCGCTGCGGGCGCGAATGTCGCCGGAGTTGCCCTTGGTGTCGCCACAGCTGTGGTCGATACGGGCGCGGATGTCCCCGGAGCTGCGCTTGGTGTCGTCACAGCAGTCATCGCTGCGGGCGTGGATGACCCCGGAGCTGCGCTTGGTGTCGCCACAGCTTTCGTCGCTGCGGGCGCGGATGTCGCCGGAGCTGCGCTTGGTGTTGAAACAGCTGTCGTAGCTACAGGCGTGGATGTCGCCGGAGCTGCGCTTGGTGTCGCTACAGCTGTCGTCGTTGCGGGAGCGGACGCAGCTGTGGTCGCTGCGGGCGTGGATGTCCCCGGAGCTGCCCTAGGTGTCGCCACAGCTGTCGTCGATGCAGACACGGATGTCCCCGGAGCTGCGCTTGGTGTCGTCACAGCGGTCATCGCTGTGAGCGTGGATGTCCCCGGAGCTGCGCTTGGTGTCGCCAAAGCGCTCGTCGCTCGGGGCGCGGCTGTCCCCGGAGCTGTGCTTGGTGTAGCCACAGCCGTCGACGCTTGGGGCTCAGCTGTCCTCGGAGCTGCGTTTGGTGTTGCCAAAACGGTCGTCGCTGCGGGCGCGGATGTCATCGGAGCTGCGTTTGGTGTCGCCACAGCCGTCGTCGCTGCGGGCTCGGCTGTCCCCGCAGCTGCGCTTGGTGTAGCCAAAACGGTCGTCGTTGCGGGCGCGGATGTCGCCGGAGCTGCGCTTGGTGTCTCCGCAGCTGTGGTCGCTGCGGGCGTGGATGTCCCCGGAGCTGCCCCTGGTGTCGTCACAGCGGTCATCGCTGTGAGCAAGGATGTCCCCGGAGCTGCGTTTGGTGTCGCCACAGCGCTCGTCGCTACGGGCGCAGATGTTCCCGGAGCTGTGCTTGGAGTCGCCACAGTGGTCGTCGCTGTGGGCGCGGATGTCCCCGGAGCTGCGATTGGTGTCGCCACAGCCTTCGTCGCTTCGGGCTCAGCTGTCCCCGGAGCTGCGCTTGGTGTCCCCACAGCGGTCGCTGTTGCGGGCGCGGCTGTTCCCGGGGCTGCGATTGGTGTCGCCACATCGGTCGTCGTTGCGGGCGCAGCTGTCCCCTGTACTGCACTTCGTGTCGCCACAGATGTAGTCTCTGTTGGCGCGGCTGTCCCCAGGGCTGCGCTTGGTGTCGCCACAGCGGTCGTCGTTGCTGGCGGGGATGTCGCCGGAGCTACGCATAGTGTCTTCAGAAGTGTCGTCGCTGCTGGCGCGGCTGTCCCCGGCCCTGCGCTTGGTGTCGCCATAGCTGTCGTCGCTGCGGGCGTGTCTGTCCCAGGTGCTGCGCTTGGTGTCGCCACAGCCGTCGTCTCTGCGGGCTCGGATGTCCCCGGAGCTGCGCTTGGTGTCGCCACAACGGTCGTCGCTGCGGGCGTGGCTGTCCCAGGGGCTGCGCTTGGTGTCGCCACAGCCGTCGTCACTGCGGGCTCGGATGTCCGCAGAGCTGCGCTTGGTGTCGCCGCAATGGTCGTCGCTGCGGGCGCGGATGTCATCGGAGCTGCGTTTGGTGTCGCCACAGCCGTCGTCCCTGCGGGCTCGGATGTCGCCGGAGCTGCGCTTGGTGTCGCCACAGCGGTCGTCGCTGCGGACGCGGATGTCCCCGGAGCTGCGATTGGTGTCGCCACAACGGTCGTCGCTGCGGGCGCGAATGTCGCCGGAGTTGCGCTTGGTGTCGCCGCAGCTGTGGTCACTGCGGGCGTGGATGTCCCCGGAGCTGCCCTTGGTGTCGTCACAGCGGTCATCGCTGTGAGCATGGATGTCCCCGGAGCTGCGCTTGGTGTCGCCACAGCACTCGTCGCTACGGGCGCGGATGTCCCCGGAGCTGCGCTTGGAGTCGCCACAGTGGTCGTCGCTGCGGGCGCGAATGTCGCCGGAGCTGCGCTTGGTTTCGCCACAGCGGTCGTCGCTGCGGGCGCGGATGTCCCCGGAGCTGCGATTGGTGTCGCCACAAAGGTCGTCGCTGCGGGCGCGAATGTCGCCGGAGTTGCCCTTGGTGTCGCCACAGCTGTGGTCGATACGGGCGCGGATGTCCCCGGAGCTGCGCTTGGTGTCGTCACAGCAGTCATCGCTGCGGGCGTGGATGACCCCGGAGCTGCGCTTGGTGTCGCCAAAGCGGTCGTCGTTGGGAACGCGGCTGACACCGGAGCTGCACTTGGTGTCGCCACAGCTGTCGTCGCTGCGGGCGCGGATGTCGCCGGAGCTGCGCTTGGTGTTGAAACAGCTGTCGTAGCTACAGGCGTGGATGTCGCCGGAGCTGCGCTTGGTGTCGCTACAGCTGTCGTCGTTGCGGGAGCGGACGCAGCTGTGGTCGCTGCGGGCGTGGATGTCCCCGGAGCTGCCCTAGGTGTCGCCACAGCTGTCGTCGATGCAGACACGGATGTCCCCGGAGCTGCGCTTGGTGTCGTCACAGCGGTCATCGCTGTGAGCGTGGATGTCCCCGGAGCTGCGCTTGGTGTCGCCAAAGCGCTCGTCGCTCGGGGCGCGGCTGTCCCCGGAGCTGTGCTTGGTGTCGCCACAGCCGTCGACGCTTCGGGCTCAGCTGTCCTCGGAGCTGCACTTGGTGTAGTCACAACGGTCATCGCTGTGAGCGTGGATGCCCCCGGAGCTGCGCTTGGTGTCGCCAAAGCGCTCGTCGCTCGAGGCGCGGCTGTCCCCGGAGCTGCGCTTGGTGTCGCCACAGCGGTCGTCGCTGCGGGCGCGGTTATCCCCGGAGCTGCGATTGGTGTCGCCACAACGGTCGTCGCTGCGGGCGCGGCTGTCTCCGGAGCTGCGCTTGGTGTCGCCACAGCCTTCCTAGCTGCGGGCGCGGATGTCCCCTGAGCTGCGCTTGGTGTCGCCGCAGCTGTGGTCGCTGCGGGCGTGGATGTCCCCGGAGCTGCCCTTGGTGTCGTCACAGCGGTCATCGCTGTGAGCATGGATGTCCCCGGAGCTGCGCTTGGTGACGCCACAGCACTCGTCGCTACGGGCGCAGATGTTCCCGGAGCTGCGCTTGGAGTCGCCACAGTGGTCGTCGCTGCGGGCGCGGATGTCGCCGGAGCTGCGCTTGGTGTCGCCACAGCGGTCGTCGCTGCGGGCGCGGATGTCCCCGGAGCTGCACTTGGTGTCGCCACATATGTAGTCTCTGTTGGCGCATCTGTCCCCGGAGCTGCACTTGGTGTCGCCAAAGCTGTCGTCGTTGCGGTCACAGCTGTCCCCGGAGCTGCACTTGGTGTCGCCACAGTTGTCATTGCAGGTGTAGCTGTCCTAGGAGCTAGCTTTGAAGCTACACCTGGCTTTGTTGCAATAGCTGGCACTGACGCTTCAGTTGGCTTTAAGGCTTCAGTTGGCTTTGAGGCTACAGTTGGCTTCAAGGCTAAAGCTGGCTTCAAGGCTAAAGCTGGCTTTGTTGGAACAGCTGGCTTCGTTGCAACTGTTGGCTTTGAGGCTACATCTGGCTTTGTGATTACAGCTGCCTTTGTTGCAACTGTTGGCTTTGAGGCTACATCTGACGTTGGTGCTACGCCTGGCTTCGATGCAACATATGGCTTTGAGGCTACACCTGGTTTTTTTGCAACAGCTGGCTTTGAGGCTACAATTGGCTTTGAGGCTACAGCTTGCTTTGAGGGTACAACAGACTTTGTTGCAACTGTTTGCTTTGAGGCAACAATTTCTCTTGAGGTTACAGCTGAATTTACAACAGGTGGCTTTGAAGCTACTGCTGGCTTTTTTGCAACAGGTGGCTTTGAGGCTACAATTGGCTTTGAGGCTACAGCTTGCTTTGAGGGTACAACAGACTTTGTTGCAACTGTTTGCTTTGAGGCAACAATTTCTCTAGAGGTTACAGCTGAATTTACAACAGGTGGCTTTGAAGCTACTGCTGGCTTTTTTGCAACAGGTGGCTTTGAGGCTACTGCTGGCTTTTTTACAACAGGTGGCTTTGAAGCTATTGCTGGCTTTTTTGCAACTGCTGGCTTTGAGGCTACTGCTGGATTTTTTACAACAGGTGGCTTTGAAGCTACAGTCGGCTTTGCGTCTACATCAGATACTGATGATGTTGGTGCAGTGACTGGTGTTGACGTCTGGACTACTGTCGGCGCTGTGGCTGATGTTGATGAGGCCATGGCCGTAGGAGGGGCTGACGTCACCACAAGTGTTTGTGGCGAGGTGGTATTCCCATTCGCCACGTCCTGCAAAACAAGACTGTATAGTTCCATTGTTTCTTTTATGACATAACATACTTTTACATTGAAAGTCACGCACGCACGCACGCACGCACGCACGCACGCACGCACGCACGCACGCACGCACACACACACACACACACACACACACACACACACACATCAAATAGTGATATTTCTAACATGCCATTCCAACAATCGTTGCTCATGGCGCTGCACAGGATGTTTTTAGAAAACAGGTGAGTCTTAAGCTTCGAGTTAAAAAGAGCATCCGTCATTGGCTTTGACGTTCTTCTGCTTCGGCAGCAAGTTCCACAGAGTTGGGGCTGCCACGCCGAACGACTGGCATAGTAGATTGCATTTACTTGAGCGCGGCGATCTAACCTGTTGACATCGGTTCACACAATGTCGGATGTACTCTGGTGCATGACCAATCAGTGCTCGATGTACGAGGAGCAAGATATTGAACTCTACCCAAACTGCTATCGGCAGATAGTGCAGCTTGATATGTAGTGGTGTCTTATGGCTATATTTCGTCGCGCCGTCAACCAGGCGAGCCACCCAGTTCTGTATTCACTGAAGCTGTTGTATTTGCTTCTGGCGGAGTTGGTGGAGCAATGCATTGCCAACTTCAAGTCTACTGGTGACAAATGCATTGCTCAGTCCCTACAGCTGTTAAGTAATCTGAAAACCGCGTTGCAAGCGTGTCGAATGAGTCACATGGCGGAAATGGTGTGTCGTTATCGTTGTGTAGGAGCATGGCGACACTTTTGAACAGTTGCCTCTGGTCACCAGATGTATCGGCGATTTAACTCGTGTGGTATTCAAGTTTTGCACGGCGCACAGATGAAGTGACGAGCTGGCGATGGAGGCAGTAAGCAAGCCTGTCCCACTCCAGTCCTTATGTTCTCCATCTTCATTCCCGCTGTCGACTGACACACTTCTGTGATCGTATGCTATCATTACACCATGGCGTGTGTAGTCGTACAATCACTGTGCCTGTCTTGTCACTGATGTCATCATTGGTTTTGTTGTATATGTCGACAGCAAAGTTCATGTCATCAGGCAGATGCTTTCCTGCATATCGCAGCGGTACCGATATGTCTATAGCTCCGACTCGTCGTCTTTAACCGGATGTGTGGTAGCTTCGCGAGTTGTAACGTGCAGTGAATTGACATGTCGTCAGACATGTGTGGAATGTTTATCCTTATATTTTTCAAAAACTCAACGGAGGAACGAGTTACCAGGATATCTATCATGTATCCAGCAGCATATGTCGGGTCTTCTACGTGCTGTGTGAGATCTGCAGCTTTCAAGATGTCTACCAAGCGCTTCGTGTCGTTGTTTGACTCATTGTCTATATGTAAGTAAAAGTCACCAGCAATCAACGTTTTTGATGTATCCATCGCCATAACGTCAATCAAATCAGCAAATTCAACGAGAAATTCCGAAGTTGTAAAGCCATTTTTAGTGTTTGGTGGAGAGCGATAGACGACGAGGAGACAAACTGATTGGGTGTCACTGCTGAGATGTACACTCGTCAATAGAATGTCTTTCTTTTCATCATACCGAGTTGTCTCGTCATAAAGCCAGACTTGTAGACGACGGCGCCACCACCGCCAGTGCAGTACGTTCTCGGGAGATTTTGTAGCCAGCAGGTGTCATACGACCAGTAGAGAAGGTTTAAAAAATAAGATTTTGGAGCTCATTCTGATTGGCCGAGAGCAGTCACGTGACTTGTGTCGACGGCTCTGATTGGTCGAGAGCAGTTTCACCGCCAGAGGGCGCCACGGGTCATCCCCTATTATCGCTCAAATGAGATTTTTGAAGCATTTTCTGATTGGTCGAGAGCAGTCACGTCACTCCTTTGTGGTGATACTGTAGCTAGAGATCGCTACAGGTCAAATGTCGATGGTTCTGATTGGTCGAGAGCCGTCACGTGACCTATTACGTCACAGCTCATTTGCATAAATTAGCATAAGTTGCACCCTTTTGTGGTGAAACAGTCGCCAGGGGCGCTACGAGTATCGACGGTTCTGATTGGTCGAGAGCAGTCACGTGACCAATGACGTCACAGCTCCTACCCTATTACCTAAAATGAGGAGATTTTGGGGCACTGTTTTGCGATGATACGATCGCCAGGGGGCGCTACAGGTCAAGGTCAAAGGTCGGTGGCGAGCGTTCTTATTGGTCGAGAGTCCTATGACGTCATCTCATCAAGTGTGACTACAATTGTCAGTTAATGTTAGGGTTAGTAACCCTAATGGAAAATTCGATAAAAACTGGAAAACTGTAGGAATAATTGTCAGTTAGAGTTAGGGTTAGTAACCCTAATGGAAGGTCAAAGGTCATCGAACTTTTGTACTTATACAATTGCCAGTTAGGGTTAGTAACCCTAATTCTGTCGTCTGTAGTGAACCCTCATACAACCCCTGACACTAACCCTAAAAGAACATGCAGGAAGAACGGTTGTGATGACAGTGCCGGTTCGGTTTAATACTGACAATTATGGCGCGCTTTTCGAGACGTGTCTGGGTTTTATGTAGTTTTTTTCTTCTTTTCTGGAACGTTCGAACGACGTCATGGAATTTTCCATGCTCACGAAAAAAAACATAATCCCGCATTTTCACCCTGCTAGCAGACTGAAACCTAGCGGTCAAATGTTCGTGCATGCAGCGGGGAAAACGTAGCCGTGCATGTAAGCTATACGACGTATATCGCATCATTGCATTATATCGAGAACTTTTCGACGTATGTAGTTTCGCGTCGACACCTACATATTGCCTATCTCACCACGAGTCTGCAAGAACACCGCGAGGTCAAAAGGTCAAGGTCAACAAAAAACAAACACCGTCGCTTTCTGGAACGTTCGAACGAAGTCACGCCAGCAAGAGAAACACATCCCCACATTTTCACCCTGCTAGTAGACTGAAACCTAGCGGACGAAAGTTCGTGCATGCAACGGGGAAAACGTAGCCGTGCATGTAAACTATACGACGCATATCGCATCATTGCATTATATCAAGAACTTTTCGACGTATGTCGTTTCGCGTCGACACCTACATATCGCCTATAATGATATGAGTCTGCATGAACACCGCGAGGTCAAAAGGTCAAGGTCAACAAAAAACACCGCCACTTTCTGGAACGTTCGAACGAAGTCATGGAATTTTCCATAAACACCCCGAGGTCAAAAGGTCAAGGTCAACCCAGTTTTATCGTGAAATGTGTCAATACACGTCGGTTTGAACCGGTTTGAACCAGATTTCCCACGAAATGTGTCCAGACACATCGATCCGGTATGTAACATGGGCTTGTGCGCTTCCATCCGTCTTGTCTTTTTGACATTGGTCAGTCACTGTTGGTGGACTTTGACTTTTGCGCTCCCACTCGTCTTGTCTTTTTGACATTGGTCAGCCACTGTTTCACCGAAATGTGAAATGTGAAATTTTTTAAATGTGAAAGTGTATACGGGAAAAACCCAAAAAAAGTGCATCGTCAGCAAACTTTCAGGGTAAACTGTAGGAGGTATGGGTAAATTGTAGGAATTATGGGTAAACTGTAGGAGTTATGGGTAACCTGTAGGACTTATGGGTAAAATGTAGGAGTTATGGGTAACCTGTAGGAATTATGAGTAAACTGTACGAGTTATGAGTAAACTAGGAATTATGGGTAAACTGTAGGAATTATGGATAAACTGTAGGAATTATGGGTAACCTGTAGGAATTATGTGTAAATTGAAGGAGGTAAAGGTAAATTGTAGGAATTATGGGTAAACTGTACGAGTTATGAGTAAACTGTAGGAATTATGGGTAAACTATAGTTGATATGGGTAAACTGGTCTTTTTTGACATTGTTCACCTATTATTGGTGGACTTTGACTTGTCTGCTCCCGCTCGTCTTGTCTTTTTGACACTGGTCAGTCACTGTTGGTGGATTTTGGAATGATGGGTAAACTGTAGGAATTATAGGTAAACTGTAGGAATTATGGGTAAACTGTAGGAGTTATGGGTAAACTGTAGGAATTAAGGGTAAACTGTAGGAATTATGGATAAACTGTAGGAATTATGGGTAACCTGTAGGAATTATGGGTAAACTGTAGGAGGTATGGGTAAATTGTAGGAATTATGGGTAAACTGTAGGAGGTATGGGTAAACTGTAGGAAGGCTTGGGTGCTCCCACTCGTCTTATCTTTGATCAGCCACCAACAGCGCCTGACCAATGTCAAAAAAGACAAGACGAGTGGGAGCGCACAAGCCAAAGTCCACCAACAGCGGTTGACCAGTGTCAAAAAGACAAGACGAGTGGGAGCGCACAAGCCAAAGTCCACCAACAGCGGTTGACCAGTGTCAAAAAGACAAGACGAGTGGAAACGCACAAGCCAAAGTCCACCAACAGTGACTGACCAATGTCAAAAAGACAAGACGAGTGGGAGCACACAAGCCAAAGTCCACCAACAGCGACTGACCAGTGTAAAAAAGACAAGACGAGTGCAATGTCAAAAAAAGACAAGACGAGTGGGAGCGCACAAGCCTTCTTACAGTTTACCCATACCTCCTACAGTTTACCCATAACTCCTACAGTTTACTCATAACTCCTACAGTTTACCCATAATTCCTACAATTTACCCATACCTCCTACAGTTTACCCATAATTCCTACAGTTTACCTATAATTCCTACAGTTTATCCATAATTCCTATAGTTTACCCTAACTCCTACAGTTTACCCATAATTCCTATAGGTTACCCATAACTCCTACAGTTTATCCATCATTCCAAAATCCACCAACAGTGACTGACCAGTGTCAAAAAGACAAGACGAGTGGGAGCGCACAAGTCAAAGTCCACCAATAATAGGTGACCAATGTCAAAAAAGACCAGTTTACCCATAACTCCTACAGTTTACCCATAATTCCTACAATTTACCTATAATTCCTACAGTTTACCCATAATTCCTACAGTTTATCCATAATTCCTATAGTTTACTCATAATTCCTACAGGTTACCCATAACTCCTACAGTTTACCCATAATTCCTACAGTTTACTCATAACTCCTACAGTTTACCCATAATTCCTACAATTTACCCATACCTCCTACAGTTTACCCATAATTCCTGCAGGTTACCCATAATTCCTACAGTTTATCCATAATTCCTACAGTTTACCCATAATTCCTACAGTTTACTCATAACTCCTACAGTTTACCCATAATTCCTACAGGTTACCCATAACTCCTACAGTTTACCCATAATTCCTACAGGTTACCCATAACTCCTACAGTTTACCCATAATTCCTACAATTTACCCATACCTCCTACAGTTTACCCTGGAAGTTTGCTGACGATGCACTTTTTCTGGGTTTTTCCCGTAGACAGTTTCACATTTAAAAAATTTCACATTTCACATTTCGGTGAAATGTGAAACAGTGGCTGACCAATGTCAAAAAGACAAGACGAGTGGGAGTGCAAAAGTCAAAGTCCACCAACGGTGACTGACCAACGTCAAAAAAACAAGACGGATGGAAGCGCACAAGCCCATGTTACATACCGGATCGATGTATCTGGACACATTTCGCGGGAAATCTGGTTCAACCAGTTCAAACCGACGTGTCTTGACACATTTCGTGGGAAAACTGGGTTGGCCTTGACCTTTTGACCTCAGGGTGTTTATGGAAAATTCCATGACTTCTTTCGAATGTTCCAGAAAGCGGCAGTGTTTTTTGTTGACCTTGACCTTTTGACCTCGGGGTGTTCATGCAGACTCGTATCATTATATGCGATATGTAGGTGTCAACGCGAAACGACATACGTCGAAAAGTTCTCGATAACATGCAATGATGCGATATGTGTCGTATAGCTTACATGCACGACTACGTTTTTCCCGCTGCATGCACGAACTTTCGTCCGCTAGGTTTCAGTCTACTAGCAAGGTGAAAATGTGGGGATGTGTTTCTCTTGCTGGCGTGACTTCGTTCGAACGTTCCAGAAAGCGACGGTGTTTGTTTTTTGTTGACCTTGACCTTTTGACCTCGCGGTGTTCTTGCAGACTCGTATCATTATAGGTGATATGTAGGTGTCGACGCGAAACGATATACATCGAAAAGTTCTCGATATAATGCAATGATGCGATGATGCGGCTACGTTTTTCCCACTGCATGCACGAACATTCGACCGCTAGTTTTCAGTCTGCTAGCAGGGTGAAAATGCGGGATTGTGTTTCTTTTCGTGAGCATGGAAAATTCCATGACATCGTTCGAATGTTCGAGAAAAGAAGAAAAAACTACATGAAACCGGTTCAAACCGGTTCTGTACCCAGACACGTCTCGAAAAGCGCGCCATAATCGTCAGTATTAAACCGAACCGCCACTGTCATCACAACCGTTCTTCCTGCATGTTCTTTTAGGGTTAGGGTCAGGGGTCATACTAGGGTTCACTACAGACGACAGAATTAGGGTTACTAACCCTAACTGGCAATTGTATAAGTACAAAAGGTCGGTGACCTTTGAACTTTGACCTTCCATTAGGGTTACTAACCCTAACTGAAAATTATTCCTACAGTTTACCAGTTTTTATTGAATTTTCCATTAGGGTTACTAACCCTAACACTAACTGACAATTGTATTCACACTTGATGAGGTGACGTCATAGGACTCCCAACCTATAAGAACGCTCGCCACCGACCTTTGACCTTGACCTGAAGCGCCCTTTAGCGATCGTATCATTGCAAAACAGTGCCCCAAAATCTCCTCATTTTAGATAATAGGGGAGGAGCTGTGACATCATAGGTCATGTGACTGCTCTCGACCAATCAGAACCGTCAACACATTTAACTCGTAGCACCCCTGGCGACGGTTTCACCACAAAAGGGTGCCATTTGTGCTAATTTATGCTAATTTATGCAAATGAGCTGTAACGTCATAGGTCACGTGACGGTTCTCGACCAATCAGAACCATTGCCACTTGACGCATAGCGCCACCTAGCGACAGTATCACAGCAAAGGAGTGACGTGACTGCTCTCGACCAATCAGAAAGTGCTCCAAAATCTCCTCATTTTTAAGCCTTCAAAAACACCAACATACTACTCATATCAAGGCCGCTTTCCCAGCATGCTTCACGTCACATACATATATGGCATTCAACAAGCAGAAAGACAATTGGCATACAGATGGCGTATCGCGTTCACTGTCAAGTCGAATCTGATTATGTATGCAGATTTCGCGTCTCACGGTAAACGATGGCGGGGGGGCGACTTCCTTGCCCTATAGCCCGTGCAGATTGTTCAAGCATCCAAGTGGTGCCAGACTAGTGTCTAGTACAAGGTAAAATCCGGTAACAATAGAGCATCCAATCCGCAGTAGACCAGTTCTATTGTATGTGATCATACTGTGGAGAAAGGCTGTGCAATGTTCTTGTTGCTGTGCAATGTTCTGGTCGACCAGTAACAATGTTGCGACACAGGTGCTGTTCACTGTACAGGTAGCTACTACGTCTCAGTTACTAAAATACTACAGCCACAGCCTAAATGTTTAGCATCGAATAATGCCGACAATGCGCATTGGTTTATAGTTTACAGCTTTGGAAAATTAGTGTAAGAAATGACGTTGCACGTCATGGCCGAATGGTCAACCTTTGAAGATTCGTGTTCGAAAGCTATGAGTACTACGGTTCACTCTATGTGGTAATTATGTTGCGTATTATTCTATTTTTAGATATAAATATATATATATACATATACACCTATATATATATATATATATATATATATATATATATATATATATATATATATATATATATATATATATATATATATATATATATATATAGTGGCCCCCACTAATTTTGGGCTAAATTCTATCCCTGGATCTGGTTGTGCAAATAAGGATGTGCAAATAAATTCAGGAATTTGAGTAGCACTTAACTGTACCAGCATAGAAAACAAAATAAATGTTTCCATATGCAATAGTTTGGCTGTCAATATTGTGTCCTAACTGTATAATTATTATTATTTAAAAGTCAATACAAGATTACTGGCTGTAGAAGATCGACAATCCTATATTTTACTAAAAGATTGTACAAAACTAGCATTGTTGCATTCCAACATACTTAAACAACGTTTCCTTTCAATCCTATATACTGCACTTTCTGCTAGAGTAATAGTAGATTGACACATTTGTATCTACAGAAACAGTTAAACTGGTCACATTTGCCAATCAGTGATATGAATCCCCCATTGTTGCCGCTTCATTTTCTCATTAAAAACACCAGCCTCATTTACTGACCTTGCTGCACTTGATCAACAACACTCAAGAGTGGAAAACAACAACATGTGAACTGTTGGAATGTTTTTTTATTTTACATGATATGTAGTAGCGGTTACCAATGTTCTCACTAGGTGGTGCTGTTCTCCATTTATAATTCTTCAATACTTTTGTAAACATACCTATATTTGTGGACACCAACAGCCTTTAATTTGTCTTTTCGTACCACATAAAATGGGGGGTTCAAGTTCTTTGAGAAAAAAATCTTGTGTTTTTTACTGGAGGAAGATCTTCCTCTTTTCCTTCATAAAAGATTGGAAGGGAGAGAGATTTATTAAGATCAAACCATCAACATTAGAATGAAGAATACAGTTATAATAGTAATAATACATAACTTTGACTAAAATGTTGGTTGATACGTTGATAAGTTCTGGTTACATTCATACCATAATATGATGGTTTAATGAGAACATCAAGGGTGTCATTAGTCACGACCAAATAAATGACAGTGTATATTACAAATGTTGGTTGATACGTTGATAAGTTCTGGTTACATTCATACTATAATATGATGGTTTAGTGAGAACATCAAGGGTGTCATTAGTCACGACCAAATAAATGACAGTGTATATTACAAATGTTGGTTGATACGTTGATAAGTTCTGGTTACATTCATACTATAATATGATGGTTTAGTGAGAACATCAAGGGTGTCATTAGTCACGACCAAATAAATGACAGTGTATATTACAAATGTTGGTTGATACGTTGATAAGTTCTGGTTACATTCATACCATAATATGATGGTTTAATGAGAACATCAAGGGTGTCATTAGTCACGACCAAATAAATGACAGTGTATATTACAAATGTTCAGCGTGTGATTACTACTCTTCTGACTATCATATCTCTAGGCTTTGTATTTGAATTTGAGTTGTATGTTTAAATTTGCTATGATTTAAACATTTTAAAATTGATCACATATGTCACAATATATGGAACAACCTTACATTGAGAACTGCTCATATATAACTATGACTGTTACCTTTGGGTTTTATTTCTTTCAAAAATAAACTTTTGAACTGAAGTACAAAGTTACGGTAAACTTAGCTATGTGCGCACTAGCGGGTTCCTGGAGTGTATGTTGGGAGCTGTTGTGACACCTAGTGGACAGTCCATGAACCTTCGGTTTATATTGGTACATTGAAGGCATATTCCGACAGGCAGTAAATATCAAACAGAAGAAAATGCAAAACTAATAAAATATACACTTATACAGAGACATCCATCGCAATGCATGAGCTTTTTAAAAAGTCAGCATGTCATCGCTAGCAGAGTTTTGGTGAATACCTTTTTTTTCTTTGTTTATACTAAAATTCAGGAGCTTGGTGATACCATCAAAAGATGAAAAGTGGCCCAAACATAAGCTTAGCAACATTGCACTAACAAGCAAGATATAAAACAAGGATGGATCAACCAAAATATATACAACAAAAGAAAAAAATATATAAATTTTTTTTAAAAACATGATTTATCTGGTGGTAACCAAAAAAATAACGTTAAGCCCTACCAGATGCATCACCTGATTAGGCGTGCCGTTCACTTACACTTTATGGGCTCGGGCCCCGTAGGCTGTTAATTCGCAGGTCACTATCTCCCAGCCAGGCATTAACCTACGCTCAACACTGTGACCACCAGAAGATAAAAAAACAGTCACATTTGATCTGATTAAGACCGATATGATTTAAAACATGTGATCCACAAGAAAAGCATTCACATCTGTCTTGAATGCAGTCATGTTTGGAGAGGCAGGGAAAGCAAAATAAGATGGCAATTGTAGGAAGTGACAGCACGAAGTCAGATTAAATGATGATTTTGTTTAATTGTGGCACAGAGGGGAGGGCAAGGACGGAAATGATTGAAAAACGATGACCTGTGATCAATCAAATCAAAACAATCTAAAGTTATGGTGGTCCATCAGGCCAGCATAATGTGAAAACCTGTGGCCTGAACTGGCCCGACCGTCCCCAAAAAGGCTCCGGGCCAGTGTCAATGTCGAAGCCTGTATCGGGTTCATAATCGATACAGTTGGCAGGCGCAATATTGTCATGTTTAACTAATCAATTTAATAAAATGATGGGTGTGAAGCCTAATTTACAATACGTGAACATCTGTCAAACAAACCGGTGTACGTTGAGCCACCAGAGGGCGCCAGATGCTCCAGTCAGGACAGAATACCTGGCAATAAGTGACAGTGACAGGGCACGAGAGCAACAGCCGACCTGATTTAATATATAAAGAAATAAATGTTACCAACCTGAAACTGCCGCCTTGTAGTGCTGAGTCGGTTGTATCCACCACAGACAGTGTCTTCAGTTTATAGTAGAGTAACACAATCGGCAATGTTCTACACAAGTCACCACGTATGTCTGACATTCTCACACTGGGCGTAGAATTAGTGGTCTTCCACTCAACATCATGAAGGATATTCTCAGTTCTTCCTGGTTTTATACGTTCACAAACATTCCACTGATGTGTTGACAACAGTATCGCAGATTCACATTCCGTTGGAACACGACACTGGTGTCATCCACAACCACGTAAGACTTTTGATGTCATTGTCAATTGACACAATCATCGAGAGTCCATAAATTTGGTCACGACTGTTTCACAATTGTGTAGAGAGTAGTAGTCTTTTATCACAGTCAGAGAAAATGTGTTAAATACACCATGGTTTCACAGAAGCACCAACAGTGCATAGATGAGATCATGACTGTTTCACAAATTCACACACGTCTCGTACAGAGTTGTTGAAATCATCATTGTTTGCACTTTTGTCTTTGCACCTTTCTCGGTGACGATTTGACTTGATCTCAGTCTCTGCAACAATAACACAAATTATAAATAACATATGATTATTTCCAGTATCCCTGACAACATACAGTAACAATTTGGACATTGCACTTAAACACAACACTGAAATACAGTCTGCTGAATTCACTTACACAAATTTAAAAACATGTCTGTCCCATTTCCATGCACCTTGTACAACTACTGTCCTATTCCCTACCATTCTTCAATTTAAAAAAATGTCTGTCCCATTTCCATGCACCTTGTACAACCATTGTCCTATTCCCTATCATTCTTCAATTGAAAAAAATTTCTGTCCCATTTCCATGCACCTTGTACAACCACTGTCCTATTCCCTACCATTCTTCAATTTAAAAAAATGTCTGTCCCATTTCCATGCACCTTGTACAACCATTGTCCTATTCCCTATCATTCTTCAATTTAAAAAAATGTCTGTCCCATTTCCATGCACCTTGTACAACCACTGTCCTATTCCCTACCATTCTTCAATTTAAAAACATGTCTGTCCCATTTCCATGCACCTTGTACAACCATTGTCCTATTCCCTACCATTCTTCAATTTAAAAACATGTCTGTCCCATTTCCATGCACCTTGTACAACCATTGTCCTATTCCCTATAATTCTTCAATTTAAAAACATGTCTGTCCCATTTCCATGCACCTTGTACAACCATTGTCCTATTCCCTATCATTCTTCAATTTAAAAACATGTCTGTCCCATTTCCATGCACCTTGTACAACTATTGTCCTATTCCCTACCATTCTTCAATTTAAAAACATGTGTGTCCCATTTCCATGCACCTTGTACAACTATTGTACTATTCCCTATCATTCTTCAATTTAAAAACATGTCTGTCCCATTTCCATGCACCTTGTACAACCATTGTCCTATTCCCTACCATTCTTCAATTTAAAAACATGTATGTCCCATTTCCATGCACCTTGTACAACTATTGTCCTATTCCCTATCATTCTTCAATTTAAAAACATGTCTGTCCCATTTCCATGCACATTGTACAACCATTGTCCTATTCCCTATCATTCTTCAATTTAAAAACATGTCTGTCCCATTTCCATGCACATTGTACAACCATTGTCCTATTCCCTATCATTCTTCAATTTAAAAACATGTCTGTCCCATTTCCATGCACCTTGTACAACTATTGTCCTATTCCCTATCATTCTTCAATTTAAAAACATGTCTGTCCCATTTCCATGCACATTGTACAACCATTGTCCTATTCCCTATCATTCTTCAATTTAAAAACATGTCTGTCCCATTTCCATGCACCTTGTACAACTATTGTCCTATTCCCTATCATTCTTCAATTTAAAAACATGTCTGTCCCATTTCCATGCACATTGTACAACCATTGTCCTATTCCCTATCATTCTTCAATTTAAAAACATGTCTGTCCCATTTCCATGCACCTTCTACAACCATTGTCCTATTCCCTATCATTCTTCAATTTAAAAACATGTCTGTCCCATTTCCATGCACCTTGTACAACCATTGTCCTATTCCCTATAATTCTTCAATTTAAAAACATGTCTGTCCCATTTCCATGCACCTTGTACAACCATTGTCCTATTCCCTACCATTCTTCAATTTAAAAACATGTCTGTCCCATTTCCATGCACCTTGTACAACCATTGTCCTATTCCCTACCATTCTTCAATTTAAAAACATGTATGTCCCATTTCCATGCACCTTGTACAACTATTGTCCTATTCCCTATCATTCTTCAATTTAAAAACATGTCTGTCCCATTTCCATGCACCTTGTACAACTATTGTCCTATTCCCTATCATTCTTCAATTTAAAAACATGTCTGTCCCATTTCCATGCACCTTGTACAACCATTGTCCTATTCCCTATCATTCTTCAATTTAAAAACATGTCTGTCCCATTTCCATGCACCTTGTACAACTATTGTCCTATTCCCTATCATTCTTCAATTTAAAAACATGTCTGTCCCATTTCCATGCACCTTGTACAACCATTGTCCTATTCCCTATCATTCTTCAATTTAAAAACATGTCTGTCCCATTTCCATGCACATTGTACAACCATTGTCCTTCTCCCTATCATTCTTCAATTTTGCATCTAGACAATATATACAATATTTCTACATATTAAAAAAAATTCATACATATGCAGCTTGTAAACTTCTCAAGTTGGAGGTCAAAATAAGAGGGAGGATTTTGGAAGTTTATCCCTTGTTCACATCATATTACAGATACAACGCATGCGTAGATGCTTATTGTTTTGAAGAAGTGCTCAAGTATAGCAACGTATATTTTTATCCAAGACATTTGCATTTGAAAATGCTGCATTTGCATTTGTATTTTTGTAAACCAAAACATTTCCATTTGCATCAAAACATTTGCATTTACATTTGCAGTTGCATTTTTTTTATCCAAAATACTTGCATTTGTATTTGCACTTGAATCAAAACACTTGCATTTGCATTTGAATCAAAACATTTGCATTTGCACGAATAAAAAGCATTTGCATTTGTATTTGATTACAAAACCACTTGCATCTGCATTTTATTAAAAAGCATTTGCATTTGCATAAGATTAATAAATATTTGCATCAAAATACATGTTTACTAAGTTCATAAACCCATTTTGAACCTGCAAATTGTTTACCAATCTTGTCTTTGACTCCATCTCATTTTAGAGGAAGTCTTAAATACTATTTTCTAACCTGTGAAACCATTTTAACACCATCACATACAATTTGTGCTCGATATTGACTCTGTGGACAGACTCTGTTGAGCAGGACATGAAAGGCTGGAAGCCATGGATGTTTCGTTTGACCTTATGAAATTCTGTGCAATTAACAATACCTGACAACAAGAAAAATTATGACGTATGACCATTAGACACCTTTAAATTATATGATTTTTCTTATAAAATATTAAATTCACTGAAGTGATTGGGAACCTAATAGATTAACGAATCATATAGATAGACACCAGGAAAATTTTGAAGTATGACAATTAGACAACTTCAAATTGTATGGATAAATATTTACAGCAAAATTATCATGTATAATAATAATAATAACTTTTATTTGTATAGCGCCATACATCCGGATATCAAACCTGTTCAGAGGTGCATAAAATACAACATGTAAAATATAATTGCTACAAAAAAGGATATAAATCATATAATACAGAATTTTCATATACATTTGAAAAGAAATAACTGTAAAATAAAGTATCGGCTAAATACTGAGTAAACACTGCTTTAAAATCAAGTAATAAAAATAAATAAATAATTAAAATGCAATAAAAGATAAACCATGTTAGTGACGATATATAATAGTTACTGTAAACAAAATTTTTTTTAATAATCTTCAAACTCTGTTTTAAAAAGGTGTGTCTTAAGTTGAGACTTAAACAATTCGAGTGAGTCAGCGATATGGATATATATCAGAAGATCGTTCCAAAGGATGGTGCCATCATGGAGAAACAGTTAACTACCATTACCTAATAACTTCACTGTCTAAGGATAGAAACATATTTATCATTTCATATTTCAATACCAAACTGGAATGAAAAAAGAGCAATGTTGGTTGCACCAAGTATAATACAGTCTAATTAAAGCACACTGCTCTAGCAGGTACTGCATAGTGGCCCACAGGTTTATGTGAAAAGGATAGTTGGCACTTGGCAGGAGAATGGCTTTAAACATAAAGCACCTTTGATCTCCTTTAGCCATGCAGCAGATGGGGTCCGGCTCATTATAATATCACATCAGTTTTATAATACAATTATGTTATCAGTTTGATATAAGTTGTACTTATTATATCTAACTACATGTTTTTTAAGTTTCCTGCCAGTGACACTGCTGGGGTGTCAGGTATGGGATGTTAGATAAGAGCCAAGGCCCAGTGTTACCAGATTGATAAGTATTAAGTGTTAATTAATTTACCAGGGACTGTTGCCTCATGAGAAACATGTGGCGTTGGTTAGTCTGTTCAAGCAGAAAAGTGAGATATAATGATTGACTAATAAATGTTTGGTGAAACAGGCTTGGATGTTATATAGTGTTGTAGGCAGGGAGAAAGACAACGAAGTTGTAGTCAGACAGTGAAGTTGCAGTCAGAGAGTGAAGTTGCAGTCAGACAGTGAAGTTGCAGTCAGACAGTGAAGTTGCAGTCAGAGAGTGAAGTTGCAGTCAGATAGTGAAGTTGTAGTCAGAGAGTTAAGTTACAGGCAGACAGTGGTGTAGGCTGAGGAGGGTTTCCCTCTCAGCCAAGGGTTGGGTAAGCTTGTGAGTTGCTTAAAGGTGTTGCAAGCTTGGCTGGAACTGTCAGGGTTTAATATTAATTGTTATAATAAAGATTAAGGTTGGTTAATGCGGTGAAGTTTTATTTGTTAGTTCTTCTTTATATCGGTACCCCTCGTTGTCGTAATATTGAGAGTGAGAGAGAGAGAGACCAAATCGCCACTATGACAGTCACACTGTCCCAGTGTCACCAGCTATGTAAACCCCAGGGCGAAACTCACTGAGGGCCACGATTCAGAGCATTTGCTATTAAGGTTTTGTAAGACATTTTTAAGGCATTATTTCACCAGGAGTAGTTGTTTTCATGTAAGATGTTGCCCAACTATGCTATTTTAATGTTTACTGTTCTATAATGTTGCACAGTTTAAGTAAAGAGACAGTTAAACTCTGTTAAAAATGTGTCCTTCCTGACCAATGATAACCGGTAATTCATGATAAACATACATTTACTTTGTGGGGACTCTTGCTTTGTACAGCATAATCCATAGGTTGCACACAAATTCCTTTTGTTCTGTTCTGACGTGTATGTTGATGATCAATAACCACTGTAGTTGTTGACAGAATGCTAATGAAAGCTCTCTGGCCTAGAAATGCGTTTGAAAAAAAATTATTTCTTCAAATACATTCACCTCGCTGAGTATCTGTGAAGCACAAACATATCAACACCAGTTTTACCATCAATATTAGAGGAACTAATAGTGTCACTTGCATTTGCATTTGAATATATTATAAACACTTGCATTTGAATTATTTAAGACACTTGTATTTAAATGTAATCATATCTCAGTACATTTGCATTTAACTAATTTCAAACATTTGACAGTTAGACTACTAAATTACTCTATCTCACTACTACATTAAAAATCTGGAACAAAAAAGAAAACAAACTGTTTTTCCGAACGGTGAATTTTTTTTAAAGTTGCATATTCCATACCAGTCTTTGACTTATTAAAATAATATTTTGCAATTCATGCAACTCTGTAGTGAGGTTCACTATTAAATAGTGGAGGTCACAATTTCATAGTGCAGGTCATAATTCCAATGTGAGGGTCATAATTCCATAGCGGGGGGTAACAATTCCATACTAAGGGTCACAATTCTATAGTGGGGTCACAAGTGACTCCCATAGAATATTGACCCTTTTGCTAAGTACTTATTGTTGAGACTGCATTTTAAATATAACACAGGAATGTATGTAAGTTTGGCATACAATTTATTTATATTTCTGGTTTGTGTGTAGCATGTTAAAATAGGTTTATAAATGATCAAGAATGGCTCGTATATAAACATTGTAATAACATGATTAATTGTTTCATTAAATTTTTAATTTTAAATATACCAATGTAATTCATAATTTTTTTATGATGGAATCTATTATATTTAACTGAATTAATAAATACCACATGATTATATTACATTGGGACCAGGGTGTCTATTCATGATTGGTGAAAAAATTCATAAAAATGTTTATCTAATTATCCCCATTTGTGTACTATGTTACTAATAAACCTAAATGTGTTACCAAACTCCTAACCACTTACTATGGTTTAACATAGTGTTCAGGATGAGGTCACATTTCTATAGTGGGGGTCACAATTCAATGGGCATGTTGCTATAGAAAAGTGACCCTGGGGTCACAATTCTATAGAAAAGTGATGTGGGGTCACTTTTCTATAGCACACCAGATCAGATTCATATATATAATATAGTTAAATGAAACACTTGTTTTCATGACTTTGACTTGATCATCCAAAAGACATTGAACTGGGTTATATCCCCATGGCATAGTATACTAGCCCAGGTCAAGGTCAATACACTATGCCATGTGGATTTGACTTGGGTCACCTTATAAATTTGAAGAATTTTGTGATTACTTATTCCTTTAAATAGTATTCAACTAATTCATACACATACCTGGAACTGTACTTTGAAATAAATGCACAAACATATGTTATTGTCATAACAAAGTATACTACTACAGACACTTCATTAAATTCTTAAAATTGGTTAAAAACAATCTTCTATGTGCTTGATATGTATATTCTGAAAGAATAATTTTTAATTACGAAATGTTAATTAAGATGTCATGTGAACAAATTGCTAATTACGAAATGTTAATTAAGATGTCATGTGAACAAATTGCTAATTACGAAATGTTAATTAAGATGTCATGTGAACAAATTGCTAATTACGAAATGTTAATTAAGATGTCATGTGAACAAATTGCTAATTACGAAATGTTAATTAAGATGTCATGTGAACAAATTGCTAATTACGAAATGTTAATTAAGATGTCATGTGAACAAATTGCTAATTACGAAATGTTAATTAAGATGTCATGTGAACAAATTGCTAATGATGATTGTTTGGAAAATGCTTAATACTAAACATTTAAGTAAAACAAAATCAATAGAACTCAAATCATGTTGGTGAATTTGGTGGAAGTACTTTTCATCAGAAATTGTTAGGAGTGACCTGTTGCATCACCTTCCATGGCTTAAAATATGAAAACTAAAATATTTTAGTGTTTTGAAATGGAGGTTAGCTTGGGGGGTCACATCTCCATGTCAAAGTATACTGACCTGGTTGAAAATATTATGCCATGGTAATATTACCCAGGTCAAACTACCAATATGGGGAAACAAATATGTATGCACCCATTACATTACACATAAACCAATAACAGTACTATAACCCTCAGTTGACTGACTGCTCCAATCTGGGTTAAAGGGAGGAGGGTGGGGTTAAAAACTATTCTGGAACAACTCCAACAATTAGCAAATAATAACAAGTAACAGAAACAATTGTTGCTAAGATTTTGCCAAACAAAAGGTTTCATGTTGACCAAATAAATTTGAGAACAAGTGAGGCTGGATCTAAGCCACGTGGGTCTTTATATAGTGCTCTGTATCACTCCACGCATGGGAGTAATTAGGCTCATTACGTGCAAGTAATCACACCCTCTTGTAACCACTGTTCGCATAATAACTCTACTGGCTGCAGCAGTAGAAAAACATGTCTATGAAGCTAAACTATGTCTTGCCACAGGCTTATCCTAATATCGAATACGCTCACATTTCCTCTGCTGTCATTCCACATAAAGACCTTTATGCACCCATTACATGACACATAAATCCGTTTATGCAGAATGACTACACAAGTGGTACGAGAGAAACAGGCCAAATTCATGATGTTTAGTTTATGAATTATTGTACCAACAATGATGTACCTGTGGGGTTCTCTCCATCCTAAAACACTGTGTATGCTACTGAACATTTGACTAGAGGAAAAGAGCATTCAGACAAAACTTTATGCACAAATCTTGAACAGCAATTATGCCAACATTCAACAAGGAAACAATGTGCATCAACACATAATCACAGCAAGCACGCGGGCCCCAAATGGTATTTACACATAATACCTAACGTACGATTTACTGACATATTATACAGTCTAACAAACAAACATTGCTACATATAATATTTAAATGTCTCCTGCAGCCACCCGGTACAAGTACTAACTATATTACTACTGACTAGCATTTACAAGTACACTGTATTGGTGGGGGTCTCTCCACCAACATTGCAAGTACTAACTATATTACTACTGACTAGCATTTACAATCACACTGTATTGGTGGGGGTCTCTCCACCAACATTGCAAGTACTAACTATATTACTACTGACTAGTATTTACAATCAAACTGTATTGGTGGGGGTCACTCCACCAACATTGCAAGTACTAACTATATTACTACTGACTAGCATTTACAATCACTATTGTATTGGTGGGGGAAATTATTAACGCTATTAAATGACATGTTTACCTCATTTTTTCGATGCTAATGTGTTCTTTGCATCACTCCCCATCGGATCAGGTGCAAAACGGACGTATATTTCATTTGTAAAAAAATATTGTGTTTGAGCGTACTTTTAGTGACCGAAACAACGCTATACCGGCAATAGCCGGTGTTGTTAATATGGCGATCATCCGAAATGTGCTGTAACAATATCACGGTGGCATCAGAACCGGAAAGGCGATTTCACTGTCAAATATTTCGTACCGCAGTATAAGAAAATACGAAAAATAGAAGAAAAAGTGCAATTTAATGTTACAAAAAACTAAAAAAATCGACAATTTAATGTTAAAAAGACCCCAAAAATCGAACCGGACAGGTTATTTCACTGACAAATATTTTGTACGCAGTCTAAAGGAAAAAAGTAGAGTTCAATTTAATTTTGAAAATCCCAAAACAATCCACCGACAAATATATCGACAAAAAATATAAGATAGTGTTAAAAAAAAGCAAAGACATCGCACATATATAAAACAAATATTAAAAGTTCACAGATCGTGCAAATATCTTTAAATCTTACTCATAAACAAGTGTCTTGCTTGCCAAAATCACACAATTCAGTAATAAATTATTCTTCAGGGGACATTGAAGTGTTTATTTTTTACATTACTAATGTTTGGACCGTATCGTGGGGAAAATTGGACATTTGACTTCAAAAATATGTTGGAAACTGCAACCATGGTGACTTTCAAGGACTAAATTTATCGAGATATTTTCGTTAAATTTATATCTACAAGATAATTATTCAAACCTAGACATCGTTTACACATAATGTAGCAACTCTTTTGTGAAAGTGTGGTTGGCTCCGAAAAGAACCGTTTTGTGTCTTCATGGCGACTGCTGGGCAAAGTTCACTGCTAGTATGCATTTGTTCATGGGTATTGGTCGCGAATGCACATTAGCAGTGACGAGAGACGTCGTTGGCGGTTCCTGTGCTGCTGCATTCCACAGGAACTCTTCCAGGTACGTGATGAACAGAGGTCGCGCCGTGCCGAACTGTCTCCGGAGTTTCCTCTTAGCTCTCATCCACATGTCTTCTACATTCTGAGTATGGATCTCGGGATGTAGAGGATCAACGAAATTCTGCTCGTGGATCACCACGTCGTGGAGATAGATGCCGCCATTGAGTTGGTCCAGGTTATGGTATGCCGGCCACCCATCCGACATGATGTGGGTGCCGGGTAGTAGCCACTGCTGGATGGTGACAGCCCTCCGGTCCGGCACCACCGCCTCTTTCTTCAAGAGACACCTTCCACTCGGGAAACTTGTGTGGCTGTTGTTCAGCTGGGCGACGGAGATTGCCATGCAGGTCGACGTGACGTGGCACTTGAACATCTCTAAACACACGGTCATCGA
This sequence comes from Lamellibrachia satsuma, assembly GCA_033239005.1. NCBI lineage: Eukaryota > Metazoa > Annelida > Polychaeta > Sabellida > Siboglinidae > Lamellibrachia > Lamellibrachia satsuma. The sequence continues at coordinate 1,950,752 of BSQZ01000074.1, read as the reverse complement.
CTGGTACAATTTTGTGCGTGATGTGTGCGCCATCGACGTCAGGAACAACCCGCAGCCACTAGGTGGTTTCGACAACAATGGAAGCCCGATTGTTGTCGAAATCGACGAAAGCTACTTCTACCATCGGAAGTATCACCGCGGCAGGGTTAACGTCGGTGAATGGGTTTTCGGCGCAGTGGAGAGAGAGAGCGGCCTCTGCAGGATGCAGGTGGTGCCGGACCGGAGGTGCCGGATGGTGCCGGACCATCCAGCCCATCATCCAGCAGTGGCTACTACCCGACACCCACATCATGTCGGATGGGTGGCCGGCATACCATAACCTGAACCAACTCAAAGGCGGCGTCTATATCCACGACGTAGTGATCCACGAGCAGAATTTCGTTGATCCTCTACATCCCGAGATCCATACTCAGAATGTAGAAAACATGTGGATGAGAGCTAAGAGGAAACTCCGGAGACAGTTCGGCATGGCGCGACCTCTATTCATCACAGGAACCGCCAACGACGTCTCTCGTCACTGCTAATGTGCATTCGCGACCAATACCCATGAACAAATGCATACTAGCAGTGAACTTCGCCCAGCAGTCGCCAGAAGACACAAAACGGCTCTTTTCGGAGCCAACCACACTTTCACAAAAGAGTTGCTATAATATGTGTAAACGATGTCCAGGTTTGAATAATTATCTTGTAGATATAAATTTAACGAAAATATCTCGATAAATTTAGTCCTTGAAAGTCACCATGGTTGCAGTTTCAAACATACTTTTTTAGTGAAATGTCCAATTTTCCCCACGATGCCTTCCAAACATTAGTAATGTAAAAAATAAACACTTCAATGTCCCCTGAAGAATAATTTATTACTGAATTGTGTGATTTTGGCAAGCAAGACACTTGTTTATGAGTAAGATTTAAATATATTTGCACGATCTGTGAACTTTTAATAAGTCAAAGACTGGTATGGAATATGCAACTTTTAAGACAATTCAGCGTTCGGAAAAACAGTTTGTTTTCTTTTTTGTTCCAGATGTTTAATGTAGTAGTGAGATAGAGTGATTTAATAGTCTAAATGTCAAATGTTTGAAATTAGTTAAATGCAAATGCACTGAGATATGATTACATTTAAATACAAGTGTCTTAAATAATTCAAATGCAAGTGTTTTTATAATATATGCAAATGCAAGTGACACTATTAGTTCCTCTAATATTGATGGTAAAACTGGTATTGATATGTTAGTGCTTCACAGATACTCAGCGAGGTGAATGTATTTGAAGAAATATTTTTTTTTCAAACGCATTTCTAGGCCAGCGAGCTTTCATTAGCATTCTGTCAACAACTACAGTGGTTATTGATCATCAACATACACGTCAGAACAGAACAAAAGGAATTAGTGTGCAACCTATGGATTATGCTGTACAAAGCAAGAGTCCCCACAAAGTAAATGTATGTTTATCATGAATTACCGGTTATCATTGGTCAGGAAGGACACATTTTTAACAGAGTTTAACTGTCTCTTTATTTAAACTGTGCAACATTATAGAACAGTAAACATTAAAATAGCATAGTTGGGCAACATCTTACATGAAAACAACTACTTCTGGTGAAATAATGCCTTAAAAATGTCTTACAAAACCTTAATAGCAAATGCTCTGAATCGTGGCCCTCAGTGAGTTTCGCCCTGGGGTTTACATAGCTGGTGACACTAGGACAGTGTGACTGTCATAGTGGCGATTTGGTCTCTCTCTCAATATTACGACAACGGGGGGTACTGATATCAAGAAGAACTAACAAATAAAACTTCACCGCATTAACCAACCTTCATCTTTATTATAACAATCAATATTAAACCCTGACAGTTCCAGCCAAGCTTGCAACACCTATCAGCAACTCACCAACGTACCCAGCCCTTGGCTGAGAGGGAAACCCTCCTCAGCCTACACCACTGCCCAGCAAACACATAAAATTTTTATAACATTTTATAAACGTTATATACATGTTATAACCAAAACATTTTTCAATAACATTTCGTAAATGTAAATAAAATGTTATGTAAAATTTCAGAAACATCATACAGATGTTTTTAAGATAACGTAATTTTAAATTTTTCAGTGATGTTTTCAAAACATCATTAAAACATTCCCAGCAAACACAATAATGTTTTAAAAACATCAGAAAAATGTTTCCTCAAATGTCATAATAATGTTTTTTTTAATGTTATAATGATATCAAAATGTGCCATCTTTGCCACTTTGAAAGGTATCAGAAAAGCTTTGATATTTTATGGCCTGAGCCCAGCAAACACAAAACTGTTTTAAAAACATCAGAATTTTTTTTTATAAAATGTCATAAACAAATTTTTTTTACTGTTATAATGATATCAAAATGCTCCATCTTGGAAACATTTGAAAAACATTGTTGAACAATGTTTTATTAAAACATATATATAACATCATAAAAACACTTTTGACAAAGGAACATCAACATCACAATAATGTTATTTTAATGTTTTTTTTATTACAACATTTCACTTTGAAAATAAGGTATCAGAAAAGGTTTGATTTTATGGCTGTGCACAGCTTGTGGCTGATTCTAGCCTTACGTACGAAGCAGGGCAATCAAACCAAGAAGGCCACATATTTGGAGAGGCCAATCCACAAGCTGACGTTGTTGGTGGAAAACAGAGCAGATGTAGACTCCAAATAGTTGTACTCTGCCTTACATAGACTCCAAATAGTTGTACTCTGTCTACGGGTGGGAGTAAAGAACTGACTATTTCGTTTCTGAGAAAAGTCACATATGTGATTTGGATGGGAGTGTAAATGACAGTGAACCCAACAGCTGATTCACTCATTATCTGTAGTGAGTGCATCACTAAGTGCTGTCACCCAGAGCCACTGACTAGGACACTCCTGGAACCCATTAGTATGTGATTTGGATGGGAGTGTAAATGACAGTGAACTCAACAGCTGATTCACTCTATATCTATAGTGAGTGCATCACTAAGCGCTGTCACCCGGAGCCACTGATTCACTCTATATCTATAGTGAGTGCATCACTAAGTGCTGTCACCCGGAGCCACTGATTCACTCTATATCTACAGTGAGTGCATCACTAAGTGCTGTCACCCAGAGCCACTGATTCACTCTATATCTACAGTGAGTGCATCACTAAGTGCTGTCACCCAGAGCCACTGATTCACTCTATATCTACAGTGAGTGCATCACTAAGTGCTGTCACCCAGAGCCACTGATTCACTCTATATCTACAGTGAGTGCATCACTCAGTGCTGTCACCCAGAGCCACTGATTCACTCTATATCTACAGTGAGTGCATCACTCAGTGCTGTCACCCGGAGCCACTGATTCACTCTATATCTACAGTGAGTGCATCACTAAGTGCTGTCACCCAGAGCCACTGATTCACTCTATATCTACAGTGAGTGCATCACTAAGTGCTGTCACCCAGAGCCACTGATTCACTCTATATCTACAGTGAGTGCATCACTCAGTGCTGTCACCCGGAGCCACTGATTCACTCTATATCTACAGTGAGTGCATCACTAAGTGCTGTCACCCAGAGCCACTGATTCACTCTATATCTACAGTGAGTGCATCACTAAGTGCTGTCACCCAGAGCCACTGATTCACTCTATATCTACAGTGAGTGCATCACTCAGTGCTGTCACCCGGAGCCACTGATTCACTCTATATCTACAGTGAGTGCATCACTAAGTGCTGTCACCCAGAGCCACTGATTCACTCTATATCTACAGTGAGTGCATCACTAAGTGCTGTCACCCAGAGCCACTGATTCACTCTATATCTACAGTGAGTGCATCACTAAGTGCTGTCACCCAGAGCCACTGATTCACTCTATATCTACAGTGAGTGCATCACTCAGTGCTGTCACCCGGAGCCACTGATTCACTCTATATCTATAGTGAGTGCATCACTCAGTGCTGTCACCCGGAGCCACTGATTCACTCTATATCTACAGTGAGTGCATCACTAAGTGCTGTCACCCAGAGCCACTGATTCACTCTATATCTACAGTGAGTGCATCACTCAGTGCTGTCACCCGGAGCCACTGATTCACTCTATATCTATAGTGAGTGCATCACTCAGTGCTGTCACCCGGAGCCACTGACTCGGGCACTCCTGAAACCCATTAGTGTAGACAGCCTGTGTTTAGGACTTTACAGGTCGTGGGAGGTTACCATGAATGACCCAACCTCGGGAAACTATGTGCATGGCCCCTGTATTAGTTACATGAGATGGTTGATTCACACCCTTGGAATTTTAAAACATCTACGCCTGAGCAACATAGTTTTGGTTATGTTACATAGCAATAAGAGTCTGTGTATCTAAATGATTATGATAATAGTTTCATGTAAGATCTAGTTGTATATACCAGTGTAAATGACATATATTACTAGTTGACACTATAATTATCTAAACTTGTAATCAAACTTGAGTAGGAAGACAGCTAGTGATCTGCCGAGTGATCTGTCCAACCTTTCACATAATTAAAGAACAAAGAACTCAATCTATGAACATCTGACTACCTGAGTCACCTATTAGATGCAACGTGGTATGTATAGCTAACTGATGAATAACCAAAAATTACATAGAATGTATTAGTATTACAAATGTATTGTTTTTCATTGTTATAAACTTGATGTCAAGATCAATTTCAAAATGCAGCATGCTGTCATATGTACTTTCCCAAATGTTATCCTTGTCCAATATAAGGCTAATCTACCAACTTAACACTGTGTAGATCTGACACAGTTGTGTCCAGTGACATTACTTATTTTGTGTAATCATCATCACAATAGCAAGGGGTGGTAGTAGTACTACACTACCCCTTGCAGCAACACTAATTAAGTTCCAAGTTTCAACAGGGCTATCTGCCAGCTAGGGGTACTGTTGTACAACTGTCCATTTAGTAGGGGATTGGCCAACATATAACATCTGCCATGACTTATCTTCTGCATCATTAGTTATAGAGGAAATTTGTTTGAGCAGGATATAGACGAGTGCCCATATGAAAAGAGCACGGAAACGGGAAAACTGCAGAAGAGACACTTCCGAAAATGAAACATCAGAAGATGTGACATCACATGACAGCAGTTCATTGTGATGCTGAAGAAGTGACTCTGAAAGGTATATCAACTTACTTTAAGTATTGTACCTAATAACTTACATGCTGGTTAAAGAATATAAAAAAAAAAAATTCTAATGGTTGTCCATAGATTTGTCTGGAAAAAGCATCTTTTAAATGTGTTAGATAAGGCTATTGCCACTTAAGGGCTTGGAATTTGTTGACCATCCATTAATTGACTTTAAATACCAACAATACGAAATTTCAGATATATGCGTCTCTATATTCATATTAATGAGTAGGTAAAAAATTGTTTGGGTTTCAGACCTGTAAACATATTATTTATGGAAACAATTAATAGCTTATGTTTACATTTTCCTAAATGTTCCTCAAAAGCCACGGTCTTTTATTTCATGTGTTAGAAGCTGCGAGGAAGGCCTAAAAAAACAAGGCCAAGCAGAGCTATGTCCATTTTTAAATTGGTGAGGTGCTACACAATGCACCAAATATGGCTGGAGGCTCAAACTTTGTCAAGGTTTGTATTGCCGAATTTTTTATGTCTTGTCAGTTATATACATTATTATATAATTATTATATACAAATATATATATATATATATATATATATATATATATATATGTATGTATGTATGTATGTATGTATGTATGTATGTATGTATGCATGCATATATATATATATATATATATACATATATATATATACATACATATATTTATATATATGTATGTATGTATGTATATGTATATATATATATATATATATATATATATATATATATATATATATAGGTATATATATGTATATATATAGGTAGATATATATATATATATATATATATATATATGTATATATATATATATATAAATATATATATATATATATATATATATATATATATATATATATATATATGTATATATATAGGTAGATATATATATATATATATATATGTATATATATATATATAAATATATATATATATATATATGTATATATATATATATATCTATATTACTTACTTTACTTATGATGTTCACTTAGCATGGCAATGACTTCCTTCTAGGGGTTTCGGTTCATCATTACATTGGTTAAATTTGCACCGCCCCGAGCCTCATTATCTCCTCACTAATCGCCTCAAAACGAGAGTCATTGGTGTCCCCTATGATGACATTTGATCTCAACATTTGACTGCTTATCTGACATCAATTTAGACCTCGACGTTTGACTGTGCTTTTCATAAATTTTTATTGATCAATATTGGTGAAATCCATTTATTTTTCTGAATTGAATAATGTTTGTTTAATATATACCTCACCCAGGAACTTTGATAAGTAATATGTATCATTTTGCATACCAAATGCAGGAGTCTGGAAATTGTATTTATTTTTACTTCCATTTGGAATGAATATCTATAAATTATGATATCTGTAATAGTATATAATTATAGTAATGTATGTATGTATTTATGTATGTATGTATGTATGTATGTATGTATGTATGTATGTATGTATGTATGTATGTATGTATATATATATATATATATATATATATATATATATATATATATATATATATATATATATATTTATCCATATGTAAACGCTTTCATTCAGTCTCACTGTACAATTAATGTTTTACTTTTGTCTTATTTTATGACACAATTGAATACGTAGACAAAGTACTTGTGGTGTCCTCTGCATTGTGTGAATATGACCCGCATGTGAACTTGTGGCATCCATGGAATCTGTATTGGGAAAATGTCAACCCCCCCCTTTGTGAAAAGCTGGCTACGGTGCTCCCCCATTGCCTAACATAACAAAGATGGTGTCGGATAATTCTGATCGGGCGCAGTAACACGACAAATGTTAAGCCTCCAGAACTATATATATATATATATATATATATATATATATATATATATATATATATATATATATATATATATGAGCTCCTGAGCTTCCATTTGCTACATTAAAATTAAACACGATATTCACAAGATAGTTAAAAAAAAAATTCATTACCTAAGCAGCAAATCACTTTACTGTTTTCACCAGCCATTATTGTTGTTTATATTATGTACAGACATTAGGTAATATTTGCGTAGCCAAAATTGAGGATAGAAAAAGTTTATTATCTCTGACATATTGGATGTATCACCTAGTTTATTATCTCTGATATATTGGATGTATCACCTAGTTTATTATATCTGATATATTGGATGTATCATCTAGTTTATTATCTCTGATATATTGGATGTATCACCTAGTTTATTATTTCTGATATATTGGTTGTGTCACCTAGTTTATTATCTCTGATATATTGGATGTATCACCTAGTTTATTATTTCTGATATATTGGTTGTGTCACCTAGTTTATTATCTCTGATATATTAGATGTATCACCTAGTTTATTATCTCTGATATATTGGATGTGTCACCTAGTTTATTATCTCTGATATATTAGATGTATCACCTAGTTTATTATCTCTGATATATTGGATGTATCACCTAGTTTATTATCTCTGATATATTGGATGTGTCACCTAGTTTATTATATCTGATATATTGGATGTATCACCTAGTTTATTATATCTGATATATTGGACGTATCACCTAGTTTATTATATCTGATATATTGGATGTATCCCTAGTTTATTATATCTGATATATTGGATGTGTCACCTAGTGTATTATCTCTGATATATTGGATGTATCACCTAGTTTATTAAATCTGATATATTGGATGTATCACCTAGTTTATTATCTCTAATATATTGGATGTATCACCTAGTTTATTATATCTGACATATTGGATGTATCACCTAGTTTATTATCTCTGATATATTGGATGTGTCACCTAGTTTATTATCTCTGATATATTGGATGTGTCACCTAGTTTATTATCTCTGATATATTGGATGTATTACCTAGGTTATTATCTCTGATATATCGGATGTGTCACCTAGTTTATTATCTCTGATATATCGCATCTATCACCTAGTTTATTATCTCTGATATATTGGATGTTTCACCTAGTTTATTATCTCTGATATATTGGATGTATCACCTGGTTTATTATCTCTGATATATTGGATGTATCACCTAGTTTATTATCTCTGATATATTGGATGTATAACCTAGTTTATTATATCTGATATATTGGATGTATCACCTAGTTTATTATATCTGATATATTGGATGTATCCCTAGTTTATTATATCTGATATATTGGATGTGTCACCTAGTGTATTATCTCTGATATATTGGATATATCACCTAGTTTATTAAATCTGATATATTGGATGTATCACCTAGTTTATTATCTCTAATATATTGGATGTGTCACCTAGTTTATTATCTCTGATATATTGGATGTGTCACCTAGTTTATTATCTCTGATATATTGGATGTATTACCTAGGTTATTATCTCTGATATATCGGATGTGTCACCTAGTTTATTATCTATGATATATCGCATATATCACCTAGTTTATTATCTCTTATATATTGGATGTTTCACCTAGTTTATTATCTCTTATATATTGGATGTTTCACCTAGTTTATTATCTCTTATATATTGGATGTTTCACCTAGTTTATTATCTCTGATATATTGGATGTATCACCTAGTTTATTATTTCTGATATATTGGTTGTGTCACCTAGTTTATTATCTCTGATATATTAGATGTATCACCTAGTTTATTATATCTGATATATTGGATGTATCACCTATTTTATTATATCTGATATATTGGATGTATCACATATTTTATTATCTCTGATATATTGGATGTATCACCTAGTTTATTATCTCTGATATATTGGATGTATCACCTAGTTTATTATCTCTGATATATTGGATGTATCACCTAGTTTATTATATCTGATATATTGGATGTATCACCTAGTTTATTATATCTGATATATTGGATGTATCACCTAGTTTATTATCTCTGATATATTAGATGTATCACCTGGTTTATTATATCTGATATATTGGATGTATCACCTAGTTTATTATCTCTGATATATTGGATGTGTCACCTAGTTTATTATATCTGATATATTGAATGTATCACCTAGTTTATTATATTTGATATATTGGATGTATCACCTAGTTTATTATCTCTGATATATTGGATGTGTCACCTAGTTTATTATATCTGATATATTGGATGTATCACCTAGTTTATTATCTCTGATATATGGGATGTGTCACCTAGTTTATTATATCTGATATATTGGATGTATCACCTAGTTTATTATATCTGATATATTGGATGTATCACCTAGTTTATTATATCTGATATATTGGATGTATCCCTAGTTTATTATATCTGATATATTGGATGTGTCACCTAGTGTATTATCTCTGATATATTGGATGTATCACCTAGTTTATTAAATCTGATATATTGGATGTATCACCTAGTTTATTATCTCTAATATATTGGATGTGTCACCTAGTTTATTATCTCTGATATATTGGATGTGTCACCTAGTTTATTATCTCTGATATATTGGATGTATTACCTAGGTTATTATCTCTGATATATCAGATGTGTCACCTAGTTTATTATCTCTGATATATCGCATCTATCACCTAGTTTATTATCTCTGATATATTGGATGTTTCACCTAGTTTATTATCTCTGATATATTGGATGTATCATCTAGTTTATTATCTCTGATACATTGGATGTATCACCTAGTTTATTATTTCTGATATATTGGTTGTGTCACCTAGTTTATTATCTCTGATATATTAGATGTATCACCTAGTTTATTATCTCTGATATATTGGATGTATCACCTAGTTTATTATATCTGATATATTGGATGTATCACCTAGTTTATTATATATGATATTTTGGATGTATCACCTATTTTATTATCTCTGATATATTGAATGTATCACCTAGTTTATTATCTCTGATATATTGGATGTATCACCTAGTTTATTATATCTGATATATTGGATGTATCACCTAGTTTATTATCTCTGATATATTGGATGTGTCACCTAGTTTATTATCTCTGATATATTGGATGTGTCACCTAGTTTATTATATCTGATAAATTGGATGTATCACCTAGTTTATTATAGCTGATATATTGGATGTATCACCTAGTTTATTATATCTGATATATTGGATGTATCCCTAGTTTATTATATCTGATATATTGGATGTGTCACCTAGTGTATTATCTCTGATATATTGGATGTATCACCTAGTTTATTAAATCTGATATATTGGATGTATCACCTAGTTTATTATCTCTAATATATTGGATGTATTACCTAGTTTATTATATCTGATATATTGGATGTATCACCTAGTTTATTATCTCTGATATATTGGATGTATCACCTAGTTTATTATCTCTGATATATTGGATGTATCACCTAGTTTATTATCTCTGGTATATTTGATGTATCACCTAGTTTATTATATCTGATATATTGGATGTATCACCTAGTTTATTATCTCTGATACATTAGATGTATCACCTAATTTATTATCTGAGCTGAATATCTTGCTTTGACATTTTCGATGTTCAATACCACAAAAAAGTTATAGCCATTTTAGCAGAGGTCCTGAAAATGGGCGTTTTGCCCCAGGGTGGGGCAAAACGCCCGTCCCTGGATGTTATGCATTAATCAGCCTCATTTAATGTATTAGTTTACTTATTTCGCATTACTAAAGTGATGGTCGTATTTGTACACTTCAGTATAGCGAAACATTGTTGCACATCATAGTAATATTTGTTATTATAATTTTAGTAAGAACCTGACTGAAATTGTTAATTAATTAGCTCCTTTTATCTGAAATTCAACAAGTGTGTTACATTGTGTATGTTTATTATAAACTGTCATACACAAGAAAATCAACTCGTCTATTCACTTTCAGACTCAACTCTATGACAGATATAGTACGTCCCACCCTGTGCGTTTTGCCCCCGCTAATGTTGGTCATTTTGTCCTACACGTTCGATATTAGAATTTCACCATAAAAAGTATGTATATTACTGGCTTCTATCACTCGCATCCGCACCATTCACAACATTAATGACTACATATTTGTCTACTGCAGACACTCAACGCGTTGTCTCAGTTTCTTATGGTTACTGCCCACAAAACGACATTTAGGGTGGCCATTTTTATAATTTATAGAAACAGAAGTTTGACGTAAAATAATATCGCGTGAATTTCGTTTTCTGCCACCGTATTCTAACCAAATGTGAAGAACTGTGTGTGGCTTCGTTTGGCGATCTCGAAATTCTTATTTTCGCGCTGTGAAACTAGTTAGAGGGTAAGCTTTAATCAGCAGCGGATCCAGGGGGTCTTAGGGGTCTCAATACCCCCCTAGGCCTGTCTCCGTGGCAAATATTACAGTAAAGGAACACGAAGGGGAGACCGGGACTAGTCCGCCCCCAGGGCAAGTCCGCCTACCGGCTTTTATTCCGTGCCGTTGCAGAATTTAGTAATTTCCGTCACACGATTAAGTCACATGACCATCAAACTGCATACAGCGCAGTATTCGAAATGACCACTGACTCTTGGGGGTCCGTCCAAAAAATCTTCTTTTTAGGCACTGTAATGGGTAATAACGCTTATTTTTGTGAGAGAAAAAAAACTTGCTTGCTATCATAGCGACCTGTAGCTATTTCGACCTGTAGTTCTTTTACCAACTTAGATTGAATGCACTTGTTGTAAGTCGCTCTGAATAAGAGCGCCTGCTAAACGACAAAAGTGTAAATTGTAGTATAAACCATTGTTACAGGAGTTATGCGCTTGCAGACACAGTGCTCTGTAATTCTTAGAAGTAAAATGCCTAGGTAAAATGTGCCTCAACTAGATATTCATTGGTGGCATTACTGCAGACACCCAACAGATGGCGCCCTTAACCACAGAACACGCACTCATCAATGATATGAGTGGAATGATTTAAGATGTTAACTGAATGAAAATAGAGTGACCTGAATGAATCAGCTAAACTACCAACATAATGATGTCGAGTCCTGCAAAAACCGTCAAGTTCTGCGCAAGCTGTCGAGTTATTGCTGCAAGATCGATCGAGTTCTGCGAAAACCATCGAGTTCTTGTTGCGAAAACTTTCGAGTTCTGCGAAAACCGTCGAGTTTTAGCACAAACGAAGCAGAGTAGCCTCACACGCAGCCACAGGTGCAACAGCGGAAGGGTAATTACATCGATACAACGATAAAATGTGGGACCCCCAAGCGTACATTTTTCTTTCTTATGGGAGGCTCCTCTTGCCTTATGGCAGGACCCCCAGACCCCCATCATTTCGAACACTGATGCAGCGGGAAACTGACGTCCACCAGTTGCTGGCTGGAAAGTTGTGAACTAGAAAACTGATTTTGGTGACTGAAAATATTGTTTTTCGGTCAAATTTCATTACTCATAAGTGGCATTGGTCAGACATTCAGAGTGCTCAGTAAGGCCCTTATATCAGAGATATTGTTTGGATCTTGCGTTGTTGCTCTATCCAGTGTCACTGGTATTTAGTTGCCGCCCACCAAATATGTATATGTGTTGGGGCATGTCCGCCTATGTGCTACATAGTTTTGTTTTGAAGACATGTGCTCACCTGCTTATATATTTTCAAAATCAACCATCAGTTCCCTAATCCTTTTTTGCCGCAAATCCTCACAATATTATGCTATTAACTGAGTACAATAATGATTCTATCAAGGAATCTAATTTATTGTAGAAACCACACGTCCCGTCAATAACATGTGCAAGTTCGATGTAAAATGCTCAGGATCACTTGTGAACATAAACACGCTAACATGCACTCTAATACAGACTTCCAATTGTCCAGTTTGGTGTTATTTTCTAGTAAAAAAAGTTACGAAACCAGATTTTATTTCACCATTTTCTAGCCGATGCATTGCCAAACATTGTTTTTTGTTTGCTTGGTTTATTTCATAGGTACCACATAATTTGTGAAGACTACGTTTCTAACAAATGTGTGTCACAAACATGATGTTTTTTGACATAAAAATAAGATAAAACTGCACTGTTCTTGTGTATTTGCTGCTTAAGTACGTGTGGGACGAACTTGCCCCAGCCCCTGGGCGGACTTGCCCCGACATGAGGCAAGTCTGCCCATGCTTGGGTAGGTTTACTAAGAGTCAGATTTGGATATTGGCTTATAACAGTTTTGGCATTTGTTGATAACACAAATGTGGACAAGATAGTTTCGCTCAATTTAAGGCCGAAACTGATCCTCTAGCTCTACAAATACAGTCTCCAGATCTATTAGAGTGTCCATGGGACGGACTAGTCCCGGTCCCCGCTATATAGGTCTACATCGGAACTGGTGTCAATGTAAAGACTGAAGTATTAGCAGCCGGCTAATGTTAACCCTTATGTAAGTAGAACGACGCATGTGTCGCCCCCCCCCCTCCGGTTCGTAAGTAGAATGACATTACTACGACTGACTGAGACCCCCCTGGGCTTTATGCCCCAAAACACTTGCGTTATGCCCCGTGCTACTCTACACTGTTCCTTAACTAATGCTGCTTTGTGTCGTCTGGTTCTACAGCCTTCTTTGTGTTTGAAGAACATATTTCTATCAATATCCTCTTAACCACTCACTTTTGTAAACACTTCTATTTGGTCTCATCATAGTCTCTTTGTCTTTAGTATTGCCGAACCACATTCTATTAAACGTCTTTCATAACTAAGGTCTCTCTATTGTGAAATCATTTTAGTTGCTCTTCGTTGTATTCTTTCTAGCTTATCTATGTCCTTCTTACGATATGGCCTCCGTGTTTGTTTACAATATTCTAAATGCGGATTAACTATCGCTTTGTACTAAATACGTGCCCAACAACATCGAAACTTGGATCCGCCCGACGGATAATAATAACTGAACCTTCAATGTAGCAAACCATTCGTTTTTCAACAATGCGTTCAGTAATAAATCAACCAACATATATTATACAACATTGCTACCGCAAACCCCAATGGCGCCTGCTACTTCTGCGCGTCGTTGTCAAAGCAAAGCTGTTGTAGCAACTTCGTAGTTGGCCAAGAACAAAAGACGATCCCGCCACCGACGGCCGCCGACCGCCAAACGACGGACGTGTTTATACACATCTCACAGGCAACTAGACTGTCTCACAAATATACATAATGTGATCGTCACAACACTCAAGTAACTCGCAACCGTTTAGTTTTAGGGCCGACCATGTATTGCAGTAGTATTTGAGTCGGTAACTGTCGAGGATTCCTACAGTCGTTTTGCCCGACCACAACGTATGTTGTCGTCATGGCGACGTCCCGTCAACACCCACTGCTGGCTACACTATATGAACAGTTTCTGCAGGACTACAGATTTCGCTTCAACAATAGTTCTTTTCGAGTTTGTGTAAGTTATCACGGCTAATCCTGCTGGATATCTAACATTACTGTCAAAGTAAATTATTCCCCGTAAGAGCCTACAGTGTGAACGATGCGTTCGATCTGAGTGAATCTTTAAGACTCTCTCTCATACATTAATTTGTAATTGGTCAGTAACACCTGGTTGACCGAAGCCTCGCAACACTTACCTGCGGTCACACACGGATCCTGGGCAACATATCAGCACGTTTTCTAGAGCGCCACGGCTCCATTAGGAACGACGTCTGGTCTGTCTTGTCTCTGTGTTGACTCACCACTGTAGCTAGGTGATATGTATTTTATGCTAGTCATGTACAGGCCTGTACTGGTTACTAAGTTATTAGTAAGTCACGCACGACCGCACACGACTTCGCTCACTGTCGTCAGAGTACGCCACGTTCCGCTTGGCTGCCGCTGTCGGAGTAAACAATCGGTGAGAGTCGTATTCATAAAATTATGCTCTGCCAGTTATTTGACAATGTAGTTGTTGACATTTTGTTGACAACTTAGGCAGTAAGGGGCATGGCCATGGCGCCATGGCCATGCCGTCATACGATTGTTGTGTGGTTATAGTATGCAACATCGAAACATTAGTGATGATTGACAACACTAACTTATGTAGTCATTGATTAAATCTAATTGTCCAGAGTTGGGGCAAGACACGAAGCCCACGAATTCTGTTTTCCCAAACAGTATATCCATCGCTCCGCCCACCTTGCATATAGCTCCACCCACTTTGTCAGTCGTCTCGCAAGAACATATCCGCGCATGCGTGACAAATAGCGTTTCCGCTATTGATAAACTGTGATAGTATTAGTGTTTTAGAAGAAATAAAACACCGAAAGAAGTCTATATAGTGCTGTAGGGTAGGAAATATATATATATATATATAAAATATACAGCTAGATAATTATTTTTGCGTGTTACGAGTTAATTGACATAATCGTAGTGCGCAAACCGAAGATGTGTTGTAGTGTAGTGGCTAGCGTCTTTGACTGCAAGTTTGGGGTTTTGAGATCAAGGCTGTCATGGGGAAGGGACAACCTTTGACCAAGATATGTAAAAAATTAAACAGTATTTATAATGTATTTTAATGTTTAAACTGTTATTATAGCACAGTTCTCACTTTAAAGATATGTATTGGCTAAATGAATTTACTTTATGGTACAATATGTTCATTGTGGAGGCAATGCTATTTTATGGTAAATCGAAGAAAATGAGCATTATATTATGTTTCTACATATTATTTATTTCATAACTTAAGGAAGTAAAAATAGCACGTTGGAGAAAATGACGACAACATTTATTTACACAAGTACATCATGAGAAAATAATCATCAGATCACAAATCGATAAGTATTCAAAAGAATTAAACAAAATTATATGTTAAAATAATTTTAAAACATTAGTATAATATATAAGCAGACATTTTGTTTGCACTACAATATTTTTTTCTATAGGCATTCTCAGCAAATTGTAAATTTGTTTTAACATATAGGTACTCCATAACTTCCGGTCTCGTAACTGCGACACGCAAAGTTTTCTTGACATTTTCGTACTGCTTGAGCCAAAGCTGAGCCTCTGAAACACGATTGAGCGCAACACGAATTTCAGCTGTGTACATACACTCGTCAACAAGTTCGAATGAACATACATGATAGTTATAACCAACAGGCAGTGTATTCTACAATAAACAATCATTTAATGTAATTAAACCAACTTAAATAATAATAGCAAGTTTTTACATTTATATTTCAATCATAAATTTGAGCATAGCCTCCAGCAGACCAATACAACATAGACAGTTCCCTACAATCTTATACAATACATATATTAATCATAAAGTTAAGCATAGCCTCCGGCAGAACAAGACGAAATAGGCAGTTCCCTACAATTTCATGCAATACATTTATATTTCAATCATAAAATAAATATTATGTGAAAACAATTATAATAGTTCATTTTGACAATTAAAAAAGGTTAAAAACTTAATCTGCAATAATGTAATTAAAAACTCAGCATTGCAATGAATTTAATGAATTAAAATAATAAAATGTAGTTTTCACCAATAAGCTGAAAAACCATTGCCACAGAAATATTGCGAATATATTTCATGTAGTTTAAGGTCACGAGCATCTCGACAATTCCTCTTTTGCACATTGGTAACCATGGTTAATAATTATAATGTGGCACTTGTATCATGCATAAATGTGGGGGGGGTTGGGTGCTAAAAAATATGTGAAAATTGTGTAATGATTTGTTGAAGAGTTGCTGGTTTATTGGTGTACATGTACTGTCTGGGTGCTTGTGGCCTCACAGATAAAATCAGAAACACTTACAGCCAGATCTTGGTAGTCAGAAGGATTACAGACCGATGACATATTTGATATGTGTCCCACACTCTGTGTCACACACTCTGTGTCCCACACTCTGTGTCCCACACTCTGTGTCACACACTCTGTGTCCCACACTCTGTGTCCCACACTCTGTGTCCCACACTCTGCGTCCCACACTCTGCGTCCCACACTCTGCGTCACACACTCTGCGTCACACACTCTGCGTCACACACTCTGTGTCCCACACTCTGTGTCCCACACTCTGCGTCCCACACTCTGCGTCACACACTCTGCGTCCCACACTCTGCGTCCCACACTCTGCGTCACACACTCTGCGTCACACACTCTGCGTCCCACACTCTGCGTCCCACACTCTGTGTCACACACTCTGCGTCACACACTCTGCGTCCCACACTCTGTGTCCCACACTCTGTGTCACACACCCTGTGTCCCACACTCTGTGTAAAACACTCTGTGTCAAACACCCTGTGTCACACACCCTGTGTCACACACCCTGTGTCACACACCCTGTGTCCCACACTCTGTGTCACACACTCTGTGTCCCACACTCTGTGTCACACACTCTGTGTCACACACTCTGTGTCACACACTCTGTGTCCCACACTCTGTGTCCCACACTCTGTGTCACACACTCTGTGTCCCACACTCTGTGTCACACACTCTGTGTCCCACACTCTGTGTCCCACACTCTGTGTCACACACTCTGTGTCCCACACTCTGTGTCCCACACTCTGTGTCACACACCCTGTGTCCCACACTCTGTGTCACACACTCTGTGTCACACACTCTGTGTCACACACCCTGTGTCCCACACTCTGTGTCACACACCCTGTGTCCCACACCCTGTGTCACACACCCTGTGTCACACACTCTGTGTCCCACACTCTGTGTCACACACTCTGTGTCACACACTCTGTGTCACACACTCTGTGTCCCACACCCTGTGTCCCACACTCTGTGTCACACACTCCGTGTCACACAAATCCTAAAGCTGTCGTCTCATGAATAAAGGAAAAAACAATGCAAATGAGCAAAACAGATTGCCTCTAACTATCCTATCCCGGTAATATCTTTAACGATTTCCGCCATGTGCGCAAATGCTTCTCTGGCTAGACATAATTCGGTGACGTCACATCAGCGTCATCAGTTCGTGAGTACTGATCTATATATATATATATATATATATATATATATATATATATATATATATATATATATATATATATATATATATATATATATATATATATATATATATATATATATATATATATATATATATATGACGCTGATGTGATGTATTTAATTAACTTTACTGACTAACCGGCAGGTGAGTCTGACATTCCACATAATAAGGTTAAATGGGCCATTCTTGCAAAATAATTTTTTATTTGCATAGTTTCTTTTAGCTAGTACTACTGACCTGAAATATAAAAAAGTTTAACATATTCATGGTTAAATTTGACATCTCCAAAAAATCATATCTCAAAAATTTCTTTGTCGATTTTGAAATGTACACTTTTTTTGCAAGAATGGCATATATATTTATTTAACATTGTTATGCTTTCAGAATAATAAAATTTGTCATTCTGCCCAAATGACCCTCCTGAGACACTGCTCCCCTCAATACTGTGAAAATACCCATATTATATACAGACTGTATATTTTTTCTGTACTCATCAACTTTCATAACACATATTACATAGTGAAAATATTTAAACTTGGACTGTTAATAATTTTTTTTATTTAATTAATTAATTAATGTTTACTTGTTCTGTCTACAAAAATGTGTACCGTTATATTTGATTGCTAAGTCTGAGCTTCCATTTGTTACATTAAAATTAAACACGATATTCACAAGATAGTTAAACAAAATTAGTTAATTACTTAGGCAGCAAATCACTGTACTGTTTTCACCAGATCAGCCATTATTGTTGTTTATATTATGTACAGATATTAGGTAATATTTGCGGAGCCAAAATTGAGGAGAGAAAAGGTCGATGCTATATATATATATATAAGTTATAACTACAACAAGGGCAGCGATCGCATCGCGCAAGAACCAAAATAGAGACCATAACTGAAAGGGTAGAAAACATTGTGGGTTCGGGTAAGGGTGTCTCTGTTTTAGTACACGTAGGGACAAATAACGTAGAGAGGGAGGGTACAACTGTCATAGTTAGGAAATACAGGAAGTTGGTCAAAACACTAAAGCAGAGGAGGTTGAGCAGGTAATACTGTCATGGATGTTACCAGTAATAGGAAGGAGGGGTCACAGATATCAAAATTGCTGGGGGATGGCAATTAACATGCTAGTCCAGAAGCTATGTAGAGAAGAGGAAGTTGGATTTGTGGGGAAGTTTTGTTGGAAGGGCTGATATGTACATGAAGGATGGGCTTCATCTAAGTGGAAAGGGAGCAGCAGTATTTGTGGATGGACTCACAGCAGCAGTAGACAGTGGCATGGGTAGCATAACAAATATTTTTTTGTAGTAAACATTGTTTAAACTAGAAGTGCAGGGGGGTTACTTAGAGATGCCTCAAGCAGGACAAGAGGCCACTAGTACAGACAAACCAATAACAAGAACTTGACTACTCGGCCCACGTGACAACTCGGCCCAGTTTGAGACAGCTCGGCTCAGATGTTGAGACAACTTGGCCTAAGTGTTGAGACAGGTCGGCCCAATGATAAATGATATGATGGCAGCTAGAGATAGGTTAGACAAAGTGGTAAATTAGCAAACCAATTATACTATAATTGTTGTGTTCATAAATATGATTTTGTTGTATTGTTTATGCATAATAAAAAAACTTTTATCATTGGAGGCCTATGTTATATTACCGGGATATTGTAGGCCTATGTTATATTAACGTATATTTGCAGAAAGGGTTTATATATATATATATATATATATATATAATTAAATGATGACACTGTCCTTTGAACTGTCATAGTAATTGGCATCCTACTCTTGTATTGTGTTATTGAGCTGATGTTGTATGTTGGTTGGTTTTGGTTTGTTTGTGTTAAGACTATTTGAAGGCTATGTTAAATGGCATCACTATTCCTACTTTGTTTTATTGAGCAGATTGTTTCAGGTCGTTTGCCCTTTGATTTGTGTGTTTTAGCAGTGTGCGGAGGCCATAGTAATTGGCTTGATACTCTTGTATTGTTTCGTTGAGTAGGTTGTACAAAGTGCATTGAAATAAAGCGTCTGACATCACCAGTATTTAGCTGAAGGCTCTTACCATGTCCCCCTTGAATTCTTTGAATAGAAGTTAGGAACTGAGCAGATCTTGCGTGTCAGATTTGTGGTAAGATCGTCTAACGTGATACTCTGATTAACAAGAAGTATAACACCTATTTAACTTCCCCCGTGTGATGTGGAAATTGGTTCAGGGTAATGTTAAAAATCATTGGTTGTATGCCATTTCAGTAGTATGCACTTGTTATGCTAAATCTATTGTGAATCTGAAAATGATCCTGATATATTATTCTACATACACTGTATCTACCAAGTTTCATGCTTGAAATGAAGGCGTGGAAAAGCCTAGAGGCCTATAATCAGTTGACGTCTGGTTGGATCAGCGATGTAGCGGTTTTCGTGAAAAGGGTGGGAGGACTGTGTGAAGACAGGCAGGTTTTGGAGGAGAGTGGAGAACAACATTGAGGGATAGAGGGAGTGGTGACAGGTGGTGGAGACGGTAATGAAATGGGAACAGTGACAGAAGGAGAAGGACAACAAATTTACACCCAGTATTGATGCCAACCTCAACATGTAGGTGTGTGTATGTGCATAATGTATTGACCTCCTTTATCACTTTTATTTTTTTATAATTCATTAATATATCTTTAGAAGTTGGTAAGAGCCAAATACAATAAAAAGTATTTTCCAGTTTAATTGCTGAATTATAATGCATTATTAGCATAAAACTTTTGTGAAAATGATGCTCATTTCGATGTGCACATTAGTGCCCGGGCCACAGCCCGGGCCTACATATTGCGGGCCTGGGCTGAAAAAAATTAAACACATCGGGCTTGGGCCGGGCCTTAGTGTGAGCGGGCCAGGCTTGGGCTGAGCCTGGACATAATACAAATATTCATACAAAACCCAGATTATTAATTTTATTATTAATAAAAAACTGATTATAAATTGTTCACAAAATATTTGCATACAAAGACATTTGTTCATGGGGCATTTGTTCACATTTTAAAATTGTCGATGCTTTTTTCAATTAATTATACAAGTATTGTATCGTTATTGCTGAGGATAAACAGGGTGTTGTATTTTCAGGGTATGTGCATGACTTTGTACATGTGCATAATGCATTGCATATAGTAGTGTATAGAATGCATACACAGTACACACATTATACAGTACATATTACTACTAGATAGTACATAGTAGATACAGAATACAGATGTTACAGATGCATATTTTTAGCTTGAATATAGCCTTTTGCATAGATCTAATGGCCCCATACCAGACCACTTAAGTTTACCTGGCTGGAAGCAGCCAGCCCCAAATGCTTACTTTAGACATACAGTATTTGCAGAGGCAATCAAGCCATGATTAACCATTAACTTATCACCCTTTGACCCAACCAGTGGACATTCTATTGTCTAGGTCTTCCCTCCAAACATTGCAGTACCCACCCCAGTTGGTAATTGGTATTTTTCAATTGTGTGAACTAGTGCCTACTATTTAGTTTCTACAATTTCCCCAGTACTGATTCATTTACACTTGTACTAAGTCACACATGTCTGAACCTGATCTGTCTCAGGCTAGTGACTGCAGGCCTGCTGGAAATGCCACTGGGTGTCAGTGCCAGTGGGTGACTAATTTAATTTAATTGAAATATCAGTTAAAACCAAATTAACTGTCCTTACTGGTAACATTAATTAATTAAATTATGTTAACTTAGTTGAGCTAATTCAATTAACAATTTAAATTGGGGTTATGGCTTGCATTAAGGTTAATGAGAATAATAACAATAAGTCTGTTTTACAGTTTATTTGTGTTTCGTCTTTCTTATAAGATTATAGGTTTATCTTCTCTAAATTTAGCGGGCAGCGGGCTTAGTTTCATTCATGGTCTGGGTCGGCCTGGGCCTAAATTCTAGTTTGCGGGCCTGGGCCGGGCTGGGCTTAAAAAATTTGTGCGGGCTTGGGCCGAGCCTAAACTCTAACTGCTAATTGCGGGCCAGGCTTGGGCTCAAATTATAGGCCCGCGCAGGGCACTAGTGCACATACAGTAGTGAAGCGTAGTGGAACGAAACGAACTAGTGACAGGCATATCCAAAACGAGGATGCTTCCATTCACCGAGGCCGGTTTTAAATGTTTCTTTTGCATGAATGTAACCTACGCAAAGTTGCATCTTTGGAGGTCCAGTTTTTGAAGTAATACAAATTTCAAAACGTATTCGACAGCTGGCGCCCACTATAAAAAAAACACTCGCCAGGATGATATTTGGGCGCCATTGGCGAGCAACAGATATAATATATATGTTATATGTTTGTATATATATATATATATACATATATATATATATATATATATATATATATATATATATATATATATATATATATATATATATATATATATATATATAAATATATATATATATATATACATCTCTCCACATAAGCAATCATTAAAGCATTAGAATATATTTCAACACCTGGGCCGAGTTTTTTTAACCCGGGGCCGACCTGTCTCAATATCTGGGCCGAGTTGTCTCAAAATCGGAGCCGAGCTGTCTCGAACTAGGCCGAGTTGTCTCAGGCCGAGTTGTCACGTGAGCCGAGATGTCCGAGCACCAGCTACGCCAAGTCAGTGTGACAAACGCACGCGCACAAAAAATACTAATAACTGATCAGCTTAATTATTATAAATTATCTTATATAGGGTTTGGTATCAAGCATGCAACATTACATGGCGCATCTAATACAATCTATTAATTTACGTACCTCTCTTCCAAAAATCCGTAAATGTAGCACGGGAAAACAATAGCGACAGGAAATCAGCCGATGTGATAGTTTGAAAGCAGTTTATGCAATTTGCGCATGCGCAATTTTAAACTCAACAACAGATTGACAGCTACGGTGAAAAGTGGGTCAAAGTGAGCGGGGCGATGGATGTACTGTTTGGGAAAACAGAATTCGCTGCCCGCACAGCTGAGTGTAGACTGACAACGGAAGATTGTCTCTCGTGTCGCCGTCTGTCAGCTGAGTGTAGGCTGACAACGACAGACCGTCTCTGAAGTCGCCGTCGACAGATCGTCTGATCTAACCTCACCGGTAAACGACGTGATCATGCGGTGCTCGATCTGACAGTCGGCACGCGTGTCGCGTATCGCGTGACATTTGTTGACCTGGCGTCACGCTTCTGTAGTTCCACGACAGAGGCAGTGTCACGGGAGAGCGCGCAGGCACACCTTGAGAGGGGGACCCTATAACGGATATGCTCGACAATTTCTTAATAACGAAAGGGCGCGTTTGACGGGTGTACTAGGCAGAGTCATCCGCCCCACTCTTGAGCTAGCCTATATGTAGGGCGATTGACTTTGCCTACGGGTGTACAGGGTGGGCCAACATGACGTGGCAACGTTTAAGAGGAGATCAGATTGAAGTTTTTAAGATATTGAATGGGTATGAAAATATTGATAGAAATATGTTTTTCTCACTCAAGAAGGATAGCAGAACTAGAGGACATGAGGTAAAATTAGTAAAGGATCAATGTAGATTGGACATCAGGAAGCACTCGTTCTCACAGAGGACAATAAATGAATGGAACAAATTGTCTACAGATTGTGTAACTGCTAGCAGCGTGAATATGTTTAAAAACAAGGTTGACACATATCTCAGGAGGGCGGGTTATAAGTAGATGAACATTGTTGGACTCTCGATAAGCCAATGGCTTCCTTGTCCACTTGCCATCTGGGCCTTTGGCTTGGATGGCAAATCTTGTTAAATCTTGTTAAACTTATCACCCTACCAATGGATATTCTATTGTCTAGGTCTCACTCCAATTCACAGGTGCTAAATTACCAGCCACCACAGTTGGTATGGTCGGTACAGTGTATAATATACATGCAGGTTAATTGCCCCATGCCTGGTGGTCATCTCATGTCCTGACAGATAACCAACTAAGGGGTCATCTCATGTCCCAGCAGTTAACCAACTAAGGGGGTCATCTCATGTATCATATTATGCATTCTGTGATGTTCTCCCTTCCAGTCGCACACATCTGAACCTGATCTCTCTCAGGCTAGTGACTGGAATAGTGTCTGCAGGCCTTCTGAAAACACCTGGATAACATGGCTATCTAGTAATATTGTTAACTGTTGAACGAGCACTTAATCTAGAGTTAATTGGAAATTTTTCAATTAAATTAAATTAAACCTTTTGGTAAAGTTAATTAAATAAATTAAATTAGCCTTTCTGGAAACGTTAATTAATTAAATTAACTTAATCGAGTTAATTCAATTAACAATCGATGACCATTTAGTTGGTTATCTGTCGGGACATGAGATCACCCCCTTCGTTGGTTATCTGCTGGGACATGAGACGACCCCTTCGTTGGTTACCTGCTGGGACATGAGATTACCCTATAGTTGGTTACCTGCTGGGATATGAGACGACGCCTTCATTGGTTACCTGCTAGGACTTGACTCCTTAGTTGGTTACCTGCTGGGACATGAGATGACCCCTTCGTTGGTTACCTGCTGGGACGAGATGACCCTATAGTTGGTTACCTGCTGGGACATGAGAAGACCCCTTCGTTGGTTACCTGCTGGGACATGAGATTACCCTATAGTTGGTTACCTGCTGGGACATGAGATGACCCTATAGTTGGTTACCTGCTGGGACATGAGAAGACCCCTTTGTTGGTTACCTGTCGGGGACTTCAGGAGTGAAGCAGCAGGTCGTTGTCATCACACTGCATATGTTGTCTGCTCCTGAGTGCCGCTAAGTCCATGCGTCCATCATTGTATGCCCCACCTGCTGTGACAATCAACTTGAAACGTGACTTCTGGGCAATTCTTGGCCAAAGCACATATTTTGTATTTGGATGGAACATTCTAGTCACAAGTTATTGTTAGGACGCCATTGACTTTTTGAGTCCAACTTATCACATATCTGTCAATTTTAGTTTAATACAATCAGTAGATAATTTGTTCCATTCATTTATCGTCCTTCATGAGAATGGGTACTTTCTAATATCCAGTCTGTACTTTTCTTTTATTAATGCTGCTCTGTGTCTTGTTTTTGTACTACAACCTTAAGTTTGAAGACAATATTTCTATCAATATCTTCACAGACATTCACTTGCAATTAGACAAAGAATTTCTAGTTTTACTATTATACTGAATAGCAAATGAGGTTATCCTTAGGAAATCCTGTAGAACCTGTACTAGAACACCAGAACCACCTGTTACAATCAGTATATGTAACACACCACTACTTTCTGTGACACAAAATAAGAATATACTGTGTTGCTGAACTTGGAAATGTTGTATACATGTACAATTGATAAAAACGTGTGAGACAGCATTTTTCACCTTTGTAGTTACGTAACTGAACCCAGCCCTGACATGTATAATCCACCAGATGTTAGACGTGATCTGTCCCTGGAGTCTGATGGCATCCAGCACCATGGCAGTGGCAAGTTAGTCCTGACCTGTCTGAGGAGTCTGATGGCATCCAGCACTATGGCAGTGGCAAGTTAGACATGATCTGTCCCAGGAGTCTGATGGCATCCAGCACTATGGCAGTGGCAAGTTAGTCCTGACCTGTCTGAGGAGTCTGATGGCATCCAGCACTATGGCAGTGGCAAGTTAGACATGATCTGTCCCAGGAGTCTGATCGCATCCAGCACTATGGCAGTGGCAAGTTAGACGTGACCTGTCCCAGGAGTCTGATGACATTCAGCACTATGGCAGTGGCAAGTTAGTCCTGACCTGTCTCAGGAGTCTGATGGCATCTAGCACTATGGCAGTGGCAAGTTAGTCCTGACCTGTCTGAGGAATCTGATGGCATCCAGCACTATGGCAGTGGCAAGTTAGACATGATCTGACCCAGGAGTCTGATGGCATCCAGCACTATGGCAGTGGCAAGTTAGACGTGACCTGTCCTAGGAGTCTGATGGCATCCAGCACTATGGCAGTGGCAAGTTAGACATGATCTGACCCAGGAATCTGATGGCATCTAGCACTATGGCAGTGGCAAGTTAGACATGATCTGTCCCAGGAGTCTGATGGCATCTAGCACTATGGCAGTGGCAAGTTAGACATGATCTGTCCCAGGAGTCTGATGACATCCAGCACTATGGCAGTGGCAAGTTAGACATGATCTGTCCCAGGAGTCTGATGGCATCTAGCACTATGGCAGTGGCAAGTTAGACGTGACCTGTCCCAGGAGTCTGATGACATTCAGCACTATGGCAGTGGCAAGTTAGACAAGATCTGACCCAGGAGTCTGACGGCATCCAGCACTATGGCAGTGGCAAGTTAGACATGATCTGTCCCAGGAGTCTGATGACATCCAGCACTATGGCAGTGGCAAGTTCGACATGATCTGTCCCAGGAGTCTGATGGCATCTAGCACTATGGCAGTGGCAAGTTAGACATGATCTTTCCCAGGAGTCTGATGACATCCAGCACTATGGCAGTGGCAAGTTAGACATGATCTGTCCCAGGAGTCTGATGGCATCTAGCACTATGGCAGTGGCAAGATAGACGTGACCTGTCCCAGGAGTCTGATGACATTCAGCACTATGGCAGTGGCAAGTTAGACATGATCTGACCCAGGAGTCTGATGGCATCCAGCACTATGGCAGTGGCAAGTTAGACATGATCTGTCCCAGGAGTCTGATGGCATCTAGCACTATGGCAGTGGCAAGTTAGACGTGACCTGTCCCAGGAGTCTGATGACATTCAGCACTATGCCAGTGGCAAGTTAGACGTGACCTGTCCCAGGAGTCTGATGACATTCAGCACTATGCCAGTGGCAAGTTAGACATTATCTGTCCCAGGAGTCTGATGGCATTCAGCACTATGCCAGTGGCAAGGTAGACGTGATCTGTCCCAGGAGTCTGATGACATTCAGCACTATGCCAGTGGCAAGTTAGACGTGACCTGTCCCAGGAGTCTGATGACATTCAGCACTATGGCAGTGGCAAGTTAGACGTGACTTGTCCCAGGAGTCTGATGGCATTCAGCACTATGGCAGTGGCAAGTTAGACGTGACCTGTCCCAGGAGTCTGATGGCATCTAGCACTATGGCAGTGGCAAGTTAGACGTGATCTGTCCCAGGAGTCTGATGACATTCAGCACTATGCCAGTGGCAAGTTAGACGTGACCTGTCCCAGGAGTCTGATGACATTCAGCACTATGCCAGTGGCAAGTTAGACGTGACCTGTCCCAGGAGTCTGATGACATTCAGCACTATGCCAGTGGCAAGTTAGACGTGACCTGTCCCAGGAGTCTGATGACATTCAGCACTATGCCAGTGGCAAGTTAGACGTGACCTGTCCCAGGAGTCTTATGGCATCTAGCACTATGGCAGTGGCAAGTTAGACGTGATCTGTCCCAGGAGTCTGATGACATTCAGCACTTTGCCAGTGGCAAGTTAGACGTGACCTGTCCCAGGAGTCTGATGACATTCAGCACTATGCCAGTGGCAAGTTAGACGTGACCTGTCCCAGGAGTCTGATGACATTCAGCACTATGCCAGTGGCAAGTTAGACGTGACCTGTCCCAGGAGTCTGATGACATTCAGCACTATGCCAGTGGCAAGTTAGACATGATCTGTCCCAGGAGTCTGATGACATTCAGCACTATGCCAGTGGCAAGTTAGACGTGACCTGTCCCAGGAGTCTGATGACATTCAGCACTATGGCAGTGGCAAGTTAGATGTGACCTGTCCCAGGAGTCTGATGACATTCAGCACTATGGCAGTGGCAAGTTAGACGTGACCTGTCCCAGGAGTCTGATGACATTCAGCACTATGCCAGTGGCAAGTTAGACGTGACCTGTCCCAGGAGTCTGATGGCATCTAGCACTATGGCAGTGGCAAGTTAGACATGATCTGTCCCAGGAGTCTGATGACATTCAGCACTATGCCAGTGGCAAGTTAGACGTGACCTGTCCCAGGAGTCTGATGACATTCAGCACTATGCCAGTGGCAAGTTAGACGTGACCTGTCCCAGGAGTCTGATGACATTCAGCACTATGCCAGTGGCAAGTTAGACGTGACCTGTCCCAGGAGTCTGATGGCATCTAGCACTATGGCAGTGGCAAGTTAGACATGATCTGTCCCAGGAGTCTGATGACATTCAGCACTATGCCAGTGGCAAGTTAGACGTGACCTGTCCCAGGAGTCTGATGACATTCAGCACTATGGCAGTGACAAGTTAGACATGATCTGTCCCAGGAGTCTGATGACATTCAGCACTATGCCAGTGGCAAGTTAGACGTGACCTGTCCCAGGAGTCTGATGACATTCAGCACTATGGCAGTGGCAAGTTTCATAAGCACACTTGAGCCAGCTGTCTTTGGTTGCACAGCAGAAATGTGTCCTGATCTACCAATGCCACGACCTAATCTACAAAAGCACATAATATGTATTACATGATTACTACAATTGACAACAAACAAACAATGATCAATCCATTTAATATTTTATCCTTGACCAAACTATTTAAGGTGGAAGTATTTTCCACAAATATGCACTATTATTTAAAATCATCAGTAAATTTCCCGTCATGAAGGCCAGCATTTTGTTACTTCAAAACATTGCAGTAAATGTAATCACATGATACCTTCTGTGAGTGATGCAACATATGTTTTAACAAGATTTAATTGCAATGATTGTGGTCTACCTGAAGTGACGATTCCTCTCAAGTTGGGAGGTGATGCGGGCTTCCCTCTCTCCCATGCCACAGTTCCCTGGGAAGTTGTTGCTGTCCATCACTGACAGTTGTTGTATGATGTACTCTATGGTGACGTCATCCCACCCAACTGTTGGCCATTTCCTCTGTCACAGAAAACATGTCACAGAAAGCATACACCAGCATACACCACAGGCAGTGTCTCCAAACTACTTCCAGATCCAACGCTGACATGGAGGGTGTAGAGTTGATGAAACAACTTGGGCACAGTTTTGAAGGTGTTGTCACTTTGCACATCAGTCAACTCACACAGTATCACACAGTTGGTTATCTGCTGGGACATGAGATGAACCTATAGTTGATTATTTGTCGGGACATGAGATGACCCCCTTCGTTGGTTACCTGCTGGGACATGAGATGCCACTATAGTTTGATATCTGTCAGGACATGAGACGATCCCTTCAATAGTTACCTGCTGGGACATGAGATAACCCTATAGTTGGTTACCTGCTGGGACATGAGATTACCTTATAGTTGGTTACCTGCTGGGACATGAGATAATCCTATAGTTGGTTACCTATCAGGACATGAGACGACCCCCTTCTTTGGTTACCTGCTGGGACATGAGATGACCCTATAGTTGGTTACCTGTCAGGACATGAGACGACCCCCTTCGTTGGTTACCTGCTGGGACATGAGATGACCCTATAGTTGGTTACCTGTCAGGACATGAGACGACCCCCTTCGTTGGTTACCTGCTGGGACATGAGATGACCCTATAGTTGGTTACCTGCTGGGACATGAGATGACCCCTTTGTTGGTTACCTGCTGGGACATGAGTTGACCCCTTTGTTGGTTACCTGCTGGGACATGAGATGACCCCTTTGTTGGTTACCTGCTGGGACATGAGATGACCCCTTTGTTGGTTACCTGCTGGGACATGAGATGACCCCTTTGTTGGTTACCTGCTGGGACATGAGATGACCCCTTTGTTGGTTACCTGTCAGGGACTTGAGGAGTGAAGCAGCAGGTCGTTGTCATCACACTACATATGTTGTCTGCTCCTGGTTCGGCAATCTTAGTCCTGAGTGCCGCTAAGTCCATGCGTCCATCATTGTATGCCCCACCTGCTGTGACAATCAACTTGAAACGTGACTTCTGGGCAATTCTTGGCCAAAGCACATATTTTGTATTTGGATGGAACATTCTAGACACCAGTTATTGTTAGGACACCATTGACTTTTTGAGTCCAACTTATCACATATCTGTCAATTTTAGTTTAATACAATCAGTAGATAATTTGTTCCATTCATTTATCATCCTTCATGAGAATGGATACTTTCTAATATCCAGTCTGTACTTTTCTTTTATTAATGCTGCTCTGTGTCTTGTTTTTGTACTACAACCTTAAGTTTGAAGACAATATTTCTATAAATATCTTCATAAACATTCACTTGCACTTATACAAAGAACCTGTACTAGAACACCATAACGACCTGTTACAATCAGTATATGTAACACACCACTACTTTCTGTGACACAAAATAAGATTATACTATGTTGATGAACTTGGAAATGTTGTATACATGAACAATTGATAGAAACATGTGAGACAGCATTTTTCACCTTTGTAGTTACGTAACTGAACCCAGCCCTGACATGTATAATCCACCAGATGTTAGACGTGATCTGTCCCAGGAGTCTGATGGCATCCAGCACCATGGCAGTGGCAAGTTAGATCTGACCTGTCTGAGGAGTCTGATGGCATCCAGCACTATGGCAGTGGCAAGTTAGACATGATCTGTCCCAGGAGTCTGATGGCATCTAGCACTATGGCAGTGGCAAGTTAGTCCTGACCTGTCTGAGGAGTCTGATGGCATCCAGCACTATGGCAGTGGCAAGTTAGTCCTCACCTGTCTGAGGAGTCTGATGGCATCCAGCACTATGGCAGTGGCAAGTTAGACGTGACCTGTCCCAGGAGTCTGATGACATTCAGCACTATGCCAGTGGCAAGTTAGACATGATCTGACCCAGGAGTCTGATGGCATCCAGCACTATGGCAGTGGCAAGTTAGTCCTGACCTGTCCCAGGAGTCTGATGGCATCCAGCACTATGGCAGTGGCAAGTTAGACATGATCTGTCCCAGGAGTCTGATGACATTCAGCACTATGCCAGTGGCAAGTTAGACGTGACCTGTCCCAGGAGTCTGATGACATTCAGCACTATGGCAGTGGCAAGTTAGATGTGACCTGTCCCAGGAGTCTGATGACATTCAGCACTATGGCAGTGGCAAGTTAGACGTGACCTGTCCCAGGAGTCTGATGACATTCAGCACTATGCCAGTGGCAAGTTAGACGTGACCTGTCCCAGGAGTCTGATGGCATCTAGCACTATGGCAGTGGCAAGTTAGACATGATCTGTCCCAGGAGTCTGATGACATTCAGCACTATGGCAGTGGCAAGTTAGACGTGACCTGTCCCAGGAGTCTGATGACATTCAGCACTATGCCAGTGGCAAGTTAGACGTGACCTGTCCCAGGAGTCTGATGACATTCAGCACTATGCCAGTGGCAAGTTAGACGTGACCTGTCCCAGGAGTCTGATGGCATCAAGCACTATGGCAGTGGCAAGTTAGACATGATCTGTCCCAGGAGTCTGATGACATTCAGCACTATGCCAGTGGCAAGTTAGACGTGACCTGTCCCAGGAGTCTGATGACATTCAGCACTATGGCAGTGACAAGTTAGACATGATCTGTCCCAGGAGTCTGATGACATTCAGCACTATGCCAGTGGCAAGTTAGACGTGACCTGTCCCAGGAGTCTGATGACATTCAGCACTATGGCAGTGGCAAGTTTCATAAGCACACTTGAGCCAGCTGTCTTTGGTTGCACAGCAGAAATGTGTCCTGATCTACCAATGCCACGACCTAATCTACAAAAGCACATAATATGTATTACATGATTACTACAATTGACAACAAACAAACAATGATCAATCCATTTAATATTTTATCCTTGACCAAACTATTTAAGGTGGAAGTATTTTCCACAAATATGCACTATTATTTAAAATCATCAGTAAATTTCCCGTCATGAAGGCCAGCATTTTGTTACTTCAAAACATTGCAGTAAATGTAATCACATGATACCTTCTGTGAGTGATGCAACATATGTTTTAACAAGATTTAATTGCAATGATTGTGGTCTACCTGAAGTGACGATTCCTCTCAAGTTGGGAGGTGATGCGGGCTTCCTCTCTCCCATGCCACAGTTCCCTGGGAAGTTGTTGCTGTCCATCACTGACAGTTGTTGTATGATGTACTCTATGGTGACGTCATCCCACCCAACTGTTGGCCATTTCCTCTGTCACAGAAAACATGTCACAGAAAGCATACACCAGCATACACCACAGGCAGTGTCTCCAAACTACTTCAGATCCAACGCTGACATGGAGGGTGTAGAGTTGATGAAACAACTTGGGCACAGTTTTGAAGGTGTTGTCACTTTGCACATCAGTCAACTCACACAGTATCACACAGTTGGTTATCTGCTGGGACATGAGATGAACCTATAGTTGATTATTTGTCGGGACATGAGATGACCCTTCGTTGGTTACCTGCTGGGACATGAGATGCCACTATAGTTTGATATCTGTCAGGACATGAGACGATCCCTTCAATAGTTACCTGCTGGGACATGAGATAACCCTATAGTTGGTTACCTGCTGGGACATGAGATTACCTTATAGTTGGTTACCTGCTGGGACATGAGATAATCCTATAGTTGGTTACCTATCAGGACATGAGACGACCCCCTTCTTTGGTTACCTGCTGGGACATGAGATGACCCTATAGTTGGTTACCTGTCAGGACATGAGACGACCCCCTTCGTTGGTTACCTGCTGGGACATGAGATGACCCTATAGTTGGTTACCTGTCAGGACATGAGACGACCCCCTTCGTTGGTTACCTGCTGGGACATGAGATGACCCTATAGTTGGTTACCTGCTGGGACATGAGATGACCCCTTTGTTGGTTACCTGCTGGGACATGAGTTGACCCCTTTGTTGGTTACCTGCTGGGACATGAGATGACCCCTTTGTTGGTTACCTGCTGGGACATGAGATGACCCCTTTGTTGGTTACCTGCTGGGACATGAGATGACCCCTTTGTTGGTTACCTGCTGGGACATGAGATGACCCCTTTGTTGGTTACCTGTCAGGGACTTGAGGAGTGAAGCAGCAGGTCGTTGTCATCACACTACATATGTTGTCTGCTCCTGGTTCGGCAATCTTAGTCCTGAGTGCCGCTAAGTCCATGCGTCCATCATTGTATGCCCCACCTGCTGTGACAATCAACTTGAAACGTGACTTCTGGGCAATTCTTGGCCAAAGCACATATTTTGTATTTGGATGGAACATTCTAGACACCAGTTATTGTTAGGACACCATTGACTTTTTGAGTCCAACTTATCACATATCTGTCAATTTTAGTTTAATACAATCAGTAGATAATTTGTTCCATTCATTTATCATCCTTCATGAGAATGGATACTTTCTAATATCCAGTCTGTACTTTTCTTTTATTAATGCTGCTCTGTGTCTTGTTTTTGTACTACAACCTTAAGTTTGAAGACAATATTTCTATAAATATCTTCATAAACATTCACTTGCACTTATACAAAGAACCTGTACTAGAACACCATAACGACCTGTTACAATCAGTATATGTAACACACCACTACTTTCTGTGACACAAAATAAGATTATACTATGTTGATGAACTTGGAAATGTTGTATACATGAACAATTGATAGAAACATGTGAGACAGCATTTTTCACCTTTGTAGTTACGTAACTGAACCCAGCCCTGACATGTATAATCCACCAGATGTTAGACGTGATCTGTCCCAGGAGTCTGATGGCATCCAGCACCATGGCAGTGGCAAGTTAGATCTGACCTGTCTGAGGAGTCTGATGGCATCCAGCACTATGGCAGTGGCAAGTTAGACATGATCTGTCCCAGGAGTCTGATGGCATCTAGCACTATGGCAGTGGCAAGTTAGTCCTGACCTGTCTGAGGAGTCTGATGGCATCCAGCACTATGGCAGTGGCAAGTTAGTCCTGACCTGTCTGAGGAGTCTGATGGCATCCAGCACTATGGCAGTGGCAAGTTAGACGTGACCTGTCCCAGGAGTCTGATGACATTCAGCACTATGCCAGTGGCAAGTTAGACATGATCTGACCCAGGAGTCTGATGGCATCCAGCACTATGGCAGTGGCAAGTTAGTCCTGACCTGTCCCAGGAGTCTGATGGCATCCAGCACTATGGCAGTGGCAAGTTAGACATGATCTGTCCCAGGAGTCTGATGGCATCTAGCACTATGGCAGTGGCAAGTTAGACATGATCTGTCCCAGGAGTCTGATGGCATCCAGCACTATGGCAGTGGCAAGTTAGTCTTGACCTGTCCCAGGAGTCTGATGACATCCAGCACTATGGCAGTGGCAAGTTAGTCCTGACCTGTCCCAGGAGTCTGACAGCATCCAGCACTATGGCAGTGGCAAGTTAGTCCTGACCTGTCCCAGGAGTCTGATGACATCCAGCACTATGGCAGTGGCAAGTTAGACATGATCTGTCCCAGGAGTCTGATGGCATCCAGCACTATGGCAGTGGCAAGTTAGACGTGACCTGTCCCAGGAGTCTGATGGCATCTAGCACTATGGCAGTGGCAAGTTAGACATGATCTGTCCCAGGAGTCTGATGGCATCCAGCACTATGGCAGTGGCAAGTTAGACGTGACCTGTCCCAGGAGTCTGATGGCATTCAGCACTATGCCAGTGGCAAGTTAGACATGATCTGACCCAGGAGTCTGATGGCATCCAGCACTATGGCAGTGGCAAGTTAGACATGATCTGTCCCAGGAGTCTGATGGCATCCAGCACTATGGCAGTGGCAAGTTAGACGTGACCTGTCCCAGGAGTCTGATGGCATTCAGCACTATGCCAGTGGCAAGTTAGACATGATCTGACCCAGGAGTCTGATGGCATCCAGCACTATGGCAGTGGCAAGTTAGACATGATCTGTCCCAGGAGTCTGATGGCATCTAGCACAATGGCAGTGGCAAGTTTCATAAGCACACTTGAGCCAGGTGTCTTTGGTTGCACAGCTGAAATGTTTCCTGATCTACCAATGCCATGACCTAATCTACAACAGCACATAATATGTATTACATGATTACTACAATTGACAACAAACAAACAATGATCAATCCATTTAATATTTTATCCTTGACCAAACTATTTAAGGTGGAAGTATTTTCCACAAATATGCACTATTATTTAAAATCATCAGTAAATTTCCCGTCATGAAGGCCAGCATTTTGTTACTTCAAAACATTGCAGTAAATGTAATCGCATGATACCTTCTGGGAGTGATGCAACATTTGTATTAACAAGATTTAATTGCAATGATTGTGGTCTACCTGAAGTGACGATTCCTCTCAAGTTGGGAGGTGATGCGGGCTTCCCTCTCTCCCATGCCACAGTTCCCTGGGAAGTTGTTGCTGTCCATCACTGACAGTTGTTGTATGATGTACTCTATGGTGACGTCATCCCACCCAACTGTTGGCCATTTCCTCTGTCACAGAAAACATGTCACAGAAAGCATACACCAGCATACACCACAGGCAGTGTCTCCAAACTACTTCCAGATCCAACGCTGACATGGAGGGTGTAGAGTTGATGAAACAACTTGGGCACAGTTTTGAAGGTGTTGTCACTTTGCACATCAGTCAACTCACACAGTATCACACAGTTGGTTATCTGCTGGGACATGAGATGAACCTATAGTTGATTATTTGTCGGGACATGAGATGACCCCCTTCGTTGGTTACCTGCTGGGACATGAGATGCCACTATAGTTTGATATCTGTCAGGACATGAGACGATCCCTTCAATAGTTACCTGCTGGGACATGAGATTACCCTATAGTTGGTTACCTGCTGGGACATGAGATTACCTTATAGTTGGTTACCTGCTGGGACATGAGATAATCCTATAGTTGGTTACCTATCAGGACATGAGACGACCCCCTTCTTTGGTTACCTGCTGGGACATGAGATGACCCTATAGTTGGTTACCTGCTGGGACATGAGACGACCCCCTTCGTTGGTTACCTGCTGGGACATGAGATGACCCTATAGTTGGTTACCTGTCAGGGACATGAGACGACCCCCTTCGTTGGTTACCTGCTGGGACATGAGATGACCCTATAGTTGGTTACCTGCTGGGACATGAGATGACCCCTTTGTTGGTTACCTGCTGGGACATGAGATGACCCCTTTGTTGGTTACCTGCTGGGACATGAGATGACCCCTTTGTTGGTTACCTGCTGGGACATGAGATGACCCCTTTGTTGGTTACCTGCTGGGACATGAGATGACCCTATAGTTGGTTACCTGCTGGGACATGAGATGACCCCTTTGTTGGTTACCTGTCAGGGACTTGAGGAGTGAAGCAGCAGGTCGTTGTCATCACACTACATATGTTGTCTGCTCCTGGTTCGACAATCTTAGTCCTGAGTGCCGCTAAGTCCATGCATCCATCATTGCATGCCCCACCTGCTGTGACAATCAACTTGAAACGTGACTTCTGGGCAATTCTTGGCCAAAGCACATATTTTGTATTTGGATGGAACCTTCTAGTCACAAGTTATTGTTAGGACGCCATTGACTTTTTGAGTCCAACTTATCACATATCTGTCAATTTTAGTTTAATACAATCAGTAGATAATTTGTTCCATTCATTTATCGTCCTTTATGAGAATGGGTACTTTCTAATATCCAGTCTGCACTTTTCTTTTATTAATGCTGCTCTGTGTCTTGTTTTTGTACCACCACCTTAAGTTTGAAGACAATATTTCTATCAAAACCTGTACTAGAACACTAGAACCACCTGTTACAATCAGTATATGTAACACACCACTACTTTCTGTGACACAAAATAAGAATATACTGTGTTGATGAACTTGGAAATGTTGTATACATGTACAATTGATAAAAACGTGTGAGACAGCATTTTTCACCTTTGTAGTTACGTAACTGAACCCAGCCCTGACATGTATAATCCACCAGATGTTAGACATGATCTGTCCCAGGAGTCTGATGGCATCCAGCACCATGGCAGTGGCAAGTTAGTCCTGACCTGTCTGAGGAGTATGATGGCATCCAGCACTATAGCAGTGGCAAGTTAGTCCTGACCTGTCTGAGGAGTCTGATGGCATCCAGCACTATGGCAGTGGCAAGTTAGTCCTGACCTGTCTGTGGAGTCTGATGGCATCCAGCACTATGGCAGTGGCAAGTTAGTCCTGACCTGTCTGAGGAGTCTGATGGCATCCAGCACTATGGCAGTGGCAAGTTAGACGTGACCTGTCCCAGGAGTCTGATGACATTCAGCACTATGCCAGTGGCAAGTTAGACATGATCTGACCCAGGAGTCTGATGGCATCCAGCACTATGGCAGTGGCAAGTTAGTCCTGACCTGTCCCAGGAGTCTGATGGCATCCAGCACTATGGCAGTGGCAAGTTAGACATGATCTGTCCCAGGAGTCTGATGGCATCCAGCACTATGGCAGTGGCAAGTTAGACATGATCTGTCCCAGGAGTCTGATGGCATCCAGCACTATGGCAGTGGCAAGTTAGACGTGACCTGTCCCAGGAGTCTGATGACATTCAGCACTATGCCAGTGGCAAGTTAGACATGATCTGACCCAGGAGTCTGATGGCATCCAGCACTATGGCAGTGGCAAGTTAGTCCTGACCTGTCCCAGGAGTCTGATGGCATCCAGCACTATGGCAGTGGCAAGTTAGACGTGACCTGTCCCAGGAGTCTGATGGCATCCAGCACTATGGCAGTGGCGAGTTAGACATGATCTGTCCCAGGAGTCTGATGGCATCCAGCACTATGGCAGTGGCAAGTTAGACGTGACCTGTCCCAGGAGTCTGATGGCATCTAGCACTATGGCAGTGGCAAGTTAGACATGATCTGTCCCAGGAGTCTGATGGCATCCAGCACTATGGCAGTGGCAAGTTAGACGTGACCTGTCCCAGGAGTCTGATGGCATTCAGCACTATGCCAGTGGCAAGTTAGACATGATCTGACCCAGGAGTCTGATGGCATCCAGCACTATGGCAGTGGCAAGTTAGACATGATCTGTCCCAGGAGTCTGATGGCATCCAGCACTATGGCAGTGGCAAGTTAGACGTGACCTGTCCCAGGAGTCTGATGGCATTCAGCACTATGCCAGTGGCAAGTTAGACATGATCTGACCCAGGAGTCTGATGGCATCCAGCACTATGGCAGTGGCAAGTTAGACATGATCTGTCCCAGGAGTCTGATGGCATCTAGCACAATGGCAGTGGCAAGTTTCATAAGCACACTTGAGCCAGGTGTCTTTGGTTGCACAGCTGAAATGTTTCCTGATCTACCAATGCCATGACCTAATCTACAACAGCACATAATATGTATTACATGATTACTACAATTGACAACAAACAAACAATGATCAATCCATTTAATATTTTATCCTTGACCAAACTATTTAAGGTGGAAGTATTTTCCACAAATATGCACTATTATTTAAAATCATCAGTAAATTTCCCGTCATGAAGGCCAGCATTTTGTTACTTCAAAACATTGCAGTAAATGTAATCGCATGATACCTTCTGGGAGTGATGCAACATTTGTATTAACAAGATTTAATTGCAATGATTGTGGTCTACCTGAAGTGACGATTCCTCTCAAGTTGGGAGGTGATGCGGGCTTCCCTCTCTCCCATGCCACAGTTCCCTGGGAAGTTGTTGCTGTCCATCACTGACAGTTGTTGTATGATGTACTCTATGGTGACGTCATCCCACCCAACTGTTGGCCATTTCCTCTGTCACAGAAAACATGTCACAGAAAGCATACACCAGCATACACCACAGGCAGTGTCTCCAAACTACTTCCAGATCCAACGCTGACATGGAGGGTGTAGAGTTGATGAAACAACTTGGGCACAGTTTTGAAGGTGTTGTCACTTTGCACATCAGTCAACTCACACAGTATCACACAGTTGGTTATCTGCTGGGACATGAGATGAACCTATAGTTGATTATTTGTCGGGACATGAGATGACCCCCTTCGTTGGTTACCTGCTGGGACATGAGATGCCACTATAGTTTGATATCTGTCAGGACATGAGACGCATCCCTTCAATAGTTACCTGCTGGGACATGAGATTACCCTATAGTTGGTTACCTGCTGGGACATGAGATTACCTTATAGTTGGTTACCTGCTGGGACATGAGATAATCCTATAGTTGGTTACCTATCAGGACATGAGACGACCCCCTTCTTTGGTTACCTGCTGGGACATGAGATGACCCTATAGTTGGTTACCTGTCAGGACATGAGACGACCCCTTCGTTGGTTACCTGCTGGGACATGAGATGACCCTATAGTTGGTTACCTGTCAGGACATGAGACGACCCCTTCGTTGGTTACCTGCTGGGACATGAGATGACCCTATAGTTGGTTACCTGCTGGGACATGAGATGACCCCTTTGTTGGTTACCTGCTGGGACATGAGTTGACCCCTTTGTTGGTTACCTGCTGGGACATGAGATGACCCCTTTGTTGGTTACCTGCTGGACATGAGATGACCCCTTTGTTGGTTACCTGCTGGGACATGAGATGACCCCTTTGTTGGTTACCTGCTGGGACATGAGATGACCCCTTTGTTGGTTACCTGTCAGGGACTTGAGGAGTGAAGCAGCAGGTCGTTGTCATCACACTACATATGTTGTCTGCTCCTGGTTCGGCAATCTTAGTCCTGAGTGCCGCTAAGTCCATGCGTCCATCATTGTATGCCCCACCTGCTGTGACAATCAACTTGAAACGTGACTTCTGGGCAATTCTTGGC
Organism: Lamellibrachia satsuma; assembly: GCA_033239005.1. Lineage (NCBI taxonomy): Eukaryota > Metazoa > Annelida > Polychaeta > Sabellida > Siboglinidae > Lamellibrachia > Lamellibrachia satsuma. The sequence goes on along the minus strand of BSQZ01000074.1, from coordinate 1,911,004 downwards.
CAAAGCACATATTTTGTATTTGGATGGAACATTCTAGACACCAGTTATTGTTAGGACACCATTGACTTTTTGAGTCCAACTTATCACATATCTGTCAATTTTAGTTTAATACAATCCGTAGATAATTTGTTCCATTCATTTATCGTCCTTTATGAGAATGGGTACTTTCTAATATCCAGTCTGCACTTTTCTTTTATTAATGCTGCTCTGTGTCTTGTTTTTGTACCACCACCTTAAGTTTGAAGACAATATTTCTATCAAAACCTGTACTAGAACACTAGAACCACCTGTTACAATCAGTATATGTAACACACCACTACTTTCTGTGACACAAAATAAGATTATACTATGTTGATGAACTTGGAAATGTTGTATACATGAACAATTGATAGAAACATGTGAGACAGCATTTTTCACCTTTGTAGTTACGTAACTGAACCCAGCCCTGACATGTATAATCCACCAGATGTTAGACGTGATCTGTCCCAGGAGTCTGATGGCATCCAGCACCATGGCAGTGGCAAGTTAGTCCTGACCTGTCTGAGGAGTCTGATGGCATCCAGCACTATGGCAGTGGCAAGTTAGTCCTGATCTGTCCCAGGAGTCTGATGGCATCTAGCACTATGGCAGTGGCAAGTTAGTCCTGACCTGTCTGAGGAGTCTGATGGCATCCAGCACTATGGCAGTGGCAAGTTAGTCCTGACCTGTCTGAGGAGTCTGATGGCATCCAGCACTATGGCAGTGGCAAGTTAGTCCTGACCTGTCCCAGGAGTCTGATGGCATCCAGCACTATGGCAGTGGCAAGTTAGTCCTGATCTGTCCCAGGAGTCTGATGGCATCCAGCACTATGGCAGTGGCAAGTTAGACGTGACCTGTCCCAGGAGTCTGATGGCATTCAGCACTATGCCAGTGGCAAGTTAGACATGATCTGACCCAGGAGTCTGATGGCATCCAGCACTATGGCAGTGGCAAGTTAGACATGATCTGTCCCAGGAGTCTGATGGCATCCAGCACTATGGCAGTGGCAAGTTAGACGTGACCTGTCCCAGGAGTCTGATGGCATTCAGCACTATGCCAGTGGCAAGTTAGACATGATCTGACCCAGGAGTCTGATGGCATCCAGCACTATGGCAGTGGCAAGTTAGACATGATCTGTCCCAGGAGTCTGATGGCATCTAGCACAATGGCAGTGGCAAGTTTCATAAGCACACTTGAGCCAGGTGTCTTTGGTTGCACAGCTGAAATGTGTCCTGATCTACCAATGCCATGACCTAATCTACAACAGCACATAATATGTATTACATGATTACTACAATTGACAACAAACAAACAATGATCAATCCATTTAATATTTTATCCTTGACCAAACTATTTAAGGTGGAAGTATTTTCCACAAATATGCACTATTATTTCAAATCATCAGTAAATTTCCCGTCATGAAGGCCAGCATTTTGTTACTTCAAAACATTGCAGTAAATGTAATCGCATGATACCTTCTGGGAGTGATGCAACATTTGTATTAACAAGATTTAATTGCAATGATTGTGGTCTACCTGAAGTGACGATTCCTCTCAAGTTGGGAGGTGATGCGGGCTTCCCTCTCTCCCACGCCACAGATCCCTGGGAAGTCGTTGCTGTCCATCACTGATAGTTGTTGTATGATGTACTCTATAGTGACGTCATCCCACCCATCTGTTGGCCATTTCCTCTGTCACAGAAAACATGTCACAGAAAGCATACACCAGCATACACCACAGGCAGTGTCTCCAAACTACTTCCAGATCCAACGCTGACATGGAGGGTGTAGAGTTGATGAAACAACTTGGGCACAGTTTTGAAGGTGTTGTCACTTTGCACGTCAGTCGACTCACACAGTATCACACAGTTGGTTACCTGCTGGGACATGAGATGAACCTATATTTGATTATCTGTCGGGACATGAGATGACCCCCTTCATTGGTTACCTGCTGGGACATGAGATGACTCCCTTCATTGGTTACCTGCTGGGACATGAGATGCCACTATAGTTTGATATCTGTCAGGACATGAGACAATCCCTTCAATAGTTACCTGCTGGGACATGAGATTACCCTATAGTTGGTTACCTGCTGGGACATGAGATTACCTTATAGTTGGTTACCTGCTGGGACATGAGATAATCCTATAGTTGGTTACCTGTCAGGACATGAGACGACCCCCTACTTTGGTTACCTGCTGGGACATGAGATGACCCTATAGTTGGTTACCTGTCAGGACATGAGACGACCCCCTTCGTTGGTTACCTGCTGGGACATGAGATGACCCTATAGTTGGTTACCTGCTGGGACATGAGATGACCCTATAGTTGGTTACCTGCTGGGACATGAGATGACCCTATAGTTGGTTACCTGCTGGGACATGAGATGACCCCTTTGTTGGTTACCTGCTGGGACATGAGATGACCCCTTTGTTGGTTACCTGTCGGGGACTTGAGGAGCGAAGCAGCAGGTCGTTGTCATCACACTGCATATGTTGTCTGCTCCTGGTTCGGCAATCTTAGTCCTGAGTGCCGCTAAGTCCATGCATCCATCATAGTATGCCCCACCTGCTGTGACAATCAACTTGAAACGTGATTTCTGGGCAATTCTTGGCCAAAGCACATATTTTGTATTTGGATGGAACATTCTAGTCACAAGTTATTGTTAGGACGCCATTGACTTTTTGAGTCCAACTTATCACATATCTGTCAATTTTAGTTTAATACAATCAGTAGATAATTTGTTCCATTCATTTATCATCCTTCATGAGAATGGATACTTTCTAATATCCAGTCTGTACTTTTCTTTTATTAATGCTGCTCTGTGTCTTGTTTTTGTACTACAACCTTAAGTTTGAAGACAATATTTCTTTCAATATCTTCATAAACATTCACTTGCAATTATACAAAGAACAACGTTTTTCACCTTTGTAGTTACGGAACTGAACCCAGCCCTGACATGTATAATCCACCAGTGACCTGTCCCAGAAGTTTGTGACACAAAATAAGAATATACTGTGTTGCTGAACTTGGAAATGTTGTATACATGTACAATTGATAAAAACGTGTGAGACAGCATTTTTCACCTTTGTAGTTACGTAACTGAACCCAGCCCTGACATGTATAATCCACCAGATGTTAGACGTGATCTGTCCCAGGAGTCTGATGGCATCCAGCACTATGGCAGTGGCAAGTTAGTCCTGACCTGTTTGAGGAGTCTGATGGCATCCAGCACTATGGCAGTGGCAAGTTAGACATGATCTGTCCCAGGAGTCTGATGACATCCAGCACTATGGCAGTGGCAAGTTAGACATGATCTGTCCCAGGAGTCTGACGGCATCCAGCACCATGGCAGCGGCAAGTTAGACATGACCTGTCTGATGACATCCAGCACTATGGCAGTGGCAAGTTAGACGTGATCTGTCCCAGGAGTCTGACGGCATCCAGCACTATGGCAGCGGCAAGTTAGACATGACCTGTCTGATGACATCCAGCACTATGGCAGTGGCAAGTTAGACGTGATCTGTCCCAGGAGTCTGATGGCATCCAGCACTATGGCAGTGGCAAGTTAGTCCTGACCTGTCTGAGGAGTCTGATGGCATCCAGCACTATGGCAGTGGCAAGTTAGTCCTGACCTATCCCAGGAGTCTGATGGCATCTAGCACTATGGCAGTGGCAAGTTAGACGTGACCTGTCCCAGGAGTCTGATGGCATCTAGCACTATGGCAGTGGCAAGTTAGACATGATCTGTCCCAGGAGTCTGATGGCATCTAGCACTATGGCAGTGGCAAGTTAGTCCTGACCTGTCTGAGGAGTCTGATGGCATCTAGCACTATGGCAGTGGCAAGTTAGACATGATCTGACCCAGGAGTCTGATGGCATCTAGCACTATGGCAGTGGCAAGTTAGACATGACCTGTCTCAGGAGTCTGATGGCATCTAGCACTATGGCAGTGGCAAGTTAGACATGATCTGACCCAGGAGTCTGATGGCATCTAGCACTATGGCATTGGCAAGTTAGACATGATCTGACCAAGGAGTCTGATGGCATCTAGCACTATGGCAGTGGCAAGTTAGACATGATCTGACCCAGGAGTCTGATGGCATCTAGCACTATGGCAGTGGCAAGTTAGACATGACCTGTCTCAGGAGTCTGATGGCATCTAGCACTATGGCAGTGGCAAGTTAGACATGATCTGACCCAGGAGTCTGATGGCATCTAGCACTATGGCAGTGGCAAGTTAGACATGATCTGACCAAGGAGTCTGATGGCATCTAGCACTATGGCAGTGGCAAGTTAGACATGATCTGACCCAGGAGTCTGATGGCATCTAGCACTATGGCAGTGGCAAGTTAGACATGATCTGTCCCAGGAGTCTGATGACATCCAGCACTATGGCAGTGGCAAGTTAGACATGACCTGTCCCAGGAGTCTGATGACATCCAGCACTATGGCAGTGGCAAGTTAGACATGATCTGTCCCAGGAGTCTGATGGCATCTAGCACTATGGCAGTGGCAAGTTAGACATGATCTGTCCCAGGAGTCTGATGGCATCTAGCACTATGGCAGTGGCAAGTTTCATAAGCACACTTGAGCCAGCTGTCTTTGGTTGCACAGCAGAAATGTGTCCTGATCTACCAATGCCATGACCTAATCTACAACAGCACATAATATGTATTACATGATTACTACAATTGACAACTAACAAACAATGATCAATCTCATGGTTGATAGAGTAGACTCCATTACAAGTTTATAAGATTCAATTTGTTCAGGTCTTGATGAGTTTCGCTATATTCTACAGTTAATTTCAACTACACCCGGATAATCTGCAAAAAGTCTAACTGGTGGTAACAACGACACATGGTCTAAATGTACACGGCCACAACAGTTGATGTTACCTCAAAATATGACACAAGCTACAAACTTAGGATTTTAATTAATGATAGCCAAGTTCATAACAAACACACATTTAACATCCACAGCGCATGATCAATTGAAATATACATCATATACACTATTTTTAATATTAAATGCTGTTTTTATTAATTATGGCCAAATTTATTGCAATGTTTTACGCTGTTTAATATTAAATTTGCAAAGTACATTTAAATTGAGCATGTGGTGTGGATTTTAAATTTGCGTTCTGTAATAAATTTGGCCACCATTAATTAAGTTTATATGTAAGGTCATAACTTGCATCACAGTTTGAGGGAACACTGACTGTCGTGGTCTTGTACATTTATACCTTGTGTCTTGGTTATCATCAGTTAGGCTACAGAATAGTAATAGCTCAATGACAAAAGTTTATTTTACATTTCCTTTAATATTTTATCCTTGACCAAACTATTTAAGCTGCAAGTATTTTTCACAAATATGCACTATTATTTCAAATCATCAGTAAATTTCCCGTCATGATGGCAATCATTTTGTTACTTCAAAACATTGCAGTAAATGTAATCACGATACCTTCTGTGAGTGATACATTTGCATTACAAAAATGTAACTGCAATGGTTGTGGTCTACCTGAAGTGACGATTCCTCTCAAGTTGGGAGGTGATGCGGGCTTCCCTCTCTCCCATGCCACAGTTCCCTAGGAAGTTGTTGCTGTCCATCACTGACAGTTGTTGTATGATGTACTCTATGGTGACTTCATCCCACCCATCTGTTGGTCATTTCCTCTGTCACAGAAAACATATACAATGGGATGTGTAAACATCTGTGTGCACACGTGTTGTGTGTGGGAGTCATGGCTCCTTCCCATTACAGCTACATCCCATTACAGCTACTTCCCGTTATAGCTACTATTATGGCAGCAACTGATTTGGCATTGAAACTAATCCCGTTATAGCTACTTCCTTGACTCTATTCTTGAGCCAAGAGAGAAGCAATTATTTCAGATGATATACAGCATAAAAATACATGATGTGTATGCATTACAGTTTTATTAAGACATAAATACATTAATTGTATAGAGTACTCAGTATAAGATACTCCATGTATTATGCCCAACATTATGAATTGAATGAAAGTCATGTATCACAAGTGAATGTCATTCTAACATCAGCAAGTACCACCGGTAACTGTCATCAATCACAAGTGAATGTCACTCTAATTTAAATTTAAAGTGTCCAGCTGCAAACAGAAAACTCAGAACAAATCTTTCCCCCATCACATTCTCCTGTTTGAACCGAGTCAGACGCTGGTTCACAATCCGGTACTTCCTCTTCTTCTGTGGTGGTGGTTGGGTTGCACCATGTGGTAGTTGGGCTGCATCATGTGGTGGTTGGGCTGCATCATGTGGTGGTAGGGCTGCATCATGTGGTGGTTGGGTTGCACCATGTGGTAGTTGGGCTGCATCATGTGGTGGTTGGGCTACACCATATTGTGGTTGGGCTGCATCATGTGGTGGTTGGGCTGCACCATGTGGTGGTTGGGCTGCATCATGTGGTGGTTGGGCTGCATCATGTGGTGGTTGGGCTGCATCATGTGGTGGTTGGGCTGCACCATGTGGTGGTTGGGCTGCATCATGTGGTGGTAGGGCTGCATCATGTGGTGGTTGGGCTGCATCATGTGGTGGTTGGGCTGCATCATGTGGTGGTTGGGCTGCATCATGTGGTGGTTGGGCTGCATCATGTGGTTGTTGGGCTGCATCATGTGGTGGTTGGGCTGCATCATGTGGTGGTTGGGCTGCATCATGTCGTGGTTGGGCTGCATCATGTCGTGGTTGGGCTGCATCATGTCGTGGTTGGGCTGCATCATGTCGTGGTTGGGCTGCACCATGTGCAAGCTTCAGCTCTGTTCCTGCCTGCTCCTTCCTCGTCGCCTCCACAAACTCGAAGCTGTTGGGGTGATGTTTCCCACAAGTTTTGTGAATTTCAATTTCCACCCCTCCATGTGATTGGTCATGTTTCTCGTCTTCTGTGTGAACGTTCCACATAGACACTGGAATCTTTACATCCTCGTCCAACTATGTTTTGACGAAGTAATCGTTGAAGGTGTCCAGCTGGGGATAATCCTCAGTAGGACACTCTTCCATGAGAGCCATCATCCATCATGGACATCTTATTGTTGTGCATGTTCCTCGCTTGTGATCCCTGCCGCACGTACGTACTTGGGATGTGTTTTCACACACTTTCATACACTCTTCATTCATTGTGGAGTACAACACAAACGCACGTATGCTTATGTTTACGTGATCAAATCTGACAGAAGACTTAGATAGACTGTTTGTCTGCACTACAAAAACTACACTCAGTTTCAGACCTGGTGACAGCGAGTGCACGATCGATATCGTACTTATTTGTCGGCTTCATGTGTGCCTAGGCTGCGACAACCCGTGCCAGTAACACTGCTGACCAAGTGCACCACTCAATAGCGATAAGTGCAAAATAAATAATAACAATAAATGTGGAAATCGGCACCACGAGTTACGTATGAGTGTTTTACCGTTTTCATTCCGCCACCTGCTGTATTTATTTTTAACTAAATGTGCTGTGCTCTTCCGACAGATAATTGTTTTTACTGGTGTGTGATGTGACTCCCATATACAAAGTATTCGTGTTGTACAATTGGTTATAGGTGGCATTTAGAGCCAAATTAATTTTACATATCATGAGGCATGAGTGTGGTAATTGTATGGTAAATGGGCGATAATACCGGAACATGTGTATTTCCACCGACACAACTTACATTTTGTAGATAGAATATGTCAATAGCAATAGCAGTGCCAATGAGGGACCACTCTTCATACCTTACGCGGCTGGGGCAGGGACCCTACTGGCTCATATATAGCGTGCATCTAGTCGGTTGTGCCGTTGCTCTATTGATTTGTCGTGTCTTCCTGGACGGAGGGGGGGGGGTATGGTTTAGCTCAAATATTCTCCTGATGTCTGTCAGTAAATCCATTAATAATCTTGAAAAGTTAGAGCATATCAGCCCTTTTCCTCCTATCTTGTCTTTTTCAGTCCAAGCTGCTTCACTGCACAATTTTATATATTATACATATATATGTATTAATGAAAATAAAAAAAATAACAGTGGTTTCACACGAATAAACTTTCCCTAAATATAAAAAATCAAACTATATTATATTCACATAAGTAAATAAAAAGTACAACATCTCATCTCAAGCAATACAGATTAACGGATCGACAATCCGTCAGGTTAACCTCACCAAATTTCTTGGTGTGTATATAGACGAACACTTAAATTTAATGATTTCCGACTATCCAGTTACCTTAAATTGGTCAATGCACTTGAACAAACTGGCAACTAAACTTGCACAAAATATTGGCGTACTCTGTAAACTTAAACATTTCCTCCCCTCATACATCTTAAAAACGATTTACTGTTCTTTAGTACTTTCACATGTACAATATTGTACTCTAATATGGGCTAATACATACTCTACAAAACTTAACAAGATCAGAACTTATATCATAAGTGACCTTCTTTTCACACAGACACAACAAACTGAATTTGGTCAGGATGAGTAGTTTTAAGATTACAAAAAAGTTGACATAACCAATTTCCAGCCTGTCCCTTAATATTTTGCCAATGATTTTACGAAAACACTGTGTGCACAAAGCTAACATATCAGTTCACACACACTAATATATCACAGTGCACACAAGCTAATATATAACGGTGCACACAAGCTAACATATCACAGTTCACACACACTAATATATCACAATGCACACAAGCTAATATAACGGTGCACATAAGCTAACATATCACAGTTCACACACACTAATATGTCACAGTGCACCCAAGCTAATATATAACGGTGCACACAAGCTAATATATATCACAGTGCACATGAGGTAGGTTTGATTTTTCATGAAATGATTCTAAAATGAGACGAGCAAAAATGTAATTGTTGAGTCAGTTTTAATGTGTAGTAAGGTGAGTAATGAATGTGGACATTACTTGAAGCATATTATTACAACAAACAGATGTGTAGTAAGGTGAATAATGAGTGGACATTATACTGGGAGCGTATTATTACAACAAATGTATACTAAGGTGAATAATGAGTGTGGACATTACACTGGGAACGTATTATTACAACAAACGTGTAGTAAGGTGAATAATGAGTGTGGACATTACACTAGGAGCGTATTATTACAAAAAACGTGTAGTAAGGTGAATAATGAGTGTGGACATAACACTGGAAACATATTACAACACACAGATGGTAGTGTTTACAACTAAAAACACAACAAAGTGAATCAATATGAAACACCTAATATTTATTGCAGTTTGTGCTACAGAAATTTGAAGAATTCCGTACGCTGCAACACAAAATAACCAGGCTGACTACATTACACAGAGAGAGTTATATATAGGAAGAATTGCCTTACTCTTGGTCACATTACACAGTGAGAGTTATAAACAGGAGGCCCCGTCTTACTCTTTATCACATTACACAGAGATAGTTATAAATGGGAGGCCGTCTTACTCTTGATCACGTTATACAGCGAGTTATAAACAGGAGGCCGTCTTACTCTTGATCACATTATACAGTGAGAGTTATAAATAGGAGGCCCTGCCTTACTCTTGGTCACATTACACAGTGAGAGTTATAAATAGGAGGCCCTGCCTTACTATTGATCACATTACACAGTGAGAGTTACAAATAAGAGGCCGTCTTACTCTTGCTGCCAGACATAATTTATTTTGGATACGTCCTGATGCCAGATATCTGACCACAGTATGTATCCCAAATGGAACAATTGTGAAACTGTTTGGTTGTATACATTAATATTCACAACTGATGCAAACAAATTGTTACAAAAAAGTACTGTTTCATGATCAAACTCTGTGAAAAAGCTACAGCAATACGCAGTGGTTACGTGAACATTGCAGCGCCAGTGTTCATAAATGTTTATGCCCTTTAAATGTCTGTGGTGTGGAACAAGATAGCTGGGAATTGTAGACTTCTCTACCAGACCTGTTAAGTTTCTGAAATGACAAAACTGGAGATTTGTGGACGAAGTAAAAGCGAGACACCAAAAGTTGGTGCGTGGCGATCGAATGATGAAATGCACTAATATTAAAAGACATAAAATAAATATAAAAAAGACTTTATTTGTACAATATCTGAACAATATCAGATCATTAACAGTTCACACAAAATACAAACAATACAGTGTACACCACAGCATGGCAACGAAACGAATACCTGAAGAAGGTGATGAGCTGGTTAAAAATTCACCCACTGGAAAAATCTTAATGATACTTATTTATTCTCTAAATTATATGCAATATATATAATTGAACTGAAATTATTCAGATATTACAATGATTACACATGATGGTAACAATAAAATAACTATTACAAATGAAGTTCACTATATGTATGAACTCCTAACACAAGCAGGACCCATTCTGAAAATGAGACGTTACACAACAATAATGATCCAATTAGTAACATTGAGCAGTGAGCACCTGAAAATTGCCAAAGTAAATTTGCTAATTACATCAGAATTCTTATCATTTACTATCTAAATGATAAGCATAAGATTAAAATAATTAATTAAATCATGAATTAATTCCAATTAACCATATTATATACAACTTATTCTTGATTGTATAAACAAAATCTTGGTCTTTTGGATTAACAAAGAAGGAAGTCACATGATCGTTTGCCTGTGAAACCCGGTATAGATTGATGTGCTGCGATGTTAACTTTGTCGAATGGTGAATGGCATCGTATTTACCCCCTGTGGCAACGCTAAAGTAAAAGTTACATGCCCCTCTGTCGCTGCGACCTATCCGTCGCAGATCGGAGAACCATGCTTGTTAGAATTTGGACGAATAGAATATTTCTTTTATTGATGACACAGCTGAGACAAACCTGTATTTGTTGGTGTCATATTGTCATGCAGTTCAGTGCTCGCAGCTGATATGAACGCTTATATAGAACGCCTGATGCAATTCGATGTTTCGAGACCACATGATAATTTTCATCCAATTAAAATGTCTGTTGAACGTTTCTGGAAATGAAATATGCAACATTTTTTTTAACTGAAATATACTTGCGATTCGGCAAGTTTCATGGAAATCGCCAAAATATTTATTTCTAAAATGGAGTATATAGTCTGAAATTTGGGAGGTAAAAAAAAAAATTAAAGGAGGCATGATAAACTGGAGATTTCATCTCCTGCGCGGGAGAAAGGAAGATGGGTGCCAAAAGCGGGAGTCTCCCACAAGAAGCGGGATACTTAACTGTTCTCTACATGTGCCTACTTCGTTGACTCCTGTTGTTCAGACAGCGGGTAGTTGTTGAGGACGTCTTCCCACTTTCTCTTTCCATTTGACAAATCACTGACAATCTTTGGCAGCCGAGTGATCTAAACAACACAAAGACACATTACACAACATGTAACATTTGATATATAACATTCATTAGTTTTAAGAGAACACAAACTGCCTCCAAGATTATCCCTGGTTATACTCTGGGCTTAGGCAGAATGAGCCCATGTACAGTTTGCATGTTTCACATATTAATGGATTTTCACTTTGAACCAAATGAAAACATTTTTTTTTTGAATTTGAATGATGAATTGGAGGTGTTTATTTGAATGATGAATTGGAGGTGTTTATTTGACCCCAGAAAGATACACAATAACAAAAAACAGTTAACTCAAACAAGTCTTTCATAAAAAAATTAATAAAAATAATTGTATAGGCCCATATGTCTCGTGTGAAACATGCATGAAATATATCCACCATGTACACCAGTGACAAACCATACCAGTACGCTGATTAATTGGCTGTAACAGTTACAAAAACTCTATCATTAGCATTTACTCAGCCAACAGCTGCTATTTGGTTTCACATACAAGTTTTTAATAAAAAATTTAGTGGCAAGTCGTTCTCTCTGAATGCATAACATTTTGAAGCTGAGTGGCAGGATAGAACATTTGTACGGGGCAATTACTGGCGGCGGGGCAAGGTGCTGCAGACAGACAGAACCTTTGTACGGGGCAATTACTGGCGGCAGGGCAAGGTGCTGCAGACAGACAGAACCTTTGTACGGGGCAATTACTGGCGGCAGGGCAAGGTGCTGCAGACAGACAGAACCTTTGTACGGGTCAATTACTGGCGGCAGGGCAAGGTGCTGCAGACAGACAGAACCTTTGTACGGGTCAATTACTGGCGGCAGGGCTAGGTGCTGCAGACAGACAGAACCTTTGTACGGGTCAATTACTGGCGGCAGGGCTAGGTGCTGCAGACAGACAGAACCTTTGTACGGGTCAATTACTGGCGGCAGGGCAAGGTGCTGCAGACAGACAGAACCTTTGTACGGGGCAATTACTGGCGGCAGGGCAAGGTGCTGCAGACAGACAGAACCTTTGAACGGGGCAATTACTGGCGGCGGGGCAAGGTGCTGCAGACAGACAGAACCTTTGTACGGGGCAATTACTGGCGGCAGGGCAAGGTGCTGCAGACAGACAGAACCTTTGTACGGGGCAATTACTGGCGGCAGGGCAAGGTGCTGCAGACAGATAGAAACATTGTATTGCTCAGCAATTCGTGGATAACAACCTGCTTAGTGATAATTGTTCTTGTAAAACAGTTTGGCACAGTAACCACCTGTAGCTACAATAGTTTATTTCAGCAAACAAGGCTGGCAGTTGTTCCTGTTAAAGTAAACTGGCCCCAGGAGACCAGTAACATGAAACCATGTGTAGATTATATTTCATAAACATTTGTACATCACAAAGTATGCAGTCTTGTAAAATGTTTGCCCCACTTTCTTGGTTATTTCCGTGCATGTAAAAGGGGCATACTGTTCAATGCTAGTTATCAAATACACCAGCAAATCCAATCAAATGCGTCGTCTCGCAACTAACAAAAGTAGAGAAAGAGAACAAGTTATAAAGTTACAGATGGGTTTGTCAACCTGTCAAAGTTTAAAACAGAATTTACCTTTCAGTGGTTAAGTTAAACTGTGACATGCACATTGCATTATGGGAAATAAATGGGTCAATTTCAAATAATGTACATAAAGTGATCAGCAAATTTCTTCATTTGTTTAATTTTAAAAACACCCCTACTTATTAAATGTTATATACACTCAACTTGGCATATGGCATCCACTAGCCTAGTAAAGTCTTCCTCCAAGGCACAGAGAGAGGCAGAGAAAGAACTGGACTGACAACATTAAAGACAAGACACTGTCCTAGTAAAGTCTTCCTCCAAGGCACAGAGAGAGGCAGAGAAAGAACTGGACTGACAACATTAAAGACAAGACACTGTCCTAGTAAAGTCTTCCTCCAAGGCACAGAGAGAGGCAGAGAAAGAACTGGACTGACAACATTAAAGACAAGACACTGACCTAGTAAAGTCACCCTCCAAGGCACAGAGAGAGGCAGAGAAAGAACTGGACTGACAACACCAAAGACAAGACTTGACTTCCATGAGACACATGTGGCAGCAAGGGACTGGAAAAGGTGGAGACAGATTGTCAGATCATCAGTGGGGTGCCCCAATAATTTTAGCAAAACTCCACACCAGTGGCACCACATAGTGAATGTAATGTAAATCATGATTTCACCACAGCCTCAACTTACATTTCATGTACCGCCAACATACAATTCCACACTGTCCATTTTGAATTTATAATCAAGTTGTGGCAGTGGTGATATGCTGAGTGGTGCTACTGTTGGGGAGTTTGGATTTCAGTTTTAACTTTCATCGCATCCATTTCGAAAATTCACTGTTGTTGTATGTGATGTTTTATACGCTGTCTTTATTTAGACTCAACTGTAATATTATACAAGCTACAATTATAATATTTAATTATTTATACTTGCTTGTAATATTGTATGAGAGATGCCAACTTCCAACCATAAGTCGGTGTAATGATGTTGTGGTGATTGCCCACTGGGGGAGTCCCACTGGGGGAGTCTGAGTATCCCCTCTCTCACTGGGGGTGTCTAAGAGTATCCCCTCTCCCACTGGGGGAGTCTGGGAATATCCCCTCTCTCATTTGGGAAGCGTGGGAGTATTCCCTCTCCCACTGGGGGAGTCTGGGTGTATTCCCTCTCCCACAGCGGGAGCCTGGGAATATCCCCTCTTTCAGTGGGGAAGTGTAGGAGTATCCCCTCTCTCACTGGGGAACGTTAGTAACCAGTTCAGGCATTAATCCTTGTGTTTGTTTAATTAAGCCAGGAAGTCCATAATGAAGTTAGCCGTAAAATGCTGCTCATACATGGACAGTGTTAGGAACTAGCTGAGTCTATTTCAATGGTGACTCAAGTCACACAGCACCAGTAGTCTTTATTCAAATTAATTAAGTAAGTAATTCTGGGGAGAGTCTGTTATAGTACTTGTCTAATGGTTATATATTCTTATTATAATAAATAAATTATTATTGTTAGACTATACACCTGATGTACTGTTATATATTATTGTCCATCAAGCCTCATATTGTGTATTGTGCAGAGTATACCTACATTTACATTGTCTGATTTGTGAATCCAGTTGCACATGTTCTTGGAAAGTGTTTAGCAGTGAGCAGATCATGGCTCTCTACAGTCTACAAACCAGAAGGTGGTAGTGTGATAAGTGCAATTAACAGTCAGGTGCTAGCAAAACTAGGATCTGAGAGAGCAGAAATAAGACAAGCAGTCCTTGAGGTTTCACATGAGAAATCCTTTGGTGCCTCAGATTTAGCAATTACCCACCCATTTGATATAACTACAGAAATATTTGAAGTTTACTGGCTAGGTTTTTTAACCCTAGGTAATGACTGGTCTAAGTAATGTAATTATGTTACTTATTTATGAAATAAAGAGTTTTTTATGGTTTTCCTCATAAACCGCCTTTGCATAATTAATTGTTCCTGAATTATATTAATTAATTAACAAGTTTTATTTTAAAAACATACTATTATTAATAATTTACTATATCATACAATATGTACTCGTACTCATGAAAATGTACTCGTACTCAGTTTTTAGTAATGTACTCATACTCAGCCATCACTAATGTACTCGTACTCGTGAGAATGTACTCAGACCCAGGTCTGGCTCCCCAATATCAACCCCAGAGATATCAACTTTGAACTCCTCCCAATATTTAACAACTTTCAATACCAATGATCATGATTGAGACATTAGTGTTTCAGTCCTTCCAACAGTTCCTCATTACTAACCGTGTACTTTCTTTGTGTATCTCTTGACAGGAACCATGTCTGACTTGAGGGCCACCTCCCTCTCTCTTTGTGTATCTCTTGACAGGAACCATGTCTGACTTGAGGGCCACCTCCCTCTCTCTTTGTGTATCTCTTGACAGGAACCATGTCTGACTTGAGGGTGACATCCCTCTCTCTTTGTGTATCTCTTGACAGGAACCATGTCTGACTTGAGGGTCACCTCCCTCTCTCTTTTTGTATCTCATGACAGGAACCATGTCTGACTTGAGGGTGACCTCCCTCTCTCTTTGTGTATCTCTTGACAGGAACCATGTCTGACTTGAGGGCCACCTCCCTCTCTCTTTGTGTATCTCTTGACAGGAACCATGTCTGACTTGAGGGTGACCTCCCTCTCTCTTTGTGTATCTCTTGACAGGAACCATGTCTGACTTGAGGGTGACCTCCCTCTCTCTTTGTGTATCACTTGACAGGAACCATGTCTGACTTGAGGGCCATCTCCCTCTCTCTTTGTGTATGTCTTGACAGGAACCATGTCTGACTTGAGGGCGACCTCCCTCTCTCTTTGTGTATCTCTTGACAGGAACCATGTCTGACTTGAGGGCGACCTCCCTCTCTCTTTGTGTATCTCTTGACAGGAACCATGTCTGACTTGAGGGTGACCTCCCTCTCTCTTTGTGTATCACTTGACAGGAACCATGTCTGACTTGAGGGCCACCTCCCTCTCTCTTTGTGTATGTCTTCACAGGAACCATGTCTGACTTGAGGGCAACCTCCCTCTCTCTTTGTGTATCTCTTGACAGGAACCATGTCTGACTTGAGGGTGACCTCCCTCTCTCTTTGTGTATCTCTTGACAGGAACCATGTCTGACTTGAGGGTGACCTCCCTCTCTCTTTGTGTATCTCTTGACAGGAACCATGTCTGACTTGAGGGTGACCTCCCTCTCTCTTTGTGTATCTCTTGACAGGAACCATGTCTGACTTGAGGGTCACCTCCCTCTCTCTTTGTGTATCTCTTGACAGGAACCATGTCTGACTTGAGGGTCACCTCCCTCTCTCTTTGTGTATCTCTTGACAGGAACCATGTCTGACTTGAGGGTCACCTCCCTCTCTCCCACTTTCAACTTGTACTCCCTGAAGGAAACGAGACGAAACTGAGAACAAGGCACAACACAATACACATCAACGTCCATATTTCCTTTCTTTTCTTTTTCCTAGCCTCACTGTTCTCTATCTGATGTCTATCTGCCAACTGTCCATCATTTCTTTGTCTTCTTTTACTATTCATGCACGAGTGTATAATTTTCAAATTTGAAGGATTTCCTCTTATTATTATTGTCTTCTTTTACTATTCATGCATGAGCATATAATTTTCAAATTTGAAGGATTTCCTCTTATTATTATTGTCTTCTTTTACTATTCATGCATGAGCATATAATTTTCAAATTTGAAGGATTTCCTCTTATTATTATTGTTTTATTACTTAGGCTCGTACAATTCTCAATGTGTTATTTATACAACAAGGCTAATTATCAATAATTTATTAACAACAGATAAACAAAATGGTTCAATAAAATTTCTATTAAGAGTAAACCAAAATATTACATAATTATCACACCAATTAATATAAGACAATCTGATATGATATTGTGATAACATGTATAATATAATAAAATATTGTTTTAGTGAGGTTTTCAACATGTTGTAACTTACAGTAATCTGGCATATACTAATGTGTAAAATTAGGTAGACCTATGAACCAACCCATTTTCCTTCATTGCAGTTTTGAGAGAATCCAGTGAACCTTCGTCCATCTTTGAGAGATTTCATGATCGCCTTAGCATATTTCTTGAATTCTTTTCCCAGAAGGCCTTTGTTGGGTACAGCCTCCACAACTTCCTTTTCATATTGGCAAGGTCAAGGTCACCACTGGAATAATAACTGATCCCTCTCGGATGGCATTTCCTTCAAAGGCTGAATTTCATTGACAGAAAATTCAGAACGTTGGCTATCCATTTTGAGTAAATTGTTCTTCATGACAAGACTTAGTCAGCTTTAAAAAAATTACACAATTACACTATATGAATACTGAAGAGATAGTGACCATGTACTGAAACATTTGTCTTAGTGACTTAACAAACTCTCACCAGAAATCAAACAAAAGTGGAAAACTATGGTTCAACAAAAAGGATATTGGCTCCGGTACTTTATTCTCTGCCACCAGGTGGATTCCAGTTGACCCATCCCTACAACAAGTGCTTGCGTTACGTTCTTATAATTACTGTACTAAAGTCCATATATCTCAGCCAATCCTGTTCTTATATGGATGCAATCTATTGCAACAAATGCATACAAATGTGTATGTGTGTGCATGCGCATGTGCATGCATGTATGTATGTGTACGCATAACTCACAGATAATATTATATAATAATCAAAACTATTAGATATTTAAACATTTTAACACTAAGACATTAAAAATGTAAGTCAAGACTGATTATTAAAATGGCCAACAATTGAGATGTGTACAATTGGTGATAAAACTATTCTAAAATACAAACACACAAGTTCTAAAACTTGTGTTTTCACTCACTTGTGCCATGTTTCAGTGGCAGAAAATATCTGAATATTCTGAGGGCTTATGCTGATTCATTATTGTGCGAAATTCTGTATATTTATTATCATACTAAATTATGCAATTTATTTTTCAAATTCATTATTACACCAAATTATCCATATTTATTTCTATAGTACCTCAAATTACCCATATTTGGTCCTGCACAAAATTATCAACATTTATTATTACATCAAATTTGTCATTTTTATTACTGCACAAAATAACCCATATTATTATACAAAATTATGCATATTAATCATAACACAAACTGGAGGGTAATATGTTGTATATAAATAGAACTCAGGGGGTCTCTCTTACATAAGTTGCCTTTATTTCTGCGTCCCAACAGTCACACGCGTAATGTGCCATCTCATTTGTCATGTGCTGACGGACTCACAACTTTGTCTTGTCGATGTCAATCTTCACGAAGTACAACAGCCAGATTTACAATGAGAACCTTCAAACCAGAAGATGGCAAATGTCAATCCAAGCACAAGAGTGGAACTTTAACCCTAGCCTAGGTCAGAGTGACCTATGATAAACTTCCACGATGTACATAGATTAGAGTTATTCATGAGAGTGCTTTTAAAAAATCATAACATTACCAATAATTATCACACAAATGTGACTGAGGTATCATTTGTTTGCTAAAAAGACTCTTTATTATAATACGTACAATGATAAAAACCACAGCACAAAATCTTATCATGGGGATATTACTATTTGAATTTCATCAAAAAAAGAAAGCAACAATTTAAATTTTCACCCTGCCACTAGGTAATTACTGAGTGGCTGTATATCCCTATGTCCAAAACAAAACAAATCAAATATGTTGAGAAGTTTTATTTTTATGATTTTTTCCAACACCGGACAATGGGCGGAAATCACGTTAGCAACTTGCTGATATTTACATCAAAAAACAAAAAGCTCGCAACATCGATCTAACTGTCTGAACTAGTATAATAATATGATTTACTAATGCTGTCATACAATTTCCCGAAATATTGACGTGAACGTAAAAGTGAACTGATCGTCTCATGGTTTCTCTGTTTTCTCGTTATTTCTGTAAACTATTGCTGGAAGTTACTGAATGTCAAAATGTAAATTTAATGTCTGATGAAAATGTCAAACACCTGACAACCAATGATCTGCTTTCTCTTACTGAATGAATGCATGTGTTTAAATGTCAAACACCTGACAACCAATGATCTGCTTTCTCTTACTGAATGAATGCATGTGTTTAAATGTCAAACACCTGACAACCAATGATCTGCTTTCTCTTACTGAATGAATGCGTGTGTTTAAATGTCAAACACCTGACAACCAATGATCTGCTTTCTCTTACTGAATGAATGCATGTGTTTAAATGTCAAACACCTGACAACCAATGATCTGCTTTCTCTTACTGAATGAATGCGTGTGTTTAAATGTCAAACACCTGACAACCAATGATCTGCTTTCTCTTACTGAATGAATGCGTGTGTTTAAATGTCAAACACCTGACAACCAATGATCTGCTTTCTCTTACTGAATGAATGCGTGTGTTTAAATGTCAAACACCTGACAACCAATGATCTGCTTTCTCTTACTGAATGAATGCGTGTGTTTAAATGTCAAACACCTGACAACCAATGATCTGCTTTCTCTTACTGAATGAATGCGTGTGTTTAAATGTCAAACACCTGACAACCAATGATCTGCTTTCTCTTCCTGAATGAATGCGTGTGTTTAAATGTCAAACACCTGACAACCAATGATCTGCTTTCTCTTCCTGAATGAATGCGTGTGTTTAAATGTCAAACACCTGACAACCAATGATCTGCTTTCTCTTCCTGAATGAATGCATGTGTTTAAATGTCAAACACCTGACAACCAATGATCTGCTTTCTCTTCCTGAATGAATGTATGTGTTTAAATGTCAAACACCTGACAACCAATAATCTGCTTTCTCTTACTGAATGAATGCGTGTGTTTCAATGCAAGGAGCATAGTAAATAAGAAAAACGAATTAAACATTACGGTACAAGATATTAACCCTCACATAACTGGTATAACCGAATCATGGGCAAACAAAGACATATCAGATGCTGAGTTAGGACTGACACGATATGTAATGTTTAAGAGAGATCGAACATGTAGAAATGGAGAGGGAGTTATTTTATACATCAAAGAATCTATTCAGGCTGACGAAATAAAATTAGAAAGGGAAGCAAATTGCGATGAAGCTGTTTGGTGTAATAGTTACAGGAAATTCAACATTAACTATTGGATTAGTTTACCGAAGTCCAAACATAAACAGAGAGGATCACACAAAAATACAAAACGCTATAAACGAAGTGAGTAAAGGGGAATGTACCATTTGTTTTTTGATGTAAATATCAGCAAGTTGCTAACGTGATTTCCACCCATTGTCCGGTGTTGAAAAAAATCATAAAAGTTAAACTTCTCAACATATTTGATTCATTTTTGTTTTGTTTTGGGCATAGGGACATACAGCCACTCAGTAATGGATTTTCTACACAAAACAAAGTGAGATACTAGTGATGGGAATGAAAATCGTTACTACAGAGTGATACTAAAGTCGGCCGGAATCCACTTCGCACTAGTAGCGCGTGTTGAATTCGGCCCAGTGGTCACTCGTAGGGTTAATAATGATTTGATGCGGTCTGTCGCAACATGGTCTTATTTTGTATATGTTTTGAGCGACAAGACTTGTTGGCAAGTGACAAACTGGCAAGTCTAGTGTCAAGTCAATGACCTCCAAGTCCATGTCAAGTCTCAAGTCATCTCCCTGAATTCCAAGTCAACTCCAAAGTAATGAAAATGAGTGACTTGAATGACATATTGGTGGGGTGTTCACAGGTTTCGGTGAACAATGGTGTTATGGTCTCAACTTTTAGGTTACTAAAGTATATAGAGTAGGAACTTTAGCAAGTAGTGTAGTCCAATGCTGCAGTGTAGGCAACTAGGCATTGTGTCGAGTATTGTCGGTGATGGGTTAATGTATTAAAGTGCTGTTGGCGATGCCATGAATTGTCTTGTGTTGTAGGTATATAACTACATGTACAGCGTTGCTATGTCGAAATGTGGGCTCTGGGAACATTGTGTCCAGGCAGCTTTGTATGAGGCTCAGCCACAGGCTTGGCATATGTTACAGGGTCAACATTCATGTTCTTAATTGGAATAGTATGCCATTAGGCATACCCTTAATAAACGTCACTCATTTGGCCTTTTCATATCTTTAGATCTGGCTTGTGTTGTTGATTGCATAAATGCATTTATGGCAAAATCAAATGAATAAAGATATCACACCTGACTCAAATCAGCCCTGAACGCGGTGAAATCTCGTTTGACTATTACTACTGGCGTGTAAGGCAGAAACAAGACTTCTCCACTTCTGTCAGCCAGGCCCCAGCTGAGGTGCTTTTCCTGTAATACTATTTTTTTCCATGTAATACTATTTTTTCCATGTTGTTTTTTGGTTGTTTTCATTTTCCTTTGGGGGTCCATCTCAAGGCTGTTTTGGTTATATTGTCATCATCCTTTGATGAAATGTTTGACTGTGGCAGCAACGATCTATGCAGAGACTTACCCATGGCAGCAATATCTGTATTTCCTTCTTCAGGTCGACATTTGCCTTCTTGTCAGCAAGACCCTTCTCCAGGCAAGCTGAAACAAGACCACAAGATTTCAGTGGGAAACAATTTCAGCAAACACTACCTTCAAAGAGATGGTCGGCATGGAAACAGTACTTTCAATGAGGTGGTTCCATGGAAACACTACCTCCTTTAGTGAGTTGGTTGGCACAGAAACTCTACCTTCAATGAGGTGCTCAGCATGGAAACACTACCTTCCATTAGTTGGTCGGCATGGAAAGACTACCATCAATGAGTTGGTTGGCATGGAAAGACTACCTTCAATGAGTTGGTTGGCATGGAAACACTACCTTCAATGAGTTGTTCGGCACGGAAAGACTACCTTCAATGAGTTGGTCGACACGAAAACACTACCTTCAATTAGTTGGTTGGCATGGAAACACTTCCTTCAATGAGGTGGTTGGCACGGAAACACTTCCTTCAATGAGGTGGTCAGAACAGAAACACTTCCTTCAATGAGGTGGTCAGAACAGAAACACTTCCTTCAATGAGGTGGTTGGCACAGAAACACTTCCTCAATGAGGTGGTCAGCACAGAAACACTTCCTTCAATGAGGTGGTTGGCACAGAAACACTTCCTTCAATGAGGTGGTCAGAACAGAAACACTTCCTCAATGAGGTGGTTGGCACAGAAACACTTCCTTCAATGAGGTGGTCAGAACAGAAACACTTCCTCAATGAGGTGGTTGGCACAGAAACACTTCCTTCAATGAGGTGGTCAGCACAGAAACACTTCCTCAATGAGGTGGTTGGCACAGAAACACTTCCTTCAATGAGGTGGTCAGAACAGAAACACTTCCTCAATGAGGTGGTTGGCACAGAAACACTTCCTTCAATGAGGTGGTTGGCACAGAAACACTTCCTTCAATGAGGTGGTCAGAACAGAAACACTTCCTCAATGAGGTGGTTGGCACAGAAACACTTCCTTCAATGAGGTGGTCAGAACAGAAACACTTCCTCAATGAGGTGGTTGGCACAGAAACACTTCCTGCATTGAGGTGGTCAGCACAGAAACACTTCCTTCAAAGAGGTGGTTGGCACAGAAAAACTTCCTTCAATGAGGTGGTTGGCACAGAAACACTTCCTTCAATGAGGTGGTTGGCACAGAAACACTTCCTTCAATGAGGTGGTCAGCACAGAAACACTTCCTTCAAAGAGGTGGTTGGCACAGAAACACTTCCTTCAATGAGGTGGTCAGAACAGAAACACTTCCTCAATGAGGTGGTTGGCACAGAAACACTTCCTTCAATGAGGTGGTTGGCACATAAACACTTCCTTCAATGAGGTGGTTGGCACAGAAACACTTCCTTCAATGAGGTGGTCAGAACAGAAACACTTCCTCAATGAGGTGGTTGGCACAGAAACACTTCCTTCAATGAGGTGGTTGGCACAGAAACACTTCCTCAATGAGGTGGTTGGCACAGAAACACTTCCTTCAATGAGGTGGTCAGAACAGAAACACTTCCTTCAATGAGGTGGTTGGCACAGAAACACTTCCTTCAATGAGGTGGTCAGAACAGAAACACTTCCTCAATGAGGTGGTTGGCACAGAAACACTTCCTTCAATGAGGTGGTCAGAACAGAAACACTTCCTCAATGAGGTGGTTGGCACAGAAACACTTCCTTCAATGAGGTGGTCAGCACAGAAACACTTCCTCAATGAGGTGGTTGGCACATAAACACTTCCTTCAATGAGGTGGTCAGAACAGAAACACTTCCTCAATGAGGTGGTTGGCACAGAAACACTTCCTTCAATGAGGTGGTTGGCACAGAAACACTTCCTTCAATGAGGTGGTCGGCACAGAAACACTTCCTTCAATGAGGTGGTCGGCACAGAAACACTTCCTTCAGTGAGGTGGTCAGCACAGAAACACTTCCTTCAATGAGGTGGTCGGCACAGAAACACTTCCTTCAATGAGGTGGTCAGAACAGAAACACTTCCTTCAATGAGGTGGTTGGCACAGAAACACTTCCTTCAATGAGGTGGTCAGAACAGAAACACTTCCTCAATGAGGTGGTTGGCACAGAAACACTTCCTTCAATGAGGTGGTTGGCACAGAAACACTTCCTTCAATGAGGTGGTCAGAACAGAAACACTTCCTTCAATGAGGTGGTTGGCAAAGAAACACTTCCTTCAATGAGGTGGTCAGCACAGAAACACTTCCTTCAGTGAGGTGGTCAGCACAGAAACACTTCCTTCAATGAGGTGGTCGGCACAGAAACACTTCCTTCAATGAGGTGGTCAGAACAGAAACACTTCCTTCAATGAGGTGGTCGGCACAGAAACACTTCCTCAATGAGGTGGTCGGCACAGAAACACTTCCTTCAATGAGGTGGTCAGCACAGAAACACTTCCTTCAATGAGGTGGTCAGAACAGAAACACTTCCTCAATGAGGTGGTTGGCACAGAAACACTTCCTTCAGTGAGGTGGTCAGCACAGAAACACTTCCTTCAATGAGGTGGTCAGAACAGAAACACTTCCTCAATGAGGTGGTTGGCACAGAAACACTTCCTTCAATGAGGTGGTCGGCACAGAAACACTCCCTTCAATGAGGTGGTTGGCACAGAAACACTTCCTTCAATGAGGTGGTTGGCACAGAAACACTTCCTTCATTGAGGTGGTCGGCACAGAAACACTTCCTTCAATGAGGTGGTCAGCACAGAAACACTTCCTCAATGAGGTGGTCAGCACAGAAACACTTCCTTCAATGAGGTGGTTGGCACAGAAACACTTCCTTCAATGAGGTGGTTGGCACAGAAACACTTCCTTCAATGAGGTGGTCGGCACAGAAACACTCCCCCATCTTCAAGTCATTCACCATGTAGTCAGCAAACTTATCAATGTGACTGGACTCTTTGAAATGACACCACATTCAGTTCTCCACTGGCACATACAGATTCAACATCAGTGTTTGGCAGCAGAGATTTACAATTGGACAGGAACATGGCACTCAACCTAACCCTAAACTTCAATCTACATTTCTGTATGAATGAGAAATATCATCTCAATAAGGTGAAACCTTGCAAACACTTCCCAAGCTAACACTACACTACTACACAGGTAGGCAGTCAGTCTTCAGTATCAACGCAATTTGTATAATTAACTGTTACAATGCTGCAACAATAAAAAACAAGAATTCTTTTATTTTACACTTTCTACACACCAGAAAAATCAAAACCTTTGTAGAACAGAATAGAATAATTATAGTTTTAATGTAAACGTTTTCCTTTTTTCAACAATTACAAAGGGAAAACAATTCACATTCCAACTATTTTTAAAACTACTGTTGACAAGAACTGACACAGCAACCTACTTAAGAATGACCTCTGGGGTAAGGACGGAACAGTCGACCTCCAGCATCTGATCTTCCAGCACAAAGTGGTTGCACCACACCTGCAGTAGGTTAGTCTTCATGGCGCACCCCATGGGCCCAAAGTCATACAACCCAGCCACACCTGTAACATTACCACTGTTACAGCCACACCAGTAACATGTAACACCATCATAGTTAAATGCTGCCACACCTGTAACATGTAATACCATCATAGTTACAATGATGTCACACCTGTAATGTGTAACACAATCATGGCTACAACCCAGCCACACCTGTAACATGTAACACCGTCATAGTTAAATGCTGCCACACCTGTAACATGTAACACCATCATAGTTACAATGATATCACACCTGTACCATGTAACACCATCAAGGCTACAACCCAGCCACACCTGTAACATGTAACACCATCATCGTTACAACCCATCCTCACCTGTAACATGTAACAACATCATAGTTACAATGCTGCCACACCTGTAACATGTAACACCACCATAATTACAATGATATCACACATGTACCACACAACACCATCATGGTTACAACCCAGCCACATCAGTAACATGTAACACCATCACTGTTACAATGGTGTCATACATATAACACCATCATGGTTACAACCCAGCCGCACCCGTAACATGTAACGCCATCACTGTTACAATGATGTCACACATAGAACACCATCATTGCTACAACCCAGCCACACCATTAACATGCAACATCATCATGGTTACAATGCTATCACACCTGTAACATCATCACTGTTACAACCCAGCAACGCGTGTAACAAATTAGTTACAGTGTGGTCGTACTTGTAAAAAAAGTAACACCATCACTGTTACAACCCACACTTGTAACGTGTCATCACTGTTTGTGTCATCACAACCTTATGAGTCATGCCACATATATAACAAGTAACAATATCACGGTTACTACCTCACCGCTCCACACATGTAAGTGATGTAACATCATCTTGGAGTTGTTAAAATGTGTGTTTTCAACACCATGCAGTATCACAGCATCTCTCACCTTCATAGCTGGGCAAGTTCATGTCATCTCTCACCTCCATAGCTGGACAAGTTCATGTCATCTCTCACCTCCATAGCTGGACAAGTTCATGTCATCTCTCACCTCCATAGCTGGACAAGTTCATGTCATTTCCATAGAGTTACATCATTAATCATCCCCCTATAAACGAGAGCGATAAGCCAGCTCACTGCTGTGAAGCGGGCATGGACCAATGGCCTGCATTTCATTGCACGGCAGAAACAGTTGCATCCACTGCATGACACATAGGGTAGTACTGTTTATAGTGTGAACATAGCATGCTACAAATAGTTGTCTAACATAAGTAAGTAAGTACGTTAGTAAGTAAATTTATTCCCTCACCATCATCATTTACAATATAAGGCAAACAAAAGCAATGAAGTTGAGGTGGCTACCAGAGAAGTGTAAACTTATCGGGCCAGTAGCCAGTGACGATGACACCAGGAACCAATTAACTTTAAGATTTGTCATTGTCATTTGTTCTTAGTAGGGCAGGGCCACCAGACTGATTAATAATTTGGGTGAGGGTGGTCCCAGCAGTTGTGTTATAAGTGTGGGCAGTTGGGTTGTTCATACTGGAGTGAGCATCGTGCATTAGTGTTAAACTCTCCAAGACAAACATTTTGGAGACTTGCTGGAGAAAGTTGTGGGACAACGAATATGGTTATATCCTATCCTTACAGCTGTATGAATCGACAGAAGACAGGACCTAACATCTAATTATTTTCAGGTAATTTATGTGGCAAATGTGTATATGTGAACGAGTGTAACAGTTTTGAAAATGTTCTGAAATATCAATATATTACAGATACGTTAGTTTTTCTTGGGGGTAACAAACATACATTCACTATTTCCCAGTAGTCACATTGATTGGGTGCAACATAAAATGTCATAGGGGTAGGATTCGGTTTTATAAATATCTTTAACTCTTTTTTAAAACTCTACTAGATGTCAGCTCATTAATAAGATTTTTGTTCTTTATTAAGTCATCTGCATTTAATGAGGCTCTTCCCTTTTTGGTCGTCATTTGCCTTTTCATCGTTGTATGAACCACTATCATGTAACTCATTCTGTATACATTGCAACATTCATTGCATTTTATGCATTTGTTTGACAAACCATGTGAAAGGTTGCCTATTAAAACAATGGACAGCTTAAATGAAAGAGCACATTTCTTTACAGGAGGAGTATCCTTGGGCAATTTGGCCAGATCACATTCGAGAAAGATCTTGATCTGCAGTTGGAAATGGGTGTGATAAAGCAGCTGGGGAATGTGTTGGAAGATGGGAAAAGAATATTTTTGGGACCTTAGAGAAGAATGTCTAACAGGTTTTAATGAGATTTTGACCACTTGCAGTCATTAGCTAATACATGTATAGAGCACTTCAGAAAGTTCAGTTTCGATCAAGTTTAATGGTACTACTGTTATAAGTTAATGTTATGATATTTGATATACAAGGTGCATGGATAGATTGTGCATGTAATAAGGTATTAGGTATATATAGCTATATAGTAATAATCTCTTAATAGTACCGTATATCTATAGATGACAAAGACTGGGTGCTGTACAGTATAAACACTGGGCCTCCAGTGGGTTCTTGCCATGCAGCAGCATGAATGTCACTGGTCCATGCTTGCATCACTTTATCATGTGTCAACTGATAAGGGCTCAGCGGTCTTGTTTTACTAACGGGTGTTCTATTTGTCTGTGGTCATCTCTCACCTCCATAGCTGGACAAGTTCATGTCATCTCTCACCTCCATAGCTGGACAAGTTCATATCATCTCTCACCTCCATAGCTGGACAAGTTCATGTCGTAGAACTTGTTTGAACAGATTCTCCAGCTTCGCCCGATCGACTATCTCGTCTTCCAGCTGATTCGTCATGTCCAGGATCTGGGAAACATCAAGATAATAATTAACATAACATATCTGGTTATACCTTACCTTAGGATGGTTCTAATCACAGGGTCAGTTTGGTTCCTCCATGATCAGATCTTTGTCTTCAGAATCTGGTGCTTCATAATTATATAAAATCACCTTATTAGACAAGAACTTGTCCAGGAAGTTTTGTAAACAAGTTTTTAGATTTGGCGTGTGTCATGTTTGTATAGGGATTTGTAACAACTGAACCACTCAATCTCGTGGTAAATACCGGAAGCCTTTATTCAGTTAAACAACAAAAACACATACAGCTGCAATCGGTGCATCGCAAACCCGTTGTAACGTTACGGCGCATAGCTATTCATAATACTTCCCCAACCTTAAATGAAGAACTTAATCAAGTTAATTACAACTACAGTCCAAGTAGCATGTAACAAAATAAGGTATTCCGAGTTCCACGTTTGCTTTGAAACTACTAACATTGTAAAATCAAAGTCCAGCACAACAGAGTTCACTACTAATCTCTAGTGTTAAAACTATAGTCTAGTTACTAATAACAGTGATGATAATCTGAATCAGCACTGTAACAATTACAAGTCCAGTTTTACAACAGGTTTCGGAACACGGGTTGACCTTCGAAGTTGAGGTAACTCCACAGTTGGTGTATTCTTCTTAGCAGGACTATGGTCAACAACTTCAGGTGTGCTCACTAGTGGCTGACTCTGTCTGGCAGGAGTTTGAACAACCTCAGGTGTGCTCGCTTGTGGCCGACTCTGTCTGAAAGGAGTTTGAACCACATCAGGCCTGGTCGGTTCGACTGGGACAGATGGCTTGCCCAGCACTGGTGCAGCATTTGCAGGTGGAAGCGCTCCACTAGTATCAGGTACCTGCACTGGTCTTTCTGCCAGGGAGTCATCTCGGGGAATCATGTGTTCCACATGAACCGTGCGTCTGTTGTTTCCTGGAAGCCTCACGATGTACGTGAGTGGGCCTAGTATTTTAGTCACTGTTCCAGGGATCCACTTCTCCTTGCCTCCCCTCATGTTTCTGATTCTGACAGGCTAATACATGTCAAACTGTGAGAGTCTCACGGGCCGTGGGCCATCGTGGTGTTGCTTTTCTTTCTGCTGTCTCTCGTGAACCTTGGTTTGCAGGCTCGGTTTCAGCAGGGTTAACCTTGTCCGGGGAGCTCTCTTCAGAAACAGTTCAGCAGGAGTAAGGCCTGTAATGCTGTGTGGTGTGTTTCTGTATTGAAACAGGATGTCGGAAAGCCGATGTTGCAGAGGAATTTGAGGATCTGCCTTTGCTAACATGTTCTTGAAGGTTTGTACATTCCTCTCCGCCAGGCCGTTTGATGCAGGGTGGTAGGGCGGACACAACACGTGTTTAACACCGTTTAACTTCAAGAATGTCTCAAACTCTTCGGCAGTGAACTGTGGTCCATTATCTGAAACCACAGATTCAGGCAGTTCGTATGCCGAAAACAGTTTTCGCAGCTCTGTTATCGTGCTTCCAGCCGTGGTGCTGTTCATCAATAGAACTTCAAGCCACTTTGAGTGGCTGTCTGCCACAACCAGGAACATCTTTCCGTTCTTTTCTGCGAAGTCAACATGCACTCTTTGCCACGGCCGTGTGGCCCAGGGCCATGGCTTGAGAGGTGCTGCGGTTGGCGCGTTTCTCTGCTTTGAACATTCCGGGCAGCTCCGTACCATTTCTTCAATGTCACTGTCTATTCCCGGCCACCACACGAAGCTCCGAGCAATGGCCTTCATCCTCACCACTCCCGGGTGCATGGCGTGTAACTCATGAAGCAGTTGCTCGATGTACTTCAATGGAATGACGACTCTCCTACCCCATATGATGCATCCATCTTCAAGGGAGAGTTCCTCCTTCCTAACAAAGAATGGGTATAGTTCGTCTAATCTGGCACATGATTTTGGCCAACCATGCAGAGTGTAATCATAGATTCAGGCCAAAGTAGTGTCTTTACGTGTAGATTCCGCTATCTGCTGTGCGGTTACCGGCAGTTCGTTGACGGTCAACATGCATACAGATTCGATCTCATCTGAACTGGCAGATTCAGGAGTATCTACTGGCAGTCTGCTGAGCATATCCGCATTGGCGTTTTCCTTTGATGGAATGTACTGGATGTCATACTGGTACCCGGCTAGTACCAACGCCCAGCGTTGCATCCGTGCTGCCGCCATAGACGGTATGCCAGTCTTTGGTCCAAATATCTTTGTCAATGGACGATGATCTGTCCTCATGGTGAATGATCGCCCCATTAGGTACTGATGGAATTTCTTCACACCGAAGATGATTCCTAGTGCCTCGCGTTCGATTTGAGAGTAGTTATGCTCTGCGGTACTCAGTGTTCTTGATGCAAATGTGATGGGTTTGTCCACCCCATCTGACATTTGATGGCTGATCACAGCTCCGACTCCATACGAGCTTGCATCCGTGGCAAGAATGAGTGGCTTTCTTCCATCGTAGTGAGTAAGTACCGACTCACTAGACAACAAACGTTTGCATTGGTTGAATGCTTCATCGCATGAACTGTCCCACGACCATTCGACGCCAGTCTTCAGGCGTTCGTACAGAGGATGCAAGACGGTGGACAAGTTTGGTACAAACTTCGCATAGTATTGCACGACACCCAGGAAGCTTTGTAGTTCCGATATGTTGGTTGGAGGCGGTGCCTTCCGGATGGCCTCCACTTTATCCTGGATAGGTTGGATCCCATTTGCACTGACTGTGTTTCCCAGGTATTGCACTTGGGACTTCATAAACTGGCATTTCGCCTTGTTCAACCTCACGTTGTACTGATCCAACATTTGCAATACTTGTTCCAGTGTCTTCAGATGCTCCTGTTCAGTGTTTCCCGTCACCAGAATGTCGTAGACGAAACACATGACATTTTCTATTCCTGCTAGAATTTTTTCCATTGTCGCTTGGAACACGGACGGCGCAGTTTTAACACCGTAAGCTAAACGCTGTGTCCTGTACAGTCCCTTATGAGTGTTAAGGGTGAGCAATGGTGACGATTTCTCATCAACCTCGAGTTGGTTGAATGCACCACTCAGGTCCAGGATTGAGAACACCGTCGGTTTCTTCCCTTTGTGTGCCAGGTTGGCAAACAAATCCTGAGCTGTGGGTAGGGGATACTTGTCATCTTCAATGATGACATTCACGAGCTTGTAATCCCCACATACGCGTACGGATATCTTGCCTTTTTCATCTTAGGCACATTCACCGTCGGGCTCGCCCATTCACTGTTATCGACCCTGTACAGCACACCAGCTGATTCAAGTCTATCGATCTCATTCTCCACTAGTTCCCTAAGAGCATAAGGAACAGGACGCGCCTTTTGGTAGACTGGATTCTGCTCTGGTTTAAGCTTCAGAGTTGCTGTTTGCCCCTGAATGGTTGAACCATCATTTCTGAACAGGTGTGCATACTTGCCCATCAGTTGGTGCATGTCAGACGTGGCTCCGGACATCACACTGAAGATACTCTTCCAGTCCAGCTTGATCTGTTGCATCCAATCTCTCCCGAGCAGTGCTGCTCGTTCACCGCATGCAACCACAACTGGCAGTGTGAAGTGTTGCTCTCTATATGTTACTGGAATGTCAGCCTTCCCAGCAATTGGAATCAGTTCACCTGTATATGACTTGAGGGTGATACTTGAAGAAGTTTGTAGAGGGTATTTTTGCAGGACCCTTCTGTAGGTGCTTTCTGAGATAATGGAGACTGCAGCCCCAGTGTCCAATTGTATAGGGACTATTTCGTTGCCCAAGGTTACATTAACCTTGATGGCTTTGCACCCAGATACACCATTCATATCAGCATCGGCTGAATAAACACCAAACAACCCCAATGTGTGGTCTTCTGTTGGCTCGTCGCCATCACTCACATGGGCCACGTTATTTTTACCTTGACTACGCTGCTTTGCTCTGCACATTCGAGCAATGTGGCCTATTTTTTTTACACCAGTGACACTGTTCATTTATGTATTTGCATTTCTGATCATGATTGCCACCACATCAGTAGCATGACTTCTTGCTGTTAAAAGCATTACCACCTTGACTGGCAACTGCACCTTTGGCTTTGCTGTAACCTTTTCTCTTACTAAAGTTCTGCACCCGGTTGACACTTTCAACCTGATTAGCACTGGCAGTAGCATGGGAAGACCCGTTTCCTCCTGCTGATGAGGCATTGAATTCGACTGAACATTTGGCTGCAAGTTCTTCAGCCACTGCCTCTTTGTATACATTATCAAAATTTAGTGTATTGTCTTTCAGCATTAGTTTTGCCTGGACAGAAGGTAGGTTTAGTCCTTTCACAAACACATCCCGCAGTATCTCTGTTTGCACTGCTGCCTGATATTCGCAATCACCACATAGCTCCCGCAATGCCAAGGCATATTGTGGGACCGATTCTGTCGGCTTTTTGTTTCTGTTCATGAATTGATTCCTTCGGCCAATAACTGTTAGTTGCTGTTTGTATACTTCGTGGGCCGCAGCCACTACTTCCTCATAACTTTTGTCTCCCAGACTTTCCGGTTTAAGTTGGCGTTTTATTTTTGTGAAAGCTTGCGGACCAACGCTGCTAAGCAGCAAACACTTTTTTGTGTCCTCGGGCACAGCCTTCGTTGTTACAAAAAATTCGAAACGTTCAAGATAGTTTTCGAATAATTCCCTCTCTTCTTTGTATTCCTCATAACGCAGGGTTCGTGAAGCCATGTTTTGTTCGTGCTCAGACTCACCTCGTCACCAATATTGTCATGTTTGTATAGGGATTTGTAACAACTGAACCACTCAATCTCGTGGTAAATACCGGAAGTCTTTATTCAGTTAAACAACAAAAACACATACAGCTGCAATCGGTGCATCGCAAACCCGTTGTAACGTTACGGCGCATAGCTATTCATAATAGCGTGTACTACTGATTCGGGGAGGTTATTCCATGGTTCAGCCATGGTTCAGAAGCTCAGGTAACTGGTTTATAAAGTGACAAATTTATTGAGTGCCATCATAAAATAACAAACAATAAAGACAGTCTTGGACAGAATTTCACCACCCACCGTGTCTTCCAGTTTCTTCCTGTGTTTCAGTTGTGTAATAGCTGCCTCGACTTAATTTTCTGGAGCTTTATTTTCCTTAAGGTCCGTACAACATCACCCTAAATACAGAGATCTATGAATCTTTGACACAAGACAAAATGTTCCAACATTGTGCCATATAATATGAATGATAGATCATTTAGTTGAATTACCAGTACAATAGGGTAATTAATGTCAACAAGAGATTTAACAAGATTGCCATCTCGAACAACAAGTTCCGGATGGCAAGTGGACAAGGAAGCCATTGGCTTATCGAGAGTCCAACAATTTTCTCATCTATGTGTAGCCCGCCCTTATCAGATATCTGTCAATTCTATTTTTAAACATATTCACACTACTAGCATTAACACAATCATTTGGCAGTTTGTTCCATTCATTTATCACCCTCTGTGAGAAAGAGTACTTTCTCATGTCCAACCTACACTGCTCCTTAACTAATGCTGCTTTGTGTCCTCTGGTTCTACTGCCTTCTTTAAGTTTGAAGAACATATTCCTATCAATATCCTCATAACCATTCACTATTTTAAACACTTCTATTTGGTCTCCTCTTAGTCTCCTGGTCTCTAGTGTTGTCAAACCACATTGTAATAAGCGACTTTCGTAACTAAGGTCTCTTAATTCTGGAATCATCTTAGTTGCTCTTCGTTGTATTCTTTCTAGCTTATCTATGTCTTTTTTACGATATGGCCTCCATGCTTGAATACAATATTCTAAATGTGGTCTAACTATTGCTTTGTACAGGGGTATAATTAGATGTTTCTCCTTATACGTGATAGTTCTCCTAATTAGCCCTAGAATTTGATTTCCTTTCGAAGCAGCAATCCCACATTGCTCTGAAACTTTCATGTCGGCATTAAATGTTACTCCTAAATCCTTTTCTTGTGTGGTTCTACCTAGTACAGCATCCCCCATTTTATATTCCTCGTCCATATTTCCATGTCCTATGTGTATACATTTACACTTCCCAAAATTGAATAACATTTGCCATTTTTCTGACCATTTAACTAATTTATCTAGATCATCCTGTAAACTTTGGTTATCTGTATCATTAGTAACCTTTCTGAATACTTTTGTGTCATCTGCAAATTTGAGTACTTTGCTAGATATGTCATCCTCCAAATCATTTATATATATTAAAAACAGTATAGGGCCTAATACTGATCCCTGTCGTACCCCACTCAAAACAGATTTCCAGTTTGAAATCTCACCATCTACTATTACTCTCTGTCTTCTGTGTGTAAGCCACTTTTCTATCCAGTTGATTACATCATTGCCTATACCATGGGCTTTTAGTTTAAGTAACAATCTTTGATGTGGCACTTTATCGAAAGCTTTCTGAAAATCTAAGTAGACAACATCCACTGGTGACCCGTCATCTACCCACTTTGTAATTTCTTCTAAAAAACATAAGAGATTGGTTAGACATGACCTTGCTTTTAGGAATCCATGTTGAGATGTATTTATTAATTTATGTTTTACGAGGAATTCCACCATGTGGTCTCTAATTAATGTTTCGAGTAATTTACATACAACTGATCAGGGTTGGTGTTGATTTAATCAAATTGATTAAATCATCGATTAAATCATCGATTAAATCAATATGATTTTTTCAGATTATGTGATCACCGAGGCATGACTTTGACTGAATGGGAAGAGGGCAGAGAGGCATACCTTTATCTGTATTGTCACCTGCAAAGGACCAACTGACTGCAGCTAATTGCATGCTTTGATTTAATCAGTTGATATGTGGCTTCGCGGTGAAGCCACATATTTCAGTGGGCAGCTTTGTTACTGACAATGCTGCAAATATGGCAAAAATGCGAAATATGCTGGGGAACGATGATGAATTATCTTCAGTGGTAACATATGGATGTGGTGCTCATCAGATGAATCTGCTGTCAAAGGACATTGAAATCAGTGGCGTGAAAGAACATGTGGTGAAGATAGTGAAGTACTTTAGAAACACACATCTTCCAGCTGCGTGGTATAAAGCAGCCTGTGGACGTAAACTTGTCGTGCCACAAGAAGTACGGTGGAACAGCCTTGTCGATACACTGCAAAGTTACTTGGACAATTGGGCAGTGCTACTTCTCGTGTGTGAAAATCACAGGGAAGGTATTGATAAACAGATCGCAGCGAAGGTGAAAGATTTTGCGCTAAAGCGTAATGCTGAAGATTATCTGGAAAGAATGGTCCCGATAGCTGTTGCTTTGGACAAGCTGCAACAATCCAGATGCACACTGAGTCAGGCAGTAGACATCTGGTCAGAACTCGAGACAAAACTCACTCCACTCCTATCTACAGCAGATCGTAAGAAATTCATTGCACGCAAATCCACTAGTCTCACTGATGCACACTACCTGGCCTACATTCTGGATCCAAAGGTAAACGGGAACACTTTGTATGCAGAACATGTTGACAGTGCTATGCTTTATTGCCGCGAGTATTATCCAGACTGCATCTCTACAGTTGTTAAGTTTCGAGCTCGAATTGCCCTATTCAAAGCTTACATGTTTGAGGACAGTTACTTGGTTGAAGTGAGTTCAGTGGAATGGTGGATGGCAATGGAAGGACGCTTTAATGAAGACTTCATTCAGTTAATTAAATGCTTGCTGTGCTCAGTTGCATCAAGCTCCGATGTGGAACGAGCCTTTTCAACATTTGGACTAGTACACAGTAAACTGCGTAACAGGCTTGGAGTAGCAAAAGCGGCCAAACTTGTGTTTATATACAGAGTTCTAAATGTGAACATTGCTTCGGGCTCTGACAACTGATATGAAAATGAAGATGACAATAATCAGGCTAACAATAATGAATAATCACATGCACCACAAACTGATTGTCTGTGTTGTTGCGTGCTACTGCCAGTTGATTTAACTGTACATATTTTTTAATAAAGTTTAAATTTGTACATAACAACTTTGTTTTAATTCTTTAGAAAGGCTAGGAATGAAATGTTCCGCCCATTGGGTATATTATGATATTCCACATATTTATTTATTTTCAGAACTACATATTATTTCTTATAAGATTTGTCGAGAATGTTGAAAAAATCAAATAAATCGATTTAATCGAAAAAATCCGATTTAATCGAAAAAATCCGATTTAATCGATTTTTTCGAAAAAATCATGATTTTTTTCAACCCTGCAACTGATGTTAAACTCACTGGTCTGTAATTTTCTGGCTTCTTCCTCGATCCCTTCTTAAATAGCGGCGTAATGTTTGCTTCTTTCCATTCTGAAGGAACTATTCCTTCTTCTAGTGACAAATTAAATAAGTTTGCAAGTGGTGTACCCATTTGATCAACAATTTCCTTTAGCAGTTTTGGTGGTATCCCATCAACTCCAGGTGATTTATTATCTTTCATCTTCTTAATTTTCTTTGCTATCATTTCAGGAGTTACAAATAACTGCCCTAAATGTTCTGATTTATTGCCCTCAAATTTAGTCAATGGAACTGGAAGTGAGTTGATATCTTCTGTGGTAAAAACTGAGCTGAAATACTCATTCAGGATCTCTGCCATTTGGAACCCATCTGAAATTATGTTTTCACTGTTGTTTTCCAGAGGTCCGACCTTATCTCGAACTTTCTGTTTACTCCTTACATAAGCATAGAAACTCTTGCTGTCATTTTTTATATTACCTGCCAATTTTTTTTCAAAGGTTCTTTTAGATTTTCTAATTTCAGTTGTAGCTAGGTTAAGTGCCTCTTTGTAGTTTGTGTAGTCTTCTACATTTCCAGTGTGTTTATAGACCCTCCACAGCATCTGTTTGTGAGCAATTTTTCTAATAGCTTCTTTTGACAGGTGTTTTTTCCTGGATCTTTTCCCTTGTTTTCTTAATGGAATAAATTTCTCAATAATGCCCTCAATCTCATATTTTAAACAAGTCCAGCATTCTGTTGCTGTCTTGTTCTTCAGCAAGTTATTCCAATCTATATTTGCTAGATATGTTCTCATCACTTTATATTTGCCTTTGTTGAAGTTCCTCCTCAATTGTTTTTTATATGTATTCCCTGTTTTTACTTTTATATTAAAATAGATTTGGTTATGGTCACTTGAGCCCAAAGGTTCGTGTACTTCAACATTGTCAACTATTTCATTTTGAGAAGACAAAATTAAATCTAACACATTCCCACCTCTGGTTGGTTCCAAGACATGTTGAGTAAGGAAACAATCCTGTGTTAGAAGTAGAAACTAATGGTCGTCACCTCCAGCACTCTCTAATGATTCCCATTGTATATGGCCATGGTTAAAATCACCCATTATAACACATTCTCCCTTGCTCACCTCCCTTATAGCCTTTTGTAATTTTTGTCAATACAATTCACCACCCGGCACGCTAATCCCTAATATTGTGCTAATTAAGTGTGTCCCCTGCTGTCAGAATCGACCAAGATTTACACTTGAAGTTAGGAAAAATTAAATGTTTTCATAATATTGTGCTACTAAAAAAAATTAACAAAAAGGCTATTACCACCGTTGCCGTTGGCGTTGTTAGTGGCGAATAGTGCCAAATAATGATATAATAGAGGTGCACCGGCAGTCGTCTAATTACATTGCCATTGGCGGTGTACAGTGATCTCGGCCTTTCGGAATCTCGGCCTGAGTGATCTCGGCCTGTTTTGGTGAACTCGGCCAGTGACCTCGGCCTGTGCGGCAGTGAATTCGGCCTGTACAGCAGTGATCTCGGCCTGTCTTTGATTACGGGCCTTGTTATAGTAATGTAGGCCATATTTATCGGTACAAGAAGTTGTATCATGTATATATTTATTGTTACGATAAACAATGTTCAATGCAATAAAGATGTTTTTAGACGATCGGTCTTGATCTTATTCTTAGCCGATATAGGTGTATAGGCGCAATGACTTCACAAACATTATATCCCGTTAATATTTATCATGTAATCGGTTTTAAAATATTATTTGTACGTTAAAAAAGTGATGGTCATAGTAATGTGCTTCCTACTCTTGCTTTGTTTTATTGAGCTAATCTTTTCATTTTGTCTATCTTTGATTTGTGTTCTTTAAGAATGTGTAGAGCTATTGTAGTTGGCTTTCTGTCGTTCCTTTGTTTTATTGAGCTGATCTTGTCATGTTGTCTCTTTGATTTGTGTGAGTAAACATTGTGTAGAAGCAGGCGGTAGTCATTGGCTTTCTACTATTGCATTGTTTCATTGCGCAGATCTGTTCGTGTTGTTTGTCTGAACATGGCCTCTTTTTGATGTTGTCGACGTTTAGGCCTACAAAAGCTTAAGTTAAGCCCTACTAATTGCGTGGGCCCAGATCGACGCAGGCCGAAGTAAGATCGACGTGTTCCATACAGATGATTGGTCAGAATGGGCTACGATTGGTAAGAAGACGTTTTTGACGATCAGATCAGTCGTGATTTTATTCTTAGCCGATATAGGTATCACAATGACGTCACAGATATAATATATTGCTTTGTTTAATTGAGCTACTCTTTTCATGTTGTCTTTCTTTGATTTGTGTGCGTTAAGAATGTGTAGAGGCAGGCTGTAGTAATTGGCTTTCTACTCGTGCATTGTTTCATTGAGCTGATCTTTTCATGTTGTCTGTCTGAACATGACCAAAGCTGAAGTTAAGCCCTACTAACTGTGTGGCCCAGATCGCCGTGGGCCGCAGCAAGAGCGAAGTGTTCCATAAAGATGATTGGTCAGAATAGGCTAAGATTGGTCAGAATCATAGCTGCCACCCAGCTTTATAAAGAGGGGAATATCGATGACTAAACACTGGGTTCACTTACAAGCGCGAACGTACGATATTTGAATTGCTCGTGAAAGTACAACTATAACAGTTTAATAATTTAAAAAATTACGTCAACCAAGGTTTTAAGTGTTTGTGATCGTGAATCTGCTTTCCCGCCATGAATCGCGAGTCGTCCGCGTGTCTCAGTTGCTTACGGATCGTGCGTAAACGCCAAGAGGCTCTGTTGTGCGACGGGTGCAATTTATGGCAACACAGAGTGTTCGGGACAGGTATGTTCGGGACAGGTGTGTTCGGGACAGGTGTGTTCGGGACAGGTGTGTTCGGGACAGGTGTGTTCGGGACAGGTATGTTCGGGACAGGTGTGTTCGGGACAGGTGTGTTGCGCGCGTTATACAGTCGTCTTCACTATTGACAATATACATAAATAATGACAACCCGAAAGTTAATTG
This sequence comes from Lamellibrachia satsuma, assembly GCA_033239005.1. Classification (NCBI taxonomy): domain Eukaryota; kingdom Metazoa; phylum Annelida; class Polychaeta; order Sabellida; family Siboglinidae; genus Lamellibrachia; species Lamellibrachia satsuma. The sequence goes on along the minus strand of BSQZ01000074.1, from coordinate 1,871,981 downwards.
CTATGTGGCGGTATGGCAAAATTTTTCTAAGAACATCAGAAGTATTGGGTTTCTTAATATTTTATCATAATTACGGCATACATTTATTCGTGTGAATTTGCAGGTGTCAGCAGAGCCTTCTATAGGCAGCTGGTGAAGGGTTCGGTTGACTTGCCTCAATGGAGGTGCTGCAAATGTGCACCAAAGGTAATAATTTTGTGCACAAAACCCGTAGTTATAAAAAGTTTTCATAATGTGATTGCAAATATAAGTTATAATACTTGTTGTATTCATGTTTTACTATAATTGTACCAGGCAATATTGTTTGTCGAGAATGAGCTCGTAGATAATAATTAAATAAATTGCATATTCCTTCAAATGTGTTAATCGAAGTGTTTTAGGACTAAAACCAGTTATTGTCTTCTTGGCAGGTGCACCACCGGTACCACCACCATCACCACCTACGCCGTCACCACCACCGCCGCCACAGCCGCCGTCACCACAACATGCACCTGCAGACACAGAAAATACATCTGCTCTGGCGAATATCTCAACTGGTTGTTTTGTGTTGGGAGTCAGTGATGACGTGGAACCAGATACATCAAGGGTAATTAATAATTTTGTTGTTGTGGAGCATTGCGGAGTATTATGCAAAATATGCAATGATTTGTAATTACCGAACATAGTAGCCCAGTATTTGCTGTGTTGGAGCGACTGGTATCAGAGGGGAAACTGAGAAGGCACCAAAAAAAGACATTTCGACACCTGCAGGGGAAGGTTGCAATGCAGTGGGATCTATATCGATCTGGGGAAAAGACAGCCATGCAGTGCCTGAAGACATTTGGCCGATTGTATGGCCCTGTGATGCATTAAGTGTGCTCTCCGAACCGAATCTTGCTACTCTACTTCTATAATTATATATATATATATATATATATATATATATATATATATATATATATATATATATATATATATATATATATATATATATATATATGTAACAGTTAGGACCATTACAGTCCGGTATTCGCTCGAGACATGGTTAATTTTAGGCAATTGTTGTAACCGATGGTCGCTAGAGGGACATCGAGACTAAGAGAGACAGAGACAGAGACAGAGAAACAGTGTGCGAAACAAATTGCCGTTAAAACCGAAGTTGGTGTTGCATAGAATGACCGGTGTATGACGGGAACAGCTGCAACGGGATAGTTTCGACAACTGTCTGGGGGGTTTTGTATCGCCTGCTGCTTGGGCAGCCATGCACATTTTCCAATAAACCACCTTACAACCGTCCAATGCCAGTGTCGTTTTGCGTGATACCGTGTGTGTGTGTGTGTGTGTGTGTGTGCGTGCGTGCGTGCGTGCGTGCGTGCGTGCGTGCGTGCGTGTGTGTGTGTATATTATATACATTGTACTAAGGATTCATTATACATTTATTATACATAAGGATTTATTATACATTGTATTAAAGAATTTACATTGTGATTATGATTTAATTATATATATATATATATATATATATATATATATATATATATATATATATATATATATATATATATATATATATATATATATATATATATATATATATATATATATATATTCCTATTTTAGATTGTATTAAGTATTTCATATTGTGATTACCATTTAATTGTACTGTGTGGTATATGGTTATAGTAGCAATTTTATATAATTTCTAATTCTTTCTTGGTTCCCATCTTTGCTGTTATTTTTTCTTTAATTTATTTGCATAGGTTACGTCAAGACATTTATGTATTGATTTTGAGGGAATTATAAATAAAAATAGAAACTTTCTACATTATGCCTTTTGTCTTCTTCTGCAAACTAGCCACGATTCCGAGTCGAAACATTGTCCCACTCGAATAACAAAAATAAATATATATCTACATTATATCCAACAACTGTCTATACATAAGATATATATACTATGATATCAGTACACATTACGGCAATGGACTGTACAAGCTAATGTAATGTTACTTATAACTGATGAATTAAAATGGCTACATTTAGCACGCAGATTTTGCCGATGATAATTTATAGTTTTTATTTAAATATGTCGGACATAACTATAATAAAAAGGCCCGTTATAGAAACAGGCCGAGATCGCTGTTATATAAGTCAGTCCGACCATGCAATAGTGAATATTATTGAGTCAATTATATAGCAGTTATCACAATACATAACACACAGTTTTATTTTACAAACACTTATTTCTGGCCAACATCACTCCCTCAAACAGGCCGAGATCACTGACTAGACAAGAAGAAGTTTTATTTAACGTCCGTTTTTATAGAAAATTACAGGCCGAGATCACTGCCGCACAGGCCGAGTTCACTGTCGGGCACTTATTTCTTACCAACATCACGCCGTCAAACAGGCCGAGATCACTGGCTATACAGGCCGAGATCACTGCCGCACAGGCCGAGGTCACTGGCCGAGTTAACCAAAACAGGCCGAGATCCCGAAAGGCCGAGATCACTGTGAACCCCATTGGCGTACGTGCACATGTGAATTACATTCTCACAGCAAATAAAAAATCATTGTACAGTCAGAGTCATGCAATATTAGTTATATATCATAATTTTAAAAGATAATAATTATGTGTAGTGATGCTGGTTTGTAATTCAAACCACGCATGAAAACATTCGACTTCCCAGTTATCGCCCACGTTCGGCACACAAACTAGTTTCAAACTAGACCCGTGCAGCACGTGTTACTTGCTAGATACTACAATCGTTTAAATGTTTAATGACGCAATTAATCGCGGTGATGTGGTAATTAAATACTAATTATCTTACTTCGAACTGCGGCGAATACAAGACGACCAAAATGCGGCGAATGAGACGAAAGCGCAAGACGGCAAGTGCCGGGACGTGGAACGCATTCTGAAATTCTAGCAATGACTTCTGACATGATATAGATACTATTTCAGAGGTCTAAGCCTATTCATGATAAGAGTACATTATTGTATATCTAACGAAATGCAGATGTGATATGTGATAGGTAAAACTTGTTTGTTAAAAGACCACCATTTCGATGTGCACGTACAGCGGTGACACGTAGTGGAGCGAAATGAACTAGCAACAAGCGGGGGAAGGCAGTGTTAGTTGAGCCACTGGGTTAGTTGAGCCACCCATGTTTCCCAGGAACCTACAGCAGCGACAGTTACATAGTAACACTCAGTGATTGAACATGTTATTGAACACGACTGATGTATAATTGGTTACATTTGTCACAACGATAAGAACATATGAGCTAAAAGTATGTTTTTTTATGTTTTTCGAAAGTTTCACCATGATTAATGTCTGTTGGTGTGTAAACTATCAATGTACGTGACCAGACTTCATTGTTTTTGTACTTACAAATGGTTTAGCTATGCACAGAGAAGACAATTATTTACATCACTTCGCGCATTAATGAGACGTTAACGTTAATTATTTAATTATATAAGCTTCAGGGGTGAGACTTAACGGTCGCCAATGGCACCCAAAAACGGCTTCGGGCGACTCAATTTTTGACTACGGTGGCCCGCATGGCGACTCGAAATATGGACTTTTGGCTTTGCATTGGCCCGTTCCAAATTCTAAAGATATGAATTAATTATAAAAAAAAACAGGTTCACAGCAATTATTGGTATAAAGTTTATAAGTGTAATATTATAGCAATTATTATGTCGGAGTGACACCCGTAGTACTGATATTCTCCAGCGGAAGTCTAACCACAGGTTAAACAGATTTAACCTGCAGCGTTACCAGCAGGAAGTATCAGAGTCGGTAGATGAGTTCATGGCTCGCTGCAAGCTACAGGCGAAGAAGTGCCAATTCCGGGACGCTCTGGAGACCGACAACCGTCTCATAGTCATACAGCAATTGATCGTCGGAATAAAGCACGCAAAGACACAGGAGAAGCTGCTAAGACGTGACGATACGCTGACGCTAGACAGTGCCATGGATATAGCCCGGACAAATGAAGCAACGTTGGCTGATATGCAAACCTTCAGCAACGAGTCCGCAGTCCACCACGTTCGACACCGACCGACGAACCAGCGTCACGTGACCCACGAGACCTGCAAGTTCTGCGGTGGCCACCATAGGCAAGGGAGAGACAACTGTCCTGCCTACGGCACCAGATGCCAAGCGTGTGGTCGACCTGACCACTGGAAAGCAGTGTGCAAAGCGACAAAGGCGCCATAAACCAGCAACAGGAACCAACGACGCAGTGGTAGATCCAGGTCGAGACCGATACAGGCATCAGCTGTGCATCAAGTGCAAACCTCACCCGTGGACGACCACTTCGAGCAGCTACACTTTGACGACGTCAGCGTCAAACACGATGCACGCGACGAGGTATTTGCTACCCCAAAAATCAAGCTGCGAAATGGAACTCTGGAGAGACCGGCCTCACTCAAAGTCAAGGTCGACACAGGCGCGCAGGGCAACATACTTCCGCTACGCACATTTAGACGGATGTGCCCTGAGTTATTAGATGCCAACGGCTTCCCTGCGACGAAGAGTCTGCGGAAATGCACAACAATCTTGACAGCGTATAATGGCGAGTCCATCAACCATTACGGAACGCTGAAGATTCCGTGTGCGCACCGACAACACGGATGCGACATCGAATTTTATGTCGCCGACACGCCAGGCCTAGCGATCATATGCCTGCCGTCTTGCAGAGCCATGAACTTGGTCGTCATGAACTGTGAGGTAAACACCAGTACTTCCCAGAACGATATGATTAACTGAAAGGAAGACCTGTGCAGGACATACCCTGACATATTTCAAGGGATTGGCACTTTTGAAGGAACCTTCCATATCACAACCGATCCAACTGTGACACCAGTTGTGCAGCTATATATACCATGCTAGAAATAAACCAGACAGCTGACGTAACCCGAGGAACAATACCACACTAATCAGAAAACAGATAAGCGGCCGGCAACTGTCAGCTTACCGACACCGGGCATCCATCACGCAAGGAAAAAGCGGAGGTTACGAGTACTCGACAGCGCTAGAACGGCGTGTATTTAAGACAGTAACTGTACATTTTAACGTCATAAAGTCACCATGAATCGTCCTATACACTTTAGAGGCGGCAAACATTTTCTGTCCAATTTCTACGTGTGCAGGATACATGTGTGGAATAGAGAATTTACCAGTGTTGAAAGTGCGTACCAGTGGCGTAAATGCATGCATCATGGTGACATGCAGACCGCAGAAAAAATGCTTTCCACGCGCACGGGTCTACAGGCGAAACACCTCAGCAAGAGCATACGAGAAAAAGAACAGTTACGCGCAGCATGGACAAAACAACGATATTCAGTAATGTATGCGTTAGTTGCTGTTAAATATCGCGATCCAACCCTACGTAAACGACTGTTAGATACACGGGAATCCGAGTTGATGGAATGGGTAAGGAGTCGGGAAGGATACTGGAGTGCACTGACATACAGTGGTCAAGCCGGTCAGAACATGCTAGGACATATACTCATGCGAGTTCGCGAGTTCATTCGATTGCATAAGACTCCCCCCCCCACAGCGAAACGATGGCCAGACGTAACGCGAGTCAATGACAAGACCGGTGAACAGAGTAGAGCGAGATACCATGACAAGACCGGTGAACAGAGTACAGCGAGATACAAGACATCCAGCACTCAGTAGCAGCATCACGCGCGCGACCAAGGGTTGTGATAAGAAAGCGCGCCACAGTCAGTGAGAGGGCTATATAAACCCGGCGCAGAGTTTATCGAGGCATACAATCGCTCTCCGATCGCACAGCATACGTCTAGAAACCAGCATCACCATAGAAGAAGAAGAAATGGCCGCCCAACAACTCGACATGAATAACATGACAGTCAGCCGACTCGAGCGGGAGGTATGTAACGGAAATTACATATTTACACGTCCGTTAACCATAGTACAATGTGCTGTTCAAGTGAAATATATCGTATATCCTTCATGTCAGGAGTGTAACAAACGTGTGAGTCCTGAAAACAATGGGTATGTGTGTCCGATCCATCGATGGCAGCGTGGTGCAGTGTATAAATTCGCTCTGCGTATCCTCCTACCAGACGCCATTGGCAGTGAAGAGTGGGCAACAGTGTTTAATGACAAGGCTGTCCAGTTGTTGGGATTCACGGGTAACGCATACATGAGCATGAAGTCTGACGCCGAGCGGTATGCATCACTGGACATGTTGCGGGGGGCCTGAGTCATGGTGACCATTAGGAAACGCGTATCGGGGCAGTATGTAAATTACACGGTGTCAGACGTGGAAGTAGTCACCGTGTGATTCTGTTGACAGGCTGACGCTGCCGTTGCTACTGCAAGCAGTGACGTTGGCAGGGAATGAAGCTCGAAGGTAATGGAATGGTTACGTACTAATAGTTCTGAAATACTATTCTCCTCCTCGGTGGACAGTTGTTCACCGCCACCATTAATTATAATATCAGATGACGAGGGGGAGGATAGTACATCGATAAGCAGTAGCGATGATATGGAGACTACGGTGAGTGGTTTGGACAGGATACGGGATCGATCCGAAGCCATGACGAACGAAAATAACTTATATAATTCGCTAGAGGTCGCCAGCGTTCGATATGCCTGTAACGAGGTGAACCGTATAATGAATTTAGAGGAGGAGGACTACAATAATGAGCGTTACGTACCATCGTCCAGCATGATCATGCACGTCTTGCGGTGGCTATCGGTAGATGTCATCGCAACGTGTGGGAACATGGACTGGCGTCACAAAGTGACAGAATTGGTTATAAAGAGTATGTACGAACGATACAGCGATAGACAGGGCGACGCGTATGTAAATATGCCGAATGTAACTGGTTCTTTCTATTCAACAGACAGGTCTGATGCAACTGCAGAGGGCATACAAACGTCAGGTGGCATACAAACGTCATGTGGTATACAAACGTAAGGTGGCGGACATGTATGAGGCAGATGATGAGGATGAGGAGGAGGTGACGCCATCGCGGAAACGCCAAAAACAACCCCGACAGTTGGCGACACCAGAGTGGTGAAGCACCGCTGCAACTGCGACTCGCCACCAGCAGCGCAGGAGATACCGGGGGAACCACTGTACCAATCCTTGTCTGATGATGAGGATGCTATCGCCTCATCCCCCGCTCACGAGGATGAGGACGATGACGACCACTGCGACTCGCCACCAGCAGCGCAGGAGATACCACCGGGGCCACTGTACCAATACTCGTCGTCTGATGATGAGGATGCTATCGCCTCACCCACCGCTCACAAGGATGAGGACGATGACGCTGACTTCACATTCAGCCCCGCTTCGCCACCACTGACACAAAGAACGGAAGATGAGAGGGCGGCATCACCAATAACACTGTACGTGTTCCCGGACGAAACCTTCGTCCTCAATCCAGACGGCGGGTGCGACCGCATACCCGATCAAAACACCATTACCCAACCGAAGCCGTCGACGTCGACCATCGAGGACGAAGACAAAGATGAGTCCGCTGCCGACCAATCGCGCAAGGTGTGTTTAATGAAGATGAAGCTAAACATTGCACAAATCATAACGAAGCAGTGGTGGGCATCCGCCCCATCCACGGTAGAGGAAGTGACCGTGGACGTGTGCCGATCAGTGGCAGGTACGATACTGTCGGCAGCGTTCCAAGAAGCACTGTTGGCGTATGCGCGTAGTATCATCCGTCTCGATAGCCGTAGGTTGTGAACAGTAGTCAGGAGTGAGTTAGTATAACCACGGTATATGAACATTAGTAGTAGAATTATTTTTGTTAAGTAGGAGTAACATTATAACCACGGTATATGAAAATTATTATGTATTATTGGTGTTATGTAGATTGAAGTGTACGACGAGGGACCCGTACTCCCAGCCAGCATTCGGGAGCGATCAGGAGTATTGATCTCCACGTATATGACGTCGTCAACAGAATATTATTATTATACATAACCGAGTTAGTAGTAGTTGTATTGTAATATGGAGTGGAATATTAGTATATTTTAATGTGTTCTGTAGGATGACGTACATGTGCTACCGGCTGAAGTGCGTAGGCGTGCAGGCCGGGAATTAGTGGTGTTAATATTAGAATACATTATATCGACACACGATGAACAATAGGCCTATTTATTTTATGTAGGAGGATGAGGAGGTGAAGGAGGAGGTGAAGGAGGAGGAGGAAGCACCCGTACTAGCAACGGACAAGAGGAAACGCTCATTACATAGATTACTTCAGATAATTATTGATTTTACGATAGAAACGCACGATTATTAAGAAGCACCGTTTGCAACGGAATAACAGTAGCGTAGTGCAACGTGTCGAACTGTATGGTATTTAGTCGCTCTCTCTCTCTCTCTTTTATTGTATGACATATATTATATTTAGTCGCTAGCTCTCTCTTTTATTGTATGACATATATGGTATTTAGTCTCTCTCTCATATTGTAGTTGCATGACATAGAGTAATTGCTATATATATATATATATATATATATATATATATATATATATATATACATACATACATACCGACTTATTATATAGTACATCGGCATCATCATTGTACGTAACCTCTGTCGCGGTGTAAAAGCCCACAAGTTAATAACCATGTTACTAACCACTGGCGTGTCGATAACCGATCGTAAGCTAGTGGTCACTGTCGAGGATGTAACAATCCCACAAACCATCAAGTCATCATAGTAATTATATAAGTCTAACCGTGTATATATGTATATGTATATGTATATGACATTATACTCAATAAAAAAGTCATACTATGATTGAAACGTGTTGTCAGTGATGTTGCTACGGAATACATAGTTGAAAGAGAACCCGTAACCATCGATAGCGGACACACATTAGCCAATACCACAGGATCACACCTTAGGTCATACACCCGTCACCAACCACCAGCCACCACCACCACCACCCCACCACCACACGTACTATATAGTTGTACTAAGGACCGCTGTCGCTCTCAGTTGTAGACGCGTAGAGCACCATGAAACGTCATCTATGTCGTCACTGCGGACTGGTCCTCGACACGTATGCAGAGCTAACACGCCACGTTGCGAGTAATTCGACACCTGCAGTGAACGAACACACGTATGCTGTGGCGCAACCAACAGAGGTGCCACCTAGCGACCAGGCAAAGCAGACCACAGTGTACACCTGTGCGAAATATGGAAAGAATTTCGGTAGATGAGACGCCCTGACCAGACACGCACGAACACCGTGTACCGACGTCGTCGTCAAGAAGCCACCTAGAAAACAGACGTGTACCGAAGTCGTCGTCAAGAAGCCACCTAGAAAACAGACCACAGTGTACACCTGTGCGAAATGTGGAAAGAAGTTCGATAGACGCGACGCCCTGACCAGACACGCACGAACACCGTGTACCGACGTCGTCAAGAAGCCACCATCACCGAAGAGATCAAATAGGGAAGACACCACACCCCACCATCCACTCGTTACCAACGAAGACCCCATTGACCCACCTGCTCGACTCCCCTTCGCCGACAACCTGTCGACGGAACTGTTAGATGTCGTACGAGCGCACTGGTCTACCGTACGGACACGTGTAACGAGAGGTCCTCTCCAGTGCAGGTACGATTACAGATTAACGACGCTAGACACGACCGTTCTAGAAACAACGTTGAAGAACATGTTCCAGGAACAGACCAACGCTTTCAAGATTAACCTCAGTTACGGGTTCGTTCTGAGGAACAAGAACACGGGTCAATACAAGTACTACCATTCCTCGCACACCTGCTGTGGACGACACCTGGACGAGCCCAGTCTCATCACCAACAGCAAGGACTTTGATGACTTCCTCGAACGCATCCGAGAAACCGACGTCTTGCAATGGGCCATCAATCAAAGACCGGATTCGGCGTGGGTGTGCGAACTCGTGACCAATGTCACATTTTTTGTCAACCGCATCATCGATCACCCGATAGGATGTGTAGGAATGATCGCCCTTCCAGCCTACATAACGAAGAACAAAGCCGTCATCGGATTGAAAAAGGAGCCCAGGTATAGCAAGAGGTACAGTGACAACCTGTGTTTCTTCCGATGTCTGGTCCTGCATCATGGATGTGAAAGTCGTCGATTGGAACCAGCTGTGAAGACGCTGTACGAGACTTACGCCCAAGACGGCGTACCCATGGAAGCATTTGCCGGGGTCACGATGGACGACCTCCATCGAGTAGAGACCACGTTCCAAACGAACGTGTGCGTGTACAGTCTCGTAAAACCGGATGGAGAGGATGGAAAGCCAACTGCCGAACTCGTCCGTCGATCGGTATGTAAGTACCCTGACACACTCTACCTCAATCTGCACGGGACGCATTTTTCCTTCATCCAGGATAGACGCATGTACTGTCACTCGTACAGATGTCGGAAGTGTGGGGACTCGTTGTGGAAAGACGCATGGCAACTACGCAACCACGAGAGCACGTGTACGGGGGGTGTGCGTCGAGTCTATCCTGGTGGCGTGTACCATTCGACTCCATCGGTGTTCGACCGACTGGCCGACGAGAACATTCGAGTGGCCGAAGCGTTGCAGTACTATCCGTACCGAGCCACCTTCGACTTTGAGTGTTGGTTCGACACCGAACACCTTCCGTCGGACAGTGACCAGGTTCACTGGGTTGCGCGTCACGTCCCGCTGAGCGTCAGCGTGGCATCCAACGTACCCGGACACGAACAAGTTACATGCATCGTCACGGACGGAGACACCAACAAGTTGGAGAGCAACATGATGACTATCCTGCAATCGATGAGCGAGGCCGCGTACGACAAGATCAAAGGCTCATACGATCATGTGTTGGAACAACTCGCCGAAGAGCTGACGAAATGGGACGAACGTGAGGAGGCTGCACGATCAGCCACCGACAAGGACGCTCGACCGGCAACCAATCCGTACAAAACGCTGATGGGACAACTGTATGGATGGATGCGTCAGTTACCTGTCATCGGGTTCAATTCGGGGAAGTATGATCTCAATGCCATCAAACAGTTCCTCATACCGTACTTCCTGACGACTTCAAAGGCCGTGGAACAAGAAGAAGAGGACGAGGACGAGAGGGAGCAAGAGGAAACAAAGAAAGACGAGAACGACGGCGTCGGGTCAATGTTCGTCATCAAACGCAACAAAACTTTCATGTTTCTTTCGACGGATCAGCTGAAATTCCTAGACATGATCAACTACATAGCCCCCGGGTTCAGCTACGACAAGTATCTGAAAGCGTACGGATGCGAGGTGACGAAAGGTAATTTCCCGTACGAGTACATGGACCGTCTGGAGAGACTCGACGACCCCGCTCTTCCACCGAAAGAGGCCTTCTTCAGTCGACTGAAGAACGAAGGTATTTCAGACGAAGATTACGCCAGTTGTCAGGAGGCCTGGCGCGTCAATGGCATGACGACGTTGCGCGACTTTCTCGTCTGGTACAACAACAGGGACGTGATTCCCTTTCTACAGGCCATCAACAGACAGTTTGCGTTCTATCGACAACGTGGAATAGACATGTTCAAGCAAGGTATCAGCGTACCTGGTCTGACCCTGCTGTACCTGTTCAACGACCTTCCAGAGAAGACCTACTTTACCACCTTCAACGAGAAGAATAAAGACCTGCACGACCTCGTCAAAGAGAACATCGTAGGCGGGCCTTCGATCATTTTTCATCGCTATCACGAGAAAGGGGTCACGCTACGTCAGAACGAGTACGGAGAGGCTGCTCGTCCTTGTCGATCGATCGTGGGATACGATGCGAACGCCCTGTACCTTTGGTCGCTCATGCAAGATATGCCTATGGGATGGTGCACGCGACGACGGGCAGAGAAGGACTTCCGCACCGAATCGGCACAGCTGTACGGACAGATGGCTGGCGAATGGTTGACGTGGGAATCCGAACGCACGGAACGCCCCATACGACATCAGATCAACGGACGAGAGAAGAGAATAGGCAAACATCGGGTGGATGGATGGTGCAGTGAGACGAAGACGGCTTATCAGTTCCAAGGGTGTTTCTTTCATGGGTGCCCGTGCAATCGTAAAGAGGTGAACGCCGTCAACGGGAAACCCATGGCGCAACTGCTCGCCGAGACCAGAAAGACCACCGCCTACCTACGTCACTTTGTCACAGTCGTCGAGCTGTGGGAATGCGAGTGGAAAGAGATGAGACGAACCCCGACCGTACGAAAGTGTATGGATGCTGCATTTCCCCGACGTCGACACGTGCGATGGACGATGACGTGCGACATTCGCGTACCAGAAGAATTGCGCGAGCACTTTGCCGAGATGCAGCCCGTGTTCAAGAACATCAGTCTGATACGCGAGGATCTCGGTCCGTTCATGCGCCGATACGCCGAAGAGCACAACATAATGAAGACTCCGAGACGCATGCTCGTGGGTAGTTATTGCGGCGATAAGATACTGCTCGCAACGCCACTGCTGCGATGGTATCTGGACCACGGTCTCGAGGTGCTGCACGTGTACCAGGTCATCGAATACGATCCTATTCCGTGTTTCCGGCAGTTCGGCGATGCAGTGTCCAAGGCCCGACGCGAGGGCGACGTCCACCGAGACAAGACCATCATCGCGGACACCATGAAGTTGCTGGGGGACTCGGGGTACGGGAAGACCATCACCAACGTTGACCGACATCGCGACGTCAACTACTGCACGGAGAAGGCGGCATCGCTCATGGTCAACGATAAACGGTTCCGACAACTCGAGATCGTCTTCGACGATGCGTACGAGATAGAGATGAACAAGAAAACCGTCAAGTACACCCTACCCGTACACGTGGGATTCTTCGTTCTGCAGTACGCCAAGATGCGCATGTTGCAGTTCTATTACGACTTCATCATCCGATACGTGGAGCGCCCCCTGTTCCAGTACTGCGAGATGGATACAGATAGTGCCTATTTAGCCTTGGCGGGGGAGTCCGTCGATGACCTCGTGACCGAAGCACTACGAGAACTTTATTTCCGACATCGTTCCGAATGGCTCCCGTCCGAATGTTGCGACGACCATCGGAACGACTACTTGCGCTGTCACCTCGCCAAACGACCATGGGTGGGAGACGAGGCGTGCTGTAAGGCGCGAAGAGCGTTCGACAAGAGGACACCGGGTCTGTTCAAGGTCGAGTGGTCCGGTGCCGGGTTCGTGGGGTTGTGTAGCAAGACGTACTATTGTTTCGGAGCCACCGACAAGTACAGCACCAAAGGACTGAGCAAACGGCACAACACCATCGACAAGGATGCGTTCCTGACGGTGCTCACCAACCGTCGGAGCGGAAGTGGATCGAACCGTGGTTTCCGGGTGCATAAATCTACCGTGTTGACGTACGTGCAGGAACGGGCTGTCCTCACCTCACAAACGCGTGGTGGACGGGGTGACCACTGGTCCGGTGGACGTATAGAAAAGGCGATGCACACTGCACTTGTTTCATACGCAATCATGGATGCACGATGGAAACACCCCTTCACGTGCATCGTCGCCGGACCGACGGGGTGCGGCAAGAGTACTTTCGTGACGCGTATGTTGCGTCACGCCGCTGCGATGATCGATCCACCGCCCGAACAAATAACGTGGTGTTACGGAGAATGGCAAGAGGCTTACGCAACGACGGACTTGGGTCACGTGCGATTCGAGGAAGGGTTACCGACGGCGGCCATGTTCGATTCGACAACGAGGAACCTCATCGTCATAGACGATCTCATGGCAGAAACGGACGAACGGGTCACGACCTTGTTCACTAAAAAAAGTCACCACAGGAACACGTCCGTGCTGTATCTCGTACAGAACCTGTTCCCTAAAAACAAAGAGAGTCGCACCATCAGTCTGAATTCGCAGTACATGGTGGTGTTCAAGAATCCACGTGACGCATCGCAGATGGCGAACTTGGCTCGGCAGATGTATCCGGGACGCGGCAAGTTCGTGCAAGAGGCGTTTAAAGACGCCACGTCGGTACCGTACGGTTATCTATTGGTCGATCTCAAACAGGACACGCCCGAGGACATGCGTCTGCGCACGGCCATCTTTCCAGACGACGGTGTTCAGTACGTGTACTTGCCGAAGGTATAAAAGACCGAACGCGTGACTCTTCTCTTCATTCGCACCATGTCTGCCCTCGTGAAGAAACACATTTTGTGCATACAGACTCTGGCCAGGTACAAGAACAACAAAGTGAAAAAGGCCATCATCGCCAACGCCGACGCCCATCTGCTGTGTGCACTAGCCGAGTGTGCCTACAACATACTAACAAAGAACATTCCATTGACCGCTTTACAGAGGCGACATTTGGGTAAATACAGGACGAAGTTACGCGAGTTGGCTCAGAGAGAAACGTCCGCTGCCAGGAGAAGACGCATCTTGCTGCAACCCCAGGTTGGCGAGGGACAGAGCGGCGGTTTCCTATCGGCCTTCCTAGCACCGTTGGCAAGTTCGGTCTTGCTACCCTTGCTCCGAGAGGTGCTGACCAAAAGGTAGATACATGGAGCACGCACGCAAGATGGCCTTGGTGGACCCGCGCCTGTTGGACACGCTTCGGTCACCCCCACCCCCACCCGCGACCGACACCTTAGGCAAGAAGGTGCAAGCCCTCGATGACGAGATGAAGACCATCCTCGATAGAAAGGACCTAGACGACGGGACCAAGGTGACACTGTATAATCAGGTGTTGCAGCGATACAACGTCTTGACCGATAAACGCATCAAGGAACCGCTACGCGTGGTCACGGTGAACGAGTCGGAGGTGGAGCCGGGGTCGGGGTCGGAGGGTGCAGTACGAGCTCCTATTAGCGGACTGGAGGCCACCGTCTTGGCCACCGTTCCCAGGACCATGCAGGCCAAAGCCAGCCGTTTGATGGAGCATCTCAAGAGAGATATCGCGTGGACCGCTCGCGGTGAACTGATACACGAGGGCGTGCCGGTTGTCGGCAGTAACGTGGTGGATCTCGTTAATGATCTGTTGCGTAAGAGAAAGACCGCTCCGACTGGTTGGCAGCCATTCGCACGACAACTCCGTGCCATCAACCTACCCATGGCGTTGGTCGGTAACGTCTCCAGGAGAGCCTACATACGTCCGGCGCCGGCGGTCACTCCCTCTCGTCGGTCAACTACTACTCCGCGTGCTGCTGCTGTTGCAGGTAGTGCACGAAGATCGCTAAGTTGGACACCCCTCGCCCGTCAGAGCCGTCGAATGGAACATACCATGCCCACCCCACCCCCCGAATCACGCAAGGCTTTGTCGTCATTGGCTGGTTGGGACGCCCTATAGGATGGTACGATGCGTGTCCGTAGCACTGTGTTCGTCATGTCGCCCGATCCACAGGACCTCGTGTACCGTTCCGTCGTCGGTGCGATATTTATCAGTGGACTTTACTTGATTGTTCACGGTATAGTCCAAAGTTTTCTGCAACAGTCGTTATCCGAACGCTCCTCGCTCGTCCAATGGAACATTCCTTGTCCACCCCACCCTCCCCCCGCACCACGCAAGGCTTCGTCGTCGTCATTGGCTGGATGGAACAACGTATAAGGTGGTACGACGCGTGTCCGTAGCATAGTGTTCGTCATTCTCATCGATCAACAGGACGCATACCGTTCCGTCGTCGCTGCGCTATTGTTTGAAGGACTTACCTTGCTTGGTGACGTTGCAGCCGGTGTTCTTATACAACTGGTGTTATTCAGACTATGGTTACGTTACTAGACCGTTGTTGTTCCACCGCTTGCGTTGTGGGTGCCATAGTGTGTGTCCTAGTACACGTCGGCGTGCTCCTCGTCATTCGTCAGCAGTCGTACTCCGGAGTCAACGTCACCGCCCCCGTCAACGCATCGGTCCTCCTCCTCTTTTGATTGCGGAGAGACGCGAACGACCCATGCGTGAGGTCTACTTCGATCCCAAAAGGGTAGGCAGTTATGGCGGCGTCGACGGCTTGCGACGCGTCACGCGCCTGCCACGGAAGGTCGTCCAAGAATGGTTGTCGGCACAGGACGCCTACACCTTACACAAACCAGCGAGACGTCATTTCAAGAGACGCCGCGTCATCGTGAGTGGTATGCATCAGCAGTGGCAGGCCGATCTCGTCGACATGTCGAAGGTGAAAAAAGACAACGAAGGTATGGCCTTTATCCTCACGGTGATCGACGTCTTCTCGAAAGTGGCCTGGTGTGTTCCCATAAAGAACAAGTCCGCAGTGTCGTTGATGGCAGCGCTGCAATCTACGTTCGTCGACGCTTGGCCAAAGACGTTGCAGACAGATGATGGCAAATAATTTCGACATCCATCACTTCTCCACGCACAACGCGGAGACGAAGGCATGCGTCGTGGAAAGATTCAACCGAACGTTGAAGTCGCGCATGTGGCGATACTTCACGCGACACCAGACTTGGCGGTACATCGATATCCTTCCGGACTTGGTACGATCGTATAACAACGCCCGCCACCGCAGCATCGGTATGGCTCCGTTACGGGTGAATGCAAAGAATCAAGAAAAGGTGTGGCAACGTCTGTACGGTCAAGACGGTAAGGGCGTGCCCAAGTTGCACGTGTCCGATCGCGTGCGCGTCAGCAAGTACAAACGCACGTTCGAAAAGGGCTACGAGACGAACTGGAGCGAAGAGATGTTCACGATACACGAGGTTCACCCCTCCGATCCACCCGTGTACCGCTTGCGGGACGATCTCGGCGAAGTGCTGGAGGGTACCTTCTACGAACTGGAGCTGCAGAAGGTGTCGGTACCCGTCGATAAAGTGTTCCGTGTTGAAGAGGTACTGCAACGTCGTACAGTTGGTAGACGAAAGGAGGCTTTGGTGAAATGGTTCGGCTATTCCTCCCGCTTCAACAGCTGGATCGATGCCAGGGCACTCGTCCACTCCACTATAAAGACTAGCCGCGCACATGGCGACACTGCATTCGAGAAATGACACACGACGCGAAACCACCGACCTGCACCACCACCATCATAGACGAGGAACAGGTGAAGCAGGACGACCACGAGGATTGTACTGACGCTGCACCGAACGAGCCAGACAGCACTCCCTGGCATCTTTTCGGTACCGCGTGTCCCAAAGAGGAGATCGTGTTTCTGTGTCAGGTCGTCGTCTTGTACACGGTCATTCTGATCAGCATTTACAACCTGACGAAAGGTCACGGCGATTCTAATCTGTGGACGGCTCTGTTGAGTAGTTCTTTGGGTTACCTACTGCCCAATCCAACGTTGAGACGCAATGGCGACTGATTTCTACATGACGCTGCCTAGCAACGCTTCTATGAAGATGCACCCCGACAACACCTTGACCCATTACGTCACGGCCTTGCCTCAACGCATCGATCTTACCGGCGAGTGGGAGTGTGGGTTGGCTGAGTTCCAGTATCCGCACACTTGGTACAACGTCACAGAGAACGATGTCTGGTTCTTCCTCAACACGATCGATGCTACGGACTCGTCCCGACGTTCGAAGTTGTCGTGTGGGTATTACGACGATCCGTTAACATTGCTGTATCACGTCAACAAGGGACTGTACAGTATGCGGACGGAGGAGACACAGGCTCAAATGAGCTATAGTTCCGTCACTCAGAAAATGACGTTACACATGACAGCGAACACCCTGTTCACCATACCGTACCACAGCGCGACGGCGTCCATGTTAGGATTCCGTGAACCCGTAGCC
The DNA here is from genome assembly GCA_033239005.1 of Lamellibrachia satsuma. Classification (NCBI taxonomy): domain Eukaryota; kingdom Metazoa; phylum Annelida; class Polychaeta; order Sabellida; family Siboglinidae; genus Lamellibrachia; species Lamellibrachia satsuma. Next base: position 1,854,289 of record BSQZ01000074.1, on the reverse strand, counting down.
AGCGAGCCGGAGGCGGTTACGTCATCTCCCGTCCTCCCCAACGACTCCCGCCATCCCGACTCGGCGTACCCCTTCCACATCGAGGCCGACGATGTGGTGAACCTGACGCAGGGGTTCGACACCCTCTACGTCTACACGGACATCGTGGAGTCTCGTATAGTGGGTGACACTCTCGCGCCTCTGTTGCGCGCCCTTCCGATTAGCGGACGTCACGGTGACAGGGTGTCCGCTCGTTTCACTAACGTGCACTACGTACCCCTGTTGTGCTCGAACTTCAACTCGATCGAGGTGGATATAAGGAACGACATTAGTCGACGCGTGCCATTCGAATACGGTAGAGTGACGGTGACGCGTCATTTTCGTCGACGCAGACCCGGACTGTTCTGATGAATTACAACGATTATTACGCGCGCCAGGCTGGTGGTGCGCTGCCCTACTTCGCCGGTGCGCAATACCAACGAGGTCACGGACTGGGCAGTCTGTTCGGCAGTCTGTTGCGCAGCGCCATGCCACTCATCAAGAGAGGTGCCGTGGCGTTGGGTAAGGGAGCGTTGAAGACCGGCGTTCGCATCGCCGGCGTCGTTTTATCAGGCCAGAACATAAAAACGGCTGCCAAAAGACGCGTCACCAACGCCGTGCTGAGCGGTATTCGGGGCCCACTTGGTAAACGTATAAAACGAGCGGCCGCAAAGGCGACATTCACTCCAGTAAAGAGACGCCGCAAGAAACGGACGTCCAAGAAACGCGCGGCCGACATATTCGACGACAAAGATGGCTTTCGTGCATAGACAGTCGTGCGAGGGAGTCAAGACCGAGCTGGATCTCTTTACCGTACCCCCCACTCAGAACTGCATCATCGACAGTCACGTGGTGGAACATCAACCCATGGCCTCTCTGGACTCTGGAGGACCGATAGAATTCCTCATCCCAGGATCGGGAGACGATTACCTGGATCTCGCCAACACGATGCTACACGTGCAGGTGAAGGTGACGCGAGCCAACGGTAATAATATCGACGCGGACGAAGCCGTGGGACCGGTGAACAACTGGTTGCAGTCGCTGTTCAGCCAGGTCGACCTCTCCCTGAACGGCACGCTCGTGACCTCTTCGTCCAACTCGTATCCGTACCGAGCCTACATAGAGACGCTGCTGAGTTATGGATTCGATGCCAAGTCGACGCAGCTGACGAATCAGCTGTGGTACAAGGACAAGGCTAGTCGCATGCACGCCACCGAGCTAGCCGCCGGACCCGATCCTAACCCCGGGTTCGTGACTCGACCAGAGTACATAGCCGGCAGTCGCGTGGTCGACATGATGGGTCGTCTCCACGTGGATATGTTTCTTCAGGATAAATTCCTGATCAACGGTGTCGACGTCAAGTTACGACTGATGCGCAGCAAGCCCTCGCTTGCGTTGATGGCTGCTGGAAACGAAGAGTACAAGATAACCATCCTCAACGCGTCCTTGTTCGTCAATCCGGCCACCCTCAATCCGGCCGTGCAGGTGGCTCACATCAAGGCTCTCGAGCAGACAAAGGTCAAATATGCGTTACGGTGTACTCCATTCCCACGGGAGCTCTGTCGCACACGTGCGAGAACCTGTTCCTCAGCGCCCTGCCGAAACGTCTCGTACTGTGCTGCATCGACAACGACGCCTACAACGGCACGTACGCCAAAAACCCGTTTCATGCCAAGAACAACGCCATAAGCTTCCACTCAGTGTATGTGGACGGTCGTCAGATACCCGCCAAACCCTTCCAGCCCAACTTCGGTGAAGACCTTTTCGCCAGGAGCTACGCGAGCCTGTTCACCTCGACCGGCAAGATATGGCAGGACGAGGGGAACGGTCTGACTCGCGACGAGTACCGAGACGGCTACACCTTCTTCTGTTTCGACCTGACCCCCGACCAGTGCGACGGTCCCTGCTTTAATCTGGTACAAAAGGGAAACCTGCGCATAGAATTTCATTTCCGAGAAGCACTTCGGACCACCGTGAACGTCGTCGCCTACGCCGAATTCGAATCCGTGCTGGAAATCGACAAGAACCGCAACTTCATCTACGACTACTGAGATGGACACCCTGCAGATCGCCCGTCTACTGGCGATGGATCCGAACACCGCGTCCGTCTTTGGCGGCGTCGTACCCAAAGATGGACTGCCTACAACAATTGACGCTTTGCCGATCGCCTTCGTGTGCAACACCGACGACGGCGACGAACCGGGCGAACATTGGATCACGCTGTACCTGTCCTCCGACGGACGCGGCGAATACTTCTGTTCGTACGGTCTACCGCCTCGTCACGCGGCGTTCCGCACCTTCTTGAACAAACACTGTTCCGAGTGGACTCATAATAGCACGAGACTTCAGAGTCCTCTGTCTAACGTTTGCGGACAATATTGCATCACTTATATCATGCTTCGTTGTAACGGTGCTCCTATGAGAACTTTCGTCAACGCTTTCCACACCGATCTGGTCGCTAACGATTGTCGCGTGTTCGATTAGATTAACCGGCTGAAAAAGGGTATATCGTACTATCGCATATCGTACTGAGCCTCTGGCTCGGTGGTCGCTCCACCCGTACGCTCACCCTCGAACCTCTGGCGTGGTGGAGACACCCGTAAGTTCGCGACCTCTGGCGCGATGGTCACCATTCGCAAGACGCCTCGTCATCGTCTTCATATTGATCATACCCTGCTCGTTGTATCCAATCACATACGATCGCCTCGTTTGTACTGCTGCTGCTGCCGCTTTGTTGTATTCAATAAAATACGTGTGCACCGTACGATTTTGTTCGTCTCCTTACAAGGTTAATGACCCTCCGGTAAAACGTAACTTGATCAATGTTCGTTCCTCCTCCAGTCCCTAGGGGCGCTTCGGTTACCCATTCGTTATCTTTCGTTACTCCTCCAGTCCCTAGGGGGCGCTGCGCACGGCTACAACTACAGGGGGCGCTCTGATTGGCTGCGCGCGCAACCTCGGTGGATGGGCGATATTATCGTGTATTTCCTTTGGAGTCAGTCATGCGTAGCCACCACCACATCACTGGGGGTCTCAAACACCTCTACTAACTACTCACACATATGTGTACGGCACCAGATTCACGGTGGAATCTGACCACAAATCACTAGAAATGATCCATCTCAAGAACCTTGCCGCGGCCCCGCAGAGACTACAGCGCATGCATCCAGCCGTACAACATTCAACTGCGGTATCGTCCTGACAAGGAACTAGCGTTGGCTGACACAATGTCACGCCAACCATGCGCAGACGGAGAGAAGATCGAGCTGGACGTTCAGATAACATTCGTCCAGTTCTCAACCCACAAACTGCAGACGCTACGCCTTGAGACGCGAGCTGACGCTGGTCTACAGTGCCTGAACACAGTGATCACCAACGGTTGGCCTGAACGCCAATGCATGTTGCCAGCTCCGCTGTGACCTTACATGTCACACCGAGATGAGCTAGCGGTAGAAGACGGTCTTGTTCTGAAAGGAGACCGCATAGTCATTCCCTTGGGTCTCCAAGCCGAGACATTAACGAAATTACACGAATCACATCAGGGGATAGAGAAAACCCGCTTGCGTGCGTGTACGTGTGTATACTGGAACGGGATAAACCGCGACATTGAGGAGGTGGTACGCAAATGTGCAACATGCCACACGAGACCCCCACATGCGCTTGGCAGATAGTAGGTACGGACATGTTCATGATAAACAGAGAGTCGTACTTAATTGTGTCGGACTACTACTCCAAGTTCCCGTTCGTCTACGCGATTCCCAGCCCGTGACGAGGGCCACGGTCATCTCAAAGATGAAATTGCTCTTCGCAGAACAAGGGGTGCCACAACGGGTAGTCAGCGATAACGGAGGGCACTTTAACTCCGATGCTTTCAGAAAGTTCGGTGGTGTTTCGATCACGTAACTTCGAGCCCACACTACCCTCAATCCAACGGCCACATCGAGCGACACATCCAAACCGTGAAACGCACGTTGAAGAAAATTGGACCGCGATCCGATATACAGATGGCCCTACTCGTGCTGAGAGCAACGCCGATAGACAGCCACTTACCTTCTCCGGCGGAACTACTCGACGGCAGAAGGGTTGTGTCTAACTTGCCAGTTGCCATATCGAACGCGAGTGGCCCGAGATGTGCCATCCGCACTCGCCTCGACGAACAACGGACCTTCCTGTACTCTCACGAGGACAGATCGTCCGCACACGCCACCCGGACACCCATCGATGGGAGCCCGCCCGTATTGTCAACGCGTGTCAGCAACCACGTTCATCTGACATTGAATTGACCAGCGGAAGAATCCTGCGACGTAATCGACGAGACATCCGCGAAACAACCGAACAACACCTGTTGTTGCACGCTGACGACGACGACGACGACCCTCGGCGCGATGAGAACCCCAAACGTTCTTATAAAAGTGCGTCCGACTCTTCCGTCGACGAACGAGACCCACAGCGCCAGACAACAGTTCGTTATGTGGAGCCAACTCGCACCCGCTCTGGTCGAATCATCCGTGCTCCACCACGACTCGACCTGTGACACTTAACAGAGACACTCAACCTGAGGGTAATATAGATTGTGTCACTACTACGTGTAGGACCCGAGGACTGTGCTATTGCACCTGGACCGTAGCCTGAATGGCAGATACCCACTACGCCATTAGGGTGAAAGATATCGCATGTCCAGTCTTACAAACAGACACTAGTATGACCGTGTAACATGAACATTTAATATAGAACAACAAGATAACACAACCAACCGCAATCAAACCCGGAGAGCGAAAGCGTCCTTGAACCGGGAAACCGGGGTCACCAACAAACAGCCATAGACGTAAATCATAGTTGATCGTCTATTGGTGCTAGTTACATTGGTTTATTGATTACTTGATCACACTAGTATATGTATTACAAATTGTACTACTCCACTTAGTAGAACCTGCTAACACTTTGATTAGTATTTAACATTGCTGTGAGTTGCACCAAGAGACAATTTCTTAAGAACCAGTTTTACAGGATTCCCCTTTTTATTCGGAAAGAGGGATGTAATATTATAGCAATTATTATGTCGGAGTGACACCCATAGGGGGAGTGACACCTTCGCTACCGGAAGTGCGGGTCCCCGGGATAAGCAATAAAGGTATCTGTTTTGTCTACGCTGAAGTCTCTGTCTGTCTGCGCATATAATGACTGAATAACATTACAGACCCCTAGCTGTGCCCTTTTGTATGCCATGGCATGGGTACTATAATACTGTACATATTGCAAGTTAAAGATGTCGAAATTGAGGTGGGCCGGGATTCTAAACAAGTACTATTATTCTTTTTTGATTTCCCATTACCGGTACAGCATCGCGAACCACGGCACTACCGATAATACTAATTAGGACCAGCCTACCCCGGGGCTAAGCCCTAGGACTAGGTGCACGAACTTAGATAGGTCGATGATGATATTCGGTACCTATTGTCGTTCAGTACCTCGCTATCGACTAAATTTGAAGACATACTGCAAAGGTCTTGTTCTTTCACTAATATCAGAGTTTTCTGATTCCTGATCTTTCACTTGCGTGCGCCATTTTACGCGGAAATTGTGCGTTGATTCGATGTTTACCAACTAGGTGGCGCTGCATGAAAAGCGTTCGATTTATCCAGCTGAAAAACTGTTTATGATAATGACTATGTTTTTGAGCGGGTGCTCTTGTTTAACCAGTCCCCTTGTTCAATAGTTAAAATACTTAACAATCGTGCTAGATAACTATTTTTTTTTCTCAATAAATTCGCGTTAAAAATGACAATAAATTCGCGTTATAATTAATTAATTATTTCATATAATATGTGCTACTGTATTTATTAAATTAATAATGTGTTTGTATACATTACTAATGTGTTTGTATAATGTGTTTGTATACATTACGTTGTTTTTCTCAAAAAAACCCAAATAAAACAAAACGTTAATATAAAACCCAAACATATGAAATCAATTCAAATGCATTTGCAAATGTGTTACCAAAACATTTGCATTTGAATGCGTTCCTTAAAAATGGCATTTGCATTCATATTTGCATTTGAATCAAGTGAAATATTTGCATTTGCATTCAAATGCGTTGACATGCTTGTTAACAAGCCTGCTCGGTATTGGTAACAGCACCCTGTGGCTATTACTAGAGAAATAGGCTGTTCATATACTTGATATGAATGCCAAATATATGCAGCTTGCAGCCTTTCTTTAAGATGTGACAAGCAATTTGAGAGAGTTCTCTAGTGATGACACTTATGTAGTACGATATGCTGTGTACGAGTCTCTGGTGATGACACTTATGTAGTACGAGATGATGTGTACGAGTCTCTGGTGATGACACTTATGTAGTACGATATGCTATGTACGAGTCTCTGGTGTTGACACTTATGTAGTACGATATGCTGTGTACGAGTCTCTGGTTATGACACTTATGTATTACAAGATGCTGTGATGACACTTATATAGAACGAGATTCTGTGTATGAGTCACTGGTGATGACACTTATGTATTACGAGATGCTGTGTACGAGTCTCTGATGATGACACTTATGTATTACGAGATGCTGTGTACGAGTCTCTGGTGATGACACTTGTGTAGTACGAGATGATGCGTACGAGTCTCTGGTGATGACACTTATGTAGTATGAGATACTGTGTACGAGTCTTTGGTGATGACACTCATGTAGTACGAGATGCTATGTACGAGTCTCTGGTGATGACACTTATGTATTACAAGATGCTGTGTACGAGTCTCTGGTGATGACACTTATGTAGTATGAGATGCTGTGTATGAGTCTCTGGTGATGACACTTAAGTAGTACTAGAAGCTGTGTACAATTCTCTGGTGTCACCGTCAGAGTTTGATGACAAAGTGGAGGTAGTTCTCTGCATTGTGCTCAGAGCAACAAATTCTCCGAATTGGTGTTTGGATATTTGGACAATCTCATCAGGTTCAAGCCAAATAGCAATCACTACTTGTGGGTTAAAAGGTTCAACATAAATTCCACACAGATGCCAAAGATTATGAGGATGGAATTGCAAAAGATGAGTGGTACACTGCCAAAGTAATAAATCGCAGGTATATGACAGTATATATGTAAGATTATATGAAATAAGATACATTTATTTGGGGATCGAGATCCATATCATTGCATGAAATAAGTTGACAAAAATAAATATGCATGCATACAGTGATGCCTCCACGATGTCACATGTAACCGCCTCTGACTTTATCACATGAATTTAGTGTGACGCAAAGAAAATTGTTACTGTCACATATATTTTTCATACAATTGTATATAACTGCGGATATGTGTATGAAAATGATCAATAGCTTGGTAAACAAACATAGCACTTGCCTTGTCAAATGCTCCATAACAATAATCTCTTCTATAAGGATTATTGTCTGCAACTTTGTTTGATCTGTCACTCGCTCGCTCACTCACTCACTCACTCACTCACTCACTCACTCACTCACTCACTCACTCACTCACTCACTCACTCACTCACTCACTCACTCACTCACCCACCCACCCACTCACTCACTCACTCAGTCACTCACTCACTCAATCAATCAATCAATCATTAGTTCAGTACAGATTCTGTCGTTTCCATGAATTATATGTGCAGTGTCAAATGGGTGCGCTTTGTCCCACCCTACTCAACTGTGAACGACAATGAACCGAATCGGTTGGGATCACTTGGAGCTGTGTCGGACTCAGGCATTGTTCGTCCTCGGTCCACGAGAAATAGTCTCCGGTACTCTCGAGGGACCGGCGTTGTTGTCCAAATCCATGAATATTTTAAGTTAGCTCAGTGCGACACCGGGAACACACACACAAAGGATATGAGTTGAACAGTGCATCACTTCCATTCGGTACGACTGATGTGTCTATTGTATTCGGAAGTGCGGCGTCCTCATGGTTTTATGCATGACTTGACACATCTATGACACGGCGCTCTTGTCCCCGAGGATTATACGTTATCTATATATACATTTGCCAGTCGAACGGAAGTTGCTGCATGCTTAATGAGAGACTCCTCCAAACAACTAAACTGGGATTTAGTAGTGAGGTTAGTTCTGAGCCCACGTTTTTTCCATTTCCTGATTTATTTTGCTTTTGAACATCAACAGTCTGCTAACAATATAACTTAACTAGGAATGTGTGTTCCTTCTGCTAAGATAGTAACAATTAATATGCAATTAAATGGAGAATGACAAACTGTCTGTAATACTCTGTATGTATATGTAGGCCTGTCTGTCTCTTTCTCTTATTCTCTGTCTGTGTTTTTATCTTGCTCTCTTTCCCCGTCTGTCTGTCAATCTGTCTCTCTGTGTGCATGCACACGTTGATATGCAACTGTCGCATCACTTAATATATTATATACATTATGATTCCATTTTTCACTTGTGCGGGGGGGATTTTCTTCCATTGTATTGTTAAAAAGTAACCAACCTTAGGATTTTAGCGTACATTTGGTCTATTTTGACGAGCGTCGGCGTCGCCATCAGTCGAAAGATAATAAGATTACTTAGGGTGGAGATTGTATATCAGAAAGTACTCATTCTCACATACGACAATAAAATAAATGGAACACATTATCTACAGATTGTATAAATGCTAGCTGCGTGAATATATTATTTTTTTTGCAAATGTCTTAGAAGAGCGGGTTACATACAGATGAACAATTGTTAGACTCTCGACAAATATCTCAGAAGAGCGGGTTACACACAGATGAACAATTGTTGGACTCTCAACAAATATATCAGAAGAACGGGTTACACACAGATGAACAATTGTTGGACTCTCGACAAATATCTTAGAAGGGCGGGTTACACACAGATGAACAATTGTTGGACTCTCAACAAATATCTTAGAAGAGCGGGTTACACACAGATGAACAATTGTTGGACTCTCAACAAATATCTTAGAAGAGCGGGTTACACACAGATGAACAATTGTTGGGCTCTCGATAAATATCTTAGAAGAGCGGGTTACACACAGATGAACAATTGTTGGACTCTCGATAAATATCTTAGAAGAGCGGGTTACACACAGATGAACAATTGTTGGTCTCTCCATAAGCCATTGACTTGTTCACTTGCCATATAAATGGGAATATTGCCTTGGATGGCAGCCTTTGTAAATCTTGTTAATACAATAACCGTATTGACATATGAGTCACATACCTACCAATTATTTGACAATTAGTTAAAGTTAGCGTTCAACAAGCTTAAACAGTGAACATGACTACGTTGAGACCTGTTTCTTATTATGACAATACACATATTTTCGCCTTGCAACTTTGACGCCGATACTACTACTATAATATTAAATTTCTTCCGTGTACAGAGTGACACCGATTCTCTTCTAGTTCGAGGAGCGATAACAAAACGTAAGTACACCTCCGATGGGATTCGAACGGGCAATTCCCGGCCTAAGAGGCCGGTGCCTTGTCCATTACGTCACGGAGGTAGACATACCGTCAACAAGGTTTCTTTGTAAGATATCTGCGTGAATGAGGATGAAGCACGTCTCACGTCAAACATCAGCCGTAGACTACGTCAAAACAAGCCAAACTTTATTAATGGGTACGTACGCGAGTAATGGTGTAGGGCGTACTGCGCCAAACATTTTCGACACGACTTTACAATAAATGCATGTTCTCATATGAATCCTGGTAATAAAGTCACAGAAACAACATGAACAGTAAGCCCTATACAATAGCGTGTGTAGGATTTCTCAAAGCGCGTTGTTACGATAAAGGGTAGACACTGAGAGGTATATTTGATCTGTGAATCAAATATGTTAGTGAATTAATCTATATCATGGAACAGTGCATGTTTTACACGTTCAATTGTGTATATTTCAATGCAATCAATTTGAAAAGAGTATTGTTTTGACAGAAGTCTAAAATGTGTTTATGGAGGTTGTTAGAGAAATTCTCAAGGGATGTAGACTGGCAATGTTTTGAGTACCCCTTGGGTTCCTGTCACACCCCTACACAACGAAACATGGGTTAGCTGACGAGTATACACATAGGCATAACATCCACACACGACGGGGACACGCCAATGCGGATATGCCCCAAACGACCGGCCGATGAAAATTGTCCCGCAAATGCGGTCTATGGCGGTAAATTTTATTTGTGTAACGACAACACTAATGATAAACATTCCAAAAATGCACCAACACACAAATAAGAATACATTATTGAGAGTGTGAGTTACATCTATATCATTTCATGTATAAAATTACATATTCTGCAAAAACAACATTTTAGTTTATAAACTATAAACTAAAATGCGCCTGTGGCTGGGTTTATGTAAGAATGCGGGAGTAACAGAACTTATTTAAGAGTGCGGGAGTGGCATGGCTTGTGTAATAGTGCGGGAGTGGCAGGGCTTATGTAAGAGTGCGAGTGGCAGGGATTATGTAAGAGACTTGTGTAAGAATGCGGGAATGGAAGGGCTTCTGTAAGAATGCGGGTGTGGAAGGGTTTATGCAAGAAAGCACGAGTGGCAGGGCTTATGCAAGAATGCAGGAGTGGCAGGGCCTATGTAATAATGCAGGAGTGGCAGGGCTTATGTAATAATGCAGGAGTGGCAGGGTTTATGTAAGAATGCAGGAGTGGCAGGGTTCATGTAAGAATGCAGAAGTGGCAGGGCTTATGCAAGAATGCAGGAGTGGCAGGACTTACGTAAGAATATGGGAGCGGCAGGGTTCATGTAAGAGTGCGAGAGTGGCAGAGGTTATGTAAGAGTACGGGAATGGCAGGTTTAATGTAATAGTGCAGGAGTGGCAGGGTTTATGTAAGAATATGGGAGTGGCATGGCTTGTGTAGGAATGTAGCAGTGGCAGGGCTTATGTAAGTGTTCTCATTAGTTAGACTCGCATGGAATGGAAGACAAGGAATGGTTGTTTTATGAAATACCAATAATCATTCGTCAAGTCGGCGTTCTTTAAAGGTCCCTCATCCAATTGACGTTCTTTAAGGATCCATCCTCAATTCGGCGTACTATAAAGGTCCCTCGTCAATTCGGCGTACTTTAAAGGTCCCTCCTCAATTTGGTATACTTTAAAGGTCCCTCCTCAATTTGGCGTACTTTAAAGGTCCCTCATCAATTCGGCGTACTTTAAAGGTCCCTCGTCAGTTCGGCGTACTTTAAAGGTTCCCCTCAATTCGGCGTACTTTAAAGGTCCCCTTCAATTCGGCGTACTTTAAAGGTCCCTCGTCAATTCGGCGTAGTTTAAAGGTCCCCCACAATTTGGCATACTTTAAAGGTCCCTTGTCAATTCGGCGTACTTTAAAGGTCCCTCCTCAATTTGGTGTACTTTAAAGGTCCCTCGTCAATTCGGCCTACTTTAAAGGTCCCTCGTCAATTCGGCGTACTTTAAAGGTCCCTCCTCAATTTGGCATACTTTAAAGGTAATGAACAATATTAATCATTAATAATATTAATGATGTTTATGGCAACCGGGCCAACACTTTGAGATATCACAATACTCCGTAGTTCCACAATATGAAGTTAATGGGTTTGTAGACAACACGATAAATTTCCATACCAGTCTGTCAGCCTGTTGCATCATTAATAGCTGGAACAGGTGATTTAGTGGAAGCCATTAGTGGAAAGAAGAGAACGTGTCCCTGGAGATAGCAACATGATAGTGCAGTTTTCTTATTCAATTAAAAATAATACTGTCATATATCCAAAACCTTCCAAGATGCACTTTGTCGACCTTTCGTTAATAACTATTAATTTAGTTTTTGCCCCAATAACAATATACCATTGTATTCTATGTTAAATACCATGGTATTTTGAAACAGGTAAACCACGGTAAACAATGGTTTAAAGTAAACCATGGTAAAATACCATAATATACCACGGTAATCCATCTTGTTTTGAAACAGGGAAACCATGGTAAAATACCATGGCACTTTGAAACAGGTAAACCGTGCTATACCATATATTTACCATACACAATATAGGAAAAAACATGGTCTACCACAGTTTACCATGTAATGTCATGGTATACCATGGTTTACCATGTAATGTCATGGTATACCATGGTTTATCATGTAATGTCATGGTATACCATGGTTTATCATGTAATGTCATGGTATACCATGGTTTATCATGTAATGTCATGGTATACCATGGTTTACCATGTAATGTCATGGTATACCATGGTTTATCATGTAATACAACGAAAGACCATGGTAGAAGGAAGAGAGAGAGAGCGAAATGGGGGGAAGGGGAGGAGAGATGAGGAAGAGAAGAGATAAAAAATGGAGGGAGGGGGAGAGGAAGGAGAGGAGGAATAGAAGAAGAGAGGGAGATACATAGAAATGTGGATGATATAGGGGGAGAGACAGAGGGGAAGAGGAGAGAGAGAGAGAGAGAAGGGGAATGGGAGAGGGGGGAGAGGAGGGGAGACATAGAGAGAGAGAGTGAGAGAGGAGAGGAGATATATATAGAGAGATAGAGACAGGTAAAGACTGAAGAGAGGGAGATAGGGAGGGAGGGAGAGAAATGGAGAGGGAGATGGAGAAAAAGGAGGGCGGGAGGGAGGGATGGAGAGAGAGAGAGATGGAGACGGAGAGTGAGAGAGAGAGAGAGAGAGAGACAGAGAGGAGGGAGAGTGAGATTGGGAGAGAGAGAAATGGGGGAGAAGGGTGGAAAGAGAGGAGAGAAGAAGAGAGGGAGAGAGAAAAATGTGGGAGAGAGAGTGGGAGAAGGGAAGGAGAGAGAGATGGGGAGAGGAAGGGAAGGTAGGGAAAGGGAGAGAAAGAGAGATAGAGACAGGTAGAAATGGAGAGATGGAGGGAGGGAGGTAGAGAGGTGGGGAGAGTAGGGGAGAGAGACAGAGAGGGAGAGAGAGAGATGGTAAGTAAGAGAACAAGAACAAGAAAGTTTATTTTGACCCCGTTTGTGATACAAATAAAACTGAATGATAGAAGAAAATATGCATTAATACGTTCACATTAAAAAATACCAACACAATATAACTTAACAAGGGGTCAGTGACTACTATAAAGACTTTACAGTCGCTTTCATAGGAGCCACCAATGAAATATAATTAACTAACTCATTTATACAAAAAGTTGTGACAGTGCGTGTGTGCAGAGGGAGAAAGAGTGTGCAGGAATATTTGAGAGTATGTAGAGATATGTGTGATAATATGCAATATTAATTATAATAGATAGTAGTCGTGCATTCATATATGTATTACTGATTAAGTTGAATTTGATAGGAAGTGTAGCAATTTAGTATTGTACACGTATCTCCATATTTTTGTAATAAATATGTTTTTGTATAATTTGCAAAATCTTGTAAACTGTGAGTTCCTATCTTCTATTTGTGTGGGTATTTTTTATAACATGTGGCAAGTTATATCTAAGACACCTTTTGGCAAATTCATGTTTAACTCTGAATAAGTATATGTCCGTTGTACACCTTGTGTTATGACTGTGTATATTTGGGGTTATTTTCCAGTTTAATAAGTAGGCAGGTAATTTTTTATGCATGTATTTAAAATAAAATTTAAGTTCATGTAATTTTAATAAATCATCTATTTTTAAAAAGTGGTTCTGTATGTAAATTGTATTTAGTTAAGGTTAAAATCTGCATAGCTTTTGAATTTTCATAATTCTGCTATCTTGGTAACCCCATATCATGATGCAATAGTTAATATGAGATAATATTAATGTATTATACATAAAAGAAAAAATATTTTAGAGACAACACATGCTTTAATCTGTTTTAATATGCCAACATTTTTGGAACACTTGTTTGATGTTTTTTTCCAATTTAAGTTTGTATCTAAAGTCAGTCCTAAAAAAATAATTCTTCCACTCGTTCTATGTTGATATTAAAGGTGTGGTGGTTGAAAATGTGTGTTTAATTTTATTTGGAATTTGAAAGGTCATATATTTGGATTTATTTTTGTTTAATAATAATTTATTAATATTAAGCCATTCCATTATTTTTAAGAATTCATCATTTACTGCAGATTCAGTGCTTTTGTTTGGTATGTTGTCATTAAAGGATTTAATGGTGCTAAATAAGGTTGTGTCGTCAGCATATATAATTAAACAAGATTTAACAAGATTTGCCATCCAAGCCAAAGGCCCAGATGGCAAGTGGACAAGGAAGCCATTGGCTTATCGAGAGTCCAACAATGTTAATCTAAAAGTTAAACATTTTGTTAACTTTTGGTAAATCGTTTATTTATATTATAAATAACAAGGGACCAAGGACAGATCCTTGCGGTACACCAAAGTTTATAGATAAGATATCAGATTTAGCATTTTTAAATTTGACATATTGATTTCGATTATTTAAATAGCTTTTAAGTAAATTCAGGGAAGATCCATCTAAACCATAATATGTTAATTTGTTTAATAGTATTGAATGATCAATAGTGTCAAACGTCTTAGAGAGGTCAAGAAAAATGCTGAAGGGTACGTCATTGTTATCCATTTGTGTAATTATTCTGTCTGCTAGTTCAAGTGTTGTATATTCAGTTGAGTGGTTTTGTCTAAAGCCATATTGATTTTCAAAATAAAGTTTATTATCATTGAAATATGCATAATATAACTGACTATAAATTGTTTTCTCTAGCACTTTTGAAATAGTAGGAAAGAGAGAAATGGGTCTATAATTTTTAAATAGTGATGAATCATCTTTCTTAAAAATAGGAATAACTTTAAGTTTATCAGGGAATATACATGCATTTATAACTTGGTTTATTAATAGGATTAATGATTTAATGATGACAGGTTCAATTATTTTCAACAATTTTGAAGAAATACCATCACAACCACAAATGTTTTTTGTTGGAAGGCTTTCTATAATTTTCTTTACAGTTTCTTTGTCTACGTCTTTAAATCTGAAAACAGAGTCAACTCGCATTTTTAAGTGATAAATATAATCCGTATTGCCGTCATATTGAATCCCTTGTGCAATAGTTTGAGCTATACTTGTAAAATAGTTATTGAATTTATTTGCAGTATCCGTTTTGTCGGTTATATTAATACCATTTTCTTTAAAATAAAGTATTTTGTTTGCTTTATTTTTAGAAAGAATTTCATTTATGATTTTCCAAGTATTTCTAATGTCATTTTTGGAACGTTTAAAGCATAACTCATATTGAGTTAAACGTTTTAAAGTTGGTGAAAATGTTGAGTTGGGGTTAGACATTTTTAATTGTTTATGAAGTGAATCTCGATATTTGTGTGACCCATGTAGAATGTTTATGCTTATGTTTATTGAATTTCATGATTTTGATTGGCATGTGCTTATCCTTTGCTTGCATAATTTCTTCATGTATTATGTTGTAATTTAAATTGGGATCAGCCTTAGGACATGCATTTAGTTTGTTGTAGATTTTCTCTGAGTTTAGGATAGATTTTGAGATTTTGATAGGATTTTGAGTAAATTAATGTTGAAGTCTACTGTCATAATGATATTACTGCTATTTTCCAGCGTAGATAAAGTCGTTGAAAAATCATCGATGAATTTGTGTACATTCTCATTTCATGATCTTGGTGGTCTATATATGTTGCCAATAGTAATAGTCTTTGATAAGTTGCTTCCGGTTATTTAAATTATCAACCCCTCCAAATGTTCCTACATATATTATTAACCCACCTTTGTTACTGCAGTTCTTCCCTTGAGCTATTAATTCGTATCCCTGTAAACTGAATTGAGATAAATGGTTATTTTCGGATTTCCATGTCTCTTGTAAACATATAATACTAAATTTAAAGTTTATAGTATTGAGGTGCTCAACAAATATTTCAAGTTAATCGAATTTAGCATTTATGGATTGTGTATTTGAATTTAGGGTACAAAATGTATATGTATTACTGTTAGCTAACAAGTGAAACTTATCGATATTTTAGTATGATGAACGGCGTATAAATTGGGGTTCATTATTTTCAGCATTATTTTCGTTTGTATCAAGAAGATTATTTAAACAATTGTTTTGGATACCCCCTAAGTAGGAGAGAAATACTTCGTCAAAAGTCATTAGTTAAGATTGAAAAATACAAAATTAAAGTAGATAAGTCACTAAACGTGTGTGAAATGTATTGCCAAAAAATTAAAGTAGGTTTGATTATATCCTGTGTATGAGCTTATGCTACACTTTGCTCAGTGTGAGCCGATGAGTAAGTTGGTGAGTAAAACAAAACTAAGGTACAATGAGAATTAAAGCATGTTAGTGGAATCTTTACCATGTAAAATGGTTTCACAATTATACTAAATCTGATTAGTATTAGAATGCCAAGAATGGCATAGCATAATAAGAAAATATATTAATATGGTGTTAACCATGATCATTGTGGAAAGGCTCCGAGAAGGACTCTTATGTATTAATAATTAATGTGAGTGCTATTTATAACATAATTTCAGCAGTAGGCAATGGCAGAGTATATCAATTGATAAAGTTTTTGCATTTGACGACAATTTAGGTATGACATGCAGGTATATACCAGCTGATATGATATACAAATGATCGTGTATATGTAATTACAATTTGACAAAACATTTTAAAATGTAAGATAAAAGCAATATGCAAATCATATGTAAACTGAGTTCTGTCAGAAAATGACCTTGACTTTTTTGGTCAGGGTTTAGGCATTTATCGACAGTCCTCACCTGACATACCAGCCAATGCAGTATAACCCTGCACGTGTATATGTGTACTTTTAAACACAATAAAGCAAAAACACAAAAGCATAAAAATGCACCATATACAATTGTAGGTACACAAAGACTGATTAGTGTTCATTCAAGTGCATGCATCAGTTAATATCTAGAGAGAGAGGGAGAGGGAGACATGGAGAGAAAGAAATGGGGAAAGAGAGAGAGATGGTGAGAGAGGGAAGGGAGAGAGACAGACAGGTAGGGAGGGAGACAGGGAGAGATAGAGATGGAGAGAGAGAGATAGAGAGAGAGAGGGGGATATAAGGGAAAGTGGAGAGAGGGAGGAGAGAGGACAATAATAAGAGACAGAGAGAGAGAGAAAACAAAATATGAGAGAGAGGGAGCAGATAGAGAGGTGAGAGAGAGAGAGAGGAGGGGGGAGAGACAGACAGGTAGGGAGGGAGAGAGGGAGAGATAGAGATGGAGAGCGGGAGGAAAGAGACAGAGAAAGAGGGAGAGAGATTGACAGAGAGAGGTGGAGAGGGAGAGAGTGTGAGAGAGGGGGAGAGTGAGATAGGGATAGAAGGAAATGGGGAGAGAGGGGATGGAGTGAGAGAGAGAGAGAGCAAGAGAGAGAGAGAGAGAGAGAGAAAGAGGGAGAGAAGGGAAGGGGAGAGAGGAGAGAGATAAATGTGGAAGAGAGAGCAGGAGAGAAAAAGAGAGGAAGAGGAGAAAGAGATGGGGAAGAAAGAGAGAGAGAGAGAGAAGGGAAGAGAGAGGAGAGGAGAGATAGGGAGAGAGAGGAGATATATATATATATATATATAGAGACAAGTAGAGATGAAGGGAGGGAGGGATGGAGGGAGGGGTAGGGAGGGAGGGAGGGAGGGAGGGAGGAGAGTGATATAGTGAAAGAGAGAAATGGGGAGAGAGAGAGAGAGAGGGGGGAGGAAGGAAAGAAAGAGGGGGAGAAACACATACGGAGATAAGGAGAGAGGTGGAGAGGGGATAGGGAGAGAGAAAGTGGAGAGTGTGAGGAGAGAAGGGAGAAAGAGGGACATAGGGAGAGGAAGAGAAGGGGAAGTGGAGAGAAGGAGACAGGAAGAAAGAGAAATGGGGAGGAGAGAGAGGGAGATAAATGTGGGAGAGAGAGGGGGTAAGAGAGGGGAGGAGAGAGAGAGAGAGAGAGGGGGAGGGAGTAGGGGAATGGGAGTGTAGGGGACAGTGAGAAGGGGATAGAGACAGGGAAATAGACAGAGAGAAGAGATAGAAAAACAGGTAGAAAAGGAGAGAGGGAGTGACAGAGAGAGAGAGAGACAGACAGACAGAGAGAGGGAGAGAGATACATAGAGACGGGGAGGGGGAGAGGTATATATATATATATATATATATATATATATATATATATATATATATATATATATATATATATATGTGTGTGTGTGTGTGTATGTGTGTGTGTGTGTGCGTGTGTGTAGAGCGAGAGAAATGGGGGAGGGAAGAGAGAGAGAGAGAGAGAGAGAGAGGAGAGAGAGAGAGAGGGATAGAAGGGGAAGGCGAGAGAGGGGGAGAAGGAGAGAAGAAGAGAGTGAAATGGGAGGAGAGAGAGTGAGGGAGAAGAGAGTGGAGAGAGGAAAAGAAGAAGATGCGGAGGGAGAGAAATGTGGGAGAGAGAGGGAGAGGAGATAGAGAGGGGAAAGGGAGGGAAGGAGTGAGAATGGGGAAGGTGAGAGAGAGAGATAGGGTGGAGAGGAGGGAGAGGGAGGGAGGGATATATATATATATATATATATATATATATATATATATATATATATATATATATATATATATATATATATATATATATATATATATATATATATATATATATATATATATATATATATATATATATATATATATATATATATATATATATATATATATATATATATATATATATATATATATATATATATATATATATATATATATATATATATATATATATATATATAGTGACAGGTAGAGAGGGAGGGATGGATGGAGAGAAGAGAGAGAGAGAGAGAAAGAGAGAGAGAAGGGGGAGGGAGGGGAGTGAGAGAGACAGAGGGAAGGGGGGAGTGAGAGAGAGGGTGAGAGAGAGGAGAGAGGGGAGAGATTGGAATTGCATAACTCATACATTATGTACAAAAAACAAGACGTATAACAGTTGGTAAAAACACATTTGCAATCCCAGGTCGAAAACGGAGCCAAGGTTGTAGTCATATACGGTAGAAATATAACTTCAAGTAATCGTCAATAAACTGGTCGTAACAGATTGTAATAGTATTAGTAATTAGTAATAACACAGCAATTTATGTTTAATTTTTCATTTTGATGAATCACTCACAAAGTCAATCTCACAGAGGACAATAAATGAATGGAAAGATGTCTGTAGATGTTACCAAAGAGAATATTTTTAAACGATATTGATACGACAATGTCACGAGAAAGCCTGCAGAATGCATAACGAATTCAATCCAACTTTACGCGTGAGCCGTCGCGGCTTATCGGTAGACCGTTCGCGTTGCGCGTGGAAGATCCCGGGTTCAACCCGCGGTATGTCCGATTTACATTATTTCTCGTTTAATATTTAGGATTATATTGCAATAACAAAGCAATATTATTAACTAATAGTACTAAATGTTCACATTAGGTGGTGTGTAGTACTAAGATAATACATACATGTGGTGATGCCAGGCACCGGCAATAGTAGCATAATGAGTTAGTAGGAACAATATATGTGTGCACAAGTCGTACATGGTGGAACGTATCACAACACATGCGTTGAGTGATGCACATGCCTTGAGTGATACAAAACAAGTCAGACACGGTAGAAAGTATCATAGTTCAATTAGAGCACCACACCCCCTTACAATACATGCCTTGAGTGATGCACAACAAGCCAGACACGGCGGAAAGTATCATAGTTCAATTAAAGCACCACACCCCCTTACAACACATGCCTTGTGTGATGCAAAACAAGTCAGTCATGGTGGAAAGTATCATAGTTCGGTTAGAGCGCCACATCCCCTTACAATGCCTGGAGTGATGCAAAACAAGTCAGACATGGTGGAAAGTATCATAGTTCAGTTAGAGCGCCACATTACCTTACAACACATGCCTTGAGTGATGAGACAAAACTTTTTAATTTGGGTTCATGTTGAAAGCTAGGTGAATTATATTCCAGGTCAACCGGCCTTAACATAACCTTCTCGATGATCTTACAGTAGAACTGATGAAACGACATACATATGAGGTTTGTCTTGTTTCATGAATGTGAATGTCACTTGAGTAAATGTGAAAATATGAGATAAAGAATGTGGAAGGCTCCCATGAAAATAACTATACATAAGATTTGCAACTGAGGGGATAAAGTGTTCGTAATAGCCTATGTTAAGAATGGAGCGACATTTTTTTTGCATAATGAATAATGTTGTAATAATATTATGGGTTTTACATGTGGGTCACCACAGAATGATTCCTTATGTCAAGTAGGAATACACTGAAGAGTAATACATTATTTTAAGGGAGGCAACTAGAAGAAAAAGTTGACTATCTTTTGCGTATAGAACATGGGTTACATTGTTTTACACGCATTTGTATGTTCTTGTCAATAAAGGCTTTCATCTCTATGATGGCCTATAAATGTGATACATTTTGTGCGCTGAATTATCGTATTAGACATTGTTAAACACAATTCTTCATTTTGAATAGGAGAAAATAACATGAATTTTGTCTTCGAGACATCTAAGGATAGCAATTGTTTCCTAATTGTGAGACAGCTGTTAAACCACTTGAGTGAAATACCCTTTATTCCACAGAATTCAAGTTTATGTAAAAGGTTTGGTGGTCAATTGTATCGATAGCTTTACGTAGATTTAGCCTTCCGCAAACCCTGGCCCGCGGGCCAAATTTGGCTAGACAAAATGAAATTAATGTGGAGTTGCGTCATCAACCCTCGTGCTGGGGCAGTGACTATCGTAGGAAAAGAAACGTCGAATTGATTCTTCTGGCAAACGATTGTTCGATGATAACTGGGAGCATGAGTTCTTTTTTTTGCTGTCCCGATTACGATCAAAAACCAATGTGTCTTATTTGCCGCGAGCGCGTCGCTGAGATAAAGAGGTACAATGTGAAACGATATTATGACTCGCATTTCGATCAAGAGAACGAGTTAACATTTGATAACCTTGTTTCAATTTGCACGGAAGGTGCCCCATGTGTGCTGGTCGTCGAGCTGGTCGTTACAATATATTCGTCAGCGAATCGGAAAGCCGAACCTGCTTTCTTATCACTGCATTATTCACCAGCAAGATATGTGTATAAAAGGAGGCTGCGGCTTGCAGGAAACGATGCAAACTGTTGTTGAAATAGTTAATCTCATTCGCGCCCGTGCTCTGAACCACCGAAGATTCCAGATTCACCTGGCCACATTTGAAGCAGAATATGGCGATGTTATGTTTTACAACATTGTTCGCTGGCTGAGTCGTGGAGCAGTTCTGGAGAGATGTGTTGCACCGCTTCCTCACATCATCAGTTCTGGAGAGATGTGCTGCACTGCTTCCTCACATCATCAGTTCTGGAGAGATGTGCTGCACTGATTCCTCCCATCATCAACTTTCTTGAACAAATCGGTCGTCCTGTCGCTAAGCTGGAAACTCAGTTTCAAATTCGGTTCTGCGTCCTGGCAGACATTTTTGGACACCTGAATATATTGCTCCAGGGACCGCAGAAGCAGCTGTGTAATCTGTACGAAGCAGTAAAGGGGTTTGACGGCAAACTTTCTTTTTTCAAAGTTCATGCAAAGAGCGGCAACTTTCTGCATTTCCACTTCACGAGAGAAGTCTGCGGCGAAGACGAGGCGCGCACGGAAGATGCCAAGCAGGTGTTTGTCGGTGTGTTAGACAGTCTGCAGACAGCCTTCAACAAGGGATTCGCTTCATATCTATCGATGACATTTGTTGCTTTTTTACCAGTTCATTTACCTCCCAGCCTGACGTGTGTCACAAGTTGTCGCAGACGTTTGGAGTCGACGAAGCTGTGTTGCAGGAGAATTTCATAGATTTCAAAATTGTGCCGGGCTTGAAAAACAGTTGCTCGCTGCAAAAGACGACCTTATGCTTTTCTGGGCGACGAAAGTGCCGGTCCGGTTTCTAGCGTTACGCGAAGCTATGCAACTATTCCTGGTACTTTTTGTAGCACGTAGTTATGCGAATCTGGATTCTCCGCGATGAATCATATCACGAACACGCTTCAGTCGATTTGTTCATTGTCCGGGTGTATTTCAAACAAACATAAAACGTCCATATGAGTACATTTACGTTTGTATTTGTTCCTTGCTTACGAACGTTGGCCTGCACTGTCCTAGCTGGAGAAAAATTGCCTCTAGCTAAAAAAAAGTTTGCGGAACGCTGACTTAGATAAAAAAAAACACTGAGGACTGAGTCTTTTTTCTAGTAAATTTATAATATCGCATGTAAGAGTGGTTATAGCATTGATGGTTGAGTGTTTCTCACGGAAACCGTATTGGTCATTGTTCAATGTGTTATTTCCTTGTACAAAATCCAAGGTCCTTCTATGTACAACTTTTCGCAATATTCTAGAAATTGGTAAAGGTAAAGTCATCCCCCAGGCATTACGCCTTAGGAAGCCATGAAGGCTTATATGGCCAGTGCCTAAACCTGGTTTCTGTAGTGCGAAGCAACTTAGAGTGCAGTTATACTGACTCTCCTGGACGGGACACTAGTCCATCGCAGGTACCTTCCAAACAGTGTTTGTACTCATTTGCAGCTGAGTAGACTGAGGCAAAGTAGGGTAAACGAAATTGCCTAAGCTTCGAAAACGAACCGTGCAGGAGAATTTCATAGATTTCAAAATTGTGCCGGGCTTGAAAAACAGTTGCTCGCTGCAAAAGACGACCTTATGCTTTTGTACACTGTTTTTTGTACATAATGTATGAGTTATGCAATTCCAATCTCTCCCCTCTCTCCTCTCTCTCACCCTCTCTCTCACTCCCCCCTTCCCTCTGTCTCTCTGGGTCTTGAACGCACAACCCTCGAATTTAGAGTCCAACACCTTAACCACTAGACCACGGCTGCCCCCTTCTTGAAATTGAAGGTAATAATAATGTAGGTTGGTAAAGGATATAATTGGGGAACTCATCTTTAGCTTTTAACTTGTAGACACGTATTACTTTTGACTTGTAGACACGTATTACTTTTGCCTTGTAAACACGTATTACTTTTGCAAATGTTAATTCACCAGGTAGTACCGGTACTACTCATTCAACTACAGACTTTTGTATCAAAACAGCTATTGCGAGGCTATTTGCTCCCCGACTACTTTAAAAAGTGGACCGGGAACCCAGAGCTTTTATTTATGTAAACGATGCCAAAAGGTTTGACCCCCATGAACTTAAGGACCACCACCGATATCTCAAAAATGCGTTGCTGCCGGGTCATGGATTGGGGGTTGCCCCCGAAAAACACAAATCGAAGGGGGCAAAAAGTACATTTATTTATGGGAATGATGCCAAGGTTAAAAACAGTGCCAAATGTTCCATTTGGGTTGCCTGAGTACCAAATAATCAATGCCAACAATTGTTCCCCCTGCCAGCAACCCCAAAGAGGGAGAAAGGGGGCACTTATGTAATTGAATGACGCTTATTTAATGGAATGATGCGAAGGATAAAAACGGTGTTAAATGTTCCCCTGGGATCCCTGAGTACGGAATGACCAACGCCAACAATTGTTCCCCCTTCCAGCAACCCCAAAGGGGGAGAAAGGGGTCACTTATTTAATGGAATGATGCGAAGGATAAAAACGGTGTTAAATGTTCCCCTGGGATCCCTGAGTATGGAATACCAATGCCAGCAAGTTTAGGTGGGGGCTCCCCCTGCCAGCAACATCCAAAGGTTTAGAAAAGGGGTATTAATTTAATGGATAATGCGATGGATAAAAACAGTGATTGATGGCGGAAAGTCAATAGCAAGTCAACATGTGCAGTCATGGCCATGGATCGTTTGGTGAAGATGTGTTCCAGTCGTGGTGAACAAATCCACTTGGTACTTAACAAGTACCTCTCACCATTGATCAGATTCGGAGCGAAAGCTGCGACGATCAGGGTATCGTCACACATTCATCATCATTAGACCTGACCAGGCCCAGCCTTAGAGTGGGACGGAGCTCCTAAAACATAGAGCATTCAGTTTCTTCATGGAGGAATGAAATAAGCCGCACTACTGGCCAATCATAGGACATATACATGGTGGTAGATGCGATGAAGACCAACAAAGGCGAACTGCTGCAAACAGTACCCAATTACCTTGAAGGTCGAATCGAGGAGGCCGACACCCTCAGTCGACACCCTTATTGCCTTCTATGCAAACAACATTTCCCCAGAAACGTTCTAGTGAGGTCCTCCCATACTGTCGTCCTAGTGAAGTCCTCCCATGCTGACGTTCTAGTGAGGTCCTCCCATGCTGACGTTCTAGTGAGGTCCTCCCATGCTGACATTCTAGTGAGGTCCTCCCATGCAGACGTCCTAGTGAGGTCGTCCCATACTGACGTCTTAGTGAGGTCCTCCCATGCTGACGTCCTAGTAAGGTCCTCCCATGCTGATGTCCTAGTGAGGTCCTCCCATGCTGACGTCTTAGTGAGGTCCTCCCATGCTGACGTCCTAGTGAGGTCCTCCCATACTGATGTCCTCGCCATTCTTCTTAGGCTTGTCGACGTTCCAGCTGTCACCTTCTGGTGTCTACTTTTGTACAATTTCAAAACAGCGAACAGCGTGGGAGCGACGTCAACAGACGATGAGTCAGGCAATGCGTGGATAGAGGACAGTGATGACATATAATGCATTCGTTAGAACAATAAGTGTTATAACAATACTATTTTCCTTACGAATATATAATTGGACAATGAACAACGACAGTACACATTTTCGAGTTCCTTTGTTATACAGAAACCAAGTGTTTCATAGGATAGCTTCTTGGCAAGATCACTTTGTACTGTGCTGTAGTATAGTAGTGTCGGCGCTGTGTTGTTCGAATTCATGGATTTGTGCGTTTTTTATGGCTTGGTTGTATTAAACTATTTGTCCAAACCAAACAAATTGTATTTCTGTAAAGACTCTTCTCATTTAGATCATCATTGATATATCAAATTATGTACCCACGATGATTACAATGGACGTAATAAGCACTGGGAATAGGGGGCTTAGGTTGCTGGTGGGAATAAAGCCTACATAAAATTCCTGGCATTGGTCATTCCGTACTCAGGGAACCCAAATGGAAGATGAGACACTGTTATTTACCCTTGGGGCCTTGGCGTCATTTCCATAAATAAATATCCCCTTTTTGTCACCATTTGGGCTTGCTGGCAGGGGAAGGCCCCACCTAAAATTGGTGGCATAGGTACTTCCATACCCAGACAACCCCATGGTTTCATTTGACGCTGCTTTTAGCCTTGATGTCATTCCCAAAATAAATGCCCCATTTTCTCACCATTTGGGGGTTGCTGGCAGGGGAAGGCCCCACCTAAAATTAGTTGTATTTATCATGCCATACTCAGGGAACCCAAATGGAACATTTGGCACTGTTTTTAGCCTTGACGTCATTCCCATAAATAAATGTACTTTTTGCCCCCTTCGATTTGTGATTTAGGGGGCAACCCCCCAAACTGGCTTTGGTTATTCTATTCTCAGGGATCCCAGGGAGGGAGGGGGGAGGGAGGGAGGGAGGGAGGGAGGGAGGGAGGGTGGGAGGGAGGGAGGGTGGGAGGGAGGGAGGGTGGGAGGGAGGGACTGAGAGAGAGAGAGAGAGAGAGAGAGAGAGAGAGACAGAGAGAGAGAGAGAGAGAGAGACAGAGACAGAGAGACAGAGAGACAGAGACAGAGACAGAGACAGAGAGAGAGAGAGAGAGAGAGAGAGAGAGAGAGAGAGAGAGAAAGCGGCATTCCCGATGGTTTGGTTGATACGTATCTGTTATGTAGCCAGGGGTAACAAAGCACGAGCTAATCATTGGTCAAATGGTCGCTGTCAGAAGTGTTAGTAACCAGTGGCCTATCGCATGACGCCCTTTATCGATATTCTAATGCGATGTTACGGTATAAGATACCGCCCGCAGTGTCAGAACGTCAGTCAGTGACACATTGCTTTGGCTATTTGTCATCCTACTGCACCAGGAGTGATCTGTGAGACTGAGCGACAGTGAACATCCCAGCTGAAGAGCGAAGATGCCGCGGAGCTGTTCGAACAAGTCGATTCGTCCACCGCCTCTGCCACCACCCGGGCTTCTGCTTCGAGTTCTGCTCTTGGCATGGGTCTGCTTCTGGGCTACCAACTCAGAAGGTAAGCACTTTATGTTAATCGATTGTTATGTTTAAACTGTGAAAGCATTTGAGTAAAAGTAGGTAGGCCCTAATCATCTTCATGATCAGATTCAACTGGCAACGATGGGCGCCGTCAGCTGCGAGGTCAATGGTTTCTGTTACTGCAGCTCTTGCAGGGCAGACACGCTCTGACACGATATTGGTTCTTTCCTGTAACACGTTGTTGGTTCTTTCCTGTAACACGTTGTTGGTTCTTTCCTGTAACACGTTGTTGGTTCTTTCCTGTAACACGTTGTTGGTTCTTTCCTGTAACACGTTGTTGGTTCTTTCCTGTAACACGTTGTTGGTTCTTTCCTGTAACACGTTGTTGCTATCTTCTTTTCCCTGAAGTCCGGGCTGAGGCTGGCGTCGATACTCTTCCTCGATTTTCTTGTTTTCTTCTTCCATCGCTGGTTCCGCTTCACTCCCGTCTCCACTATCCGCGAACAAGAGCAAGTTAGTTTTGCCTAGACGTTTTTGGGTCGGCGTCAGCTCAAAAGGTGCCCCGATTTGCCGGCGTCGACCATCTCAAAACGCGCACTATAGCCAAGGCGCGTTTGAAAACTTGAAGAATATGCGTTGAAATGTCATTAAAATGACAAGATAAACGAACGATTCATGGCTGCCGCAATTACTGGAAGTTAGGCACGTCTCGTGACTATTACGTTGTGTATATCATGTCACTGGCATGAAACGGTAAATCACAACAAGTGAATACGACAACGGGTGAACACAGGGAACTACCACCGGTGCATATTTCGGATAAAAAGGGTTAAAGTATATATTTATATTCTATGTGAAATATAGGACTATTAACAGTGATTCTCACGAAATCGTGCAAAATTGGAGGAAACAAACATGTAGCCAGTGTTTCTTGGTCGGGTTTATTTTGAGGGTTTATAATACGTGTTTCACCTAAGTTTATGATTAACCGACATAGGCTATAAATAGAAGAATAAAAAAATCCGCTGTCGTCAATAGTATATTATTCCTACAAAACTGTGCCATGAAAAAAAAAAGTTACGCTATGCTAAACTTTAATTGGAATAAGTTACATAGGTTGCCTTCCTGCAGCAGCCAGAACCTGGCTGCACGAGGACAGGCGGCTCGCCCATTGAGCCTGACCATGGGGTCTAAATAAAATGTGTTGTTGAACTGGAAAGTAACGTTTTTATATGTTCAATTAAAACGTTTCATGTATGTCATGTGATAGGATGCCCCCAATTCTGCCCCCTTGCCCTCAAGATATTTTCACGCAACAAACCAGAATTGTCCGTGTGAAAGTACGACTATATATATATATATATATATATATATATATATATATATATATATATATATATATATATATATATATATATATATATAGTCGTACTTTAACACGGACAATTCTGGTTTGTTGCGCCTTTGAACTTGGGTCTATAGAAGTTCTCGGGATCAGTGACACCATCATGCACGGTGGCTTCTCCAGGCAAGATTCTACTTTTTAAAGAGAACAATCGCCTTTACGGGCACCTGATGGACGCCGCCTGGATCGGCCCATGCACTAGTCCCATTAGTAGACAGCTGCTATCGTGTTATTAATAAATTATGCACCACCAGTATTTCTCAACACTAAGCGGTTATTTTTCTGTATTGCATAACCATATCCCTGGTATTGTTAATTAAGTTACTGCTGTATTCAGCGCATGACGTATTATATCGGTAAATCTCCGATCCGCTAATGTGCCCGACCGAATACAGGCCTTCTTAGCTATCCAAACCATAACTTTCTGCCAGGTTCGAATTATATAAAAGGCTTACGGTAACAGGGCTAATTCGTATTCTTTTAGGACACTTTTTAATTTGCATCAAGCTGTGTCATATTACTTATTAGTAACTTAATTTCATGAACCAAACCACAAATTAACTAGACACGTTAATATAGTGCACAGTGGCGATTGCATGAACATTCTCCCCAAGCAGTGGGTGTTTCGCAACAGTGGCGCCACACGGTGGGCCGAGAACCAGCCGGTGGCAAGCGCGTCGAGGCTATTTCATGTTTATAGCAAACTCGGTAATACCGCAAACTCCATGCTTGCACTATGTCATTAATTATTCTCCCGACCTTAAACAAACGCTAATTAAATGCAATATACACTATGCCGCTCAAAATGGCTCCATGTGTTGATGATATTAGCGAATCGTATACATGTACTCTCTGTACTGCGAAATTAGTGGAAGCCGAACGGAACGTGAGACGGCGCCGGCGTGTCGATTTGTCGTGCAAAGCCAAGGCAAAGCAGAGCTTTTTGTAAGTTTGCCACGTTGTATCACCTCGCATGAGATATATAATCATGTAAATGAAAATGTTAACGTACACATGCCAATGTAGGCAAAGTCAATCGCCATACAATTTTTTCTATCTGGCTGTTGCTCAAAAGCGGGGCGGACGATTCTGCCTAAGCCTAATGGCTACGCCAATGACAATGGTAATTGTTGTAATTGCTACGCACGCACTTCGTATTTCTGATACTGTCAACCGAGTTACACCCGAGCTGCACAAAATTGATACCTCGTCCTTGGTTGAACTCGTGTTAGAGACGTCTTGTGGCGTCCTGTCTTGTGTAGAATACTGGCCGACACAGTCAAACGGTCTTGTGTGCACATGGAGTGATTGTTGCGGTTCCGGGTCGCTTCAGGGACGTTTTTATTAGAATCTAGCCTTTCTAGGGCACTTAAAAAAATGCGCTGTCTCGCTCGTTTCGTATGAGGCGCCGTAGCGGACAAAGTCAAAAGGGTGATGGAACGGCGGGATACGACCAAAAGCCCTCTAGGTCAAAAGCCCCTAGGTCATAAGCCCCTTTGGTCAAAAGCCCTCACGTCACATTTTATATGTATATTTACCTGATATTTTACCCTGGCCTTGGGCTTGGGTCAAAAGCCCTCTTATTATATATTGTGTTGAATAGCCACATTGTACTGTACTGTTTTGTAGCCTTCCGAATGCTATGTAGAGATTCACTTCCACCTTATACAATTTCTAATAATGAAGCACAAATTAATTACTAAAATGTATTACTTTGCTTGATATCATTCATTCATAAAATTATTTATCATATTAATACAATTCACTTGGTTCCATAAAAAATCTCAATGTGAGGGCTTTTGACCTTTTTCAAAGTAAGGGGTGAGGACTTTTGACCGAGGGGCTTTTGACTTTGGGGTTTTTGACCTAGAGCGCTTTTGACCTTCACCATGAAACGGCAAAACCTGTCGAGCACTGCGAGAACCGTTGAGTTCTGGCTGCGATATTGATCGAGTTCTAGTTGTGAGAACCATCGAATTCTGGCTGCGATATTGATCGAGTTCTAGCTGCGAGAACTGTCGAGTTCTGGCTGCGATATTGGTCGTGTTCTGGCTGCGAGAACTGTCGAGTTCTGGCTGTGATATTAGTCGTGTTCTAGCTGTGAGAACTGTCGAGTTCTGGCTGCGATATTGATCGCGTTCTAGCTGTGAGAACCATCGAGTTCTGGCTGTGATATTGGTCGTGTTCTAGCTATGAGAACCGTTGAGTTCTGGCTGTAATATTGGTCGTGTTCTAGCTGTGAGAACCGTTGAGTTC
Organism: Lamellibrachia satsuma; assembly: GCA_033239005.1. Classification (NCBI taxonomy): domain Eukaryota; kingdom Metazoa; phylum Annelida; class Polychaeta; order Sabellida; family Siboglinidae; genus Lamellibrachia; species Lamellibrachia satsuma. The sequence goes on along the minus strand of BSQZ01000074.1, from coordinate 1,824,609 downwards.
TGGCTGCGATATTGGTTGTGTTCTAGCTGTGAGAACCGTTGAGTTTTGGCTGTGATATTGGTCGTGTTCTAGCTGTGAGAACCGTTGAGTTCTGGCTGCGATATTGGTCGTGTTCTAGCTGTGAGAACCGTTGAGTTCTGGCTGTGATATTGGTCGTGTTCTAGCTGTGAGAACCGTTGAGTTCTGGCTGCGATATTGGTCATGTTCTAGCTGTGAGAACCGTTGAGTTCTGGCTGCGATATTGGTCGTGTTCTAGCTGTGAGAACCGTTGCGTTTTGGCTGTGATATTGGTCGTGTTCTAGCTGTGAGAACCGTTGAGTTCTGGCTGCGATATTGGTCGTGTTCTAGCTGTGAGAACTGTTGAGTTCTGGCTGCGATATTGGTCGTGTTCTAGCTGTGAGAACCGTTGAGTTCTGGCTGCGATATTGGTTGTGTTCTAGCTGTGAGAACCGTTGAGTTCTGGCTGTGATATTGGTCGTGTGCTAGCTGTGAGAACCGTTGAGTTTTGGCTGTGATATTGGTCGTGTTCTAGCTGTGAGAACCGTTGAGTTCTGGCTGCGATATTGGTCGTGTTCTAGCTGTGAGAACCGTTGAGTTCTGGCTGTGATATTGGTCGTGTTCTAGCTGTGAGAACCGTTGAGTTCTGGCTGCGATATTGGTCATGTTCTAGCTGTGAGAACCGTTGAGTTCTGGCTGCGATATTGGTCGTGTTCTAGCTGTGAGAACCGTTGCGTTTTGGCTGTGATATTGGTCGTGTTCTAGCTGTGAGAACCGTTGAGTTCTGGCTGCGATATTGGTCGTGTTCTAGCTGTGAGAACTGTTGAGTTCTGGCTGCGATATTGGTCGTGTTCTAGCTGTGAGAACCGTTGAGTTCTGGCTGCGATATTGGTTGTGTTCTAGCTGTGAGAACCGTTGAGTTCTGGCTGTGATATTGGTCGTGTGCTAGCTGTGAGAACCGTTGAGTTCTGGCTGCGATATTGGTCGTTTTCTAGCTGTGAGATCCGTTGAGTTCTGGCTGTGATATTGGTCGTGTTCTAGCTGTGAGAACCGTTGAATTCTGGCTGCGATATTGGTCGTGTTCTAGCTGTGAGAACCGTGGAGTTCTGGCTGCGATATTGGTCGTGTTCTAACTGTGAGAACCGTTGAGTTCTGGCTGCGATATTGGTTGCGTTCTAGCTGTGAGAACCGTTGAGTTCTGGCTGTGATATTGGTCGTGTTCTAGCTGTGAGAACCATTGAGTTCTGGCTGCGATATTGGTCGTGTTCTAGCTGTGAGAACCGTTGAGTTCTGGCTGCGATATTGGTCGTGTTCTAGCTGTGAGAACTGTTGAGTTCTGGCTGTGATATTGGTCGTGTTCTAGCTGTGAGAACCGTTGAATTATGGCTGCGATATTTGTCGTGTTCTAGCTGTGAGAACCGTTGAGTTCTGGCTGCGATATTGGTTGTGTTCTAGCTGTGAGAACCTTTGAGTTCTGGCGGTGATATTGGTCGTGTTCTAGCTGTGAGAACCATTGAGTTCTGGCTGCGATATTGGTCGTGTTCTAGCTGTGAGAACCGTTGGGTTCTGGCTGCGATATTGGTCGTGTTCTAGCTGTGAGAACCGTTGAGTTCTGGCTGTGATATTGGTCGTGTTCTAGCTGTGAGAACCGTTGAGTTCTGGCTGCGATATTGGTCGTGTTCTAGCTGTGAGAACCGTTGAGTTCTGGCTGCGATATTGGTCGTGTTCTAGCTGTGAGAACCGTTGAGTTCTGGCTGTGATATTGGTCGTGTTCTAGCTGTGAGAACCGTTGAGTTCTGGCTGTGATATTGGTCGTGTTCTAGGTGTGAGAACCGTTGAGTTCTGGCTGCGATATTGGTCGTTTTCTAGCGGCGAGAACTGTCGAGTTCGTCGAGTTACCAAAACAGAATAACTTATATTTCATATATTTTCATGAATCAGTCACAAAGCCTTTCTCACAGAGGAGATTATTGTTTGGAGGGTCTCTGGTTCAATCTGCGGCGTGTCTGATCGACATTTTTTTTCTCGCTTAATGTTCTTCTTCTTATTATTTTATCAATTATATTTAGTGCAATATTCGCTTTTGTTTAATTTCGCTGATTGGCAATACATGTGTGGTGCTAATTATTTCTAAGTGTGGCTTCCACAAATAAAGCGAACGGTCTGCCATTAAGCCGCGACGGTTGACATGAAAAGGTACAATAAATTTGTTGTGTATTCTGCAGTCTGTCTTGTGACATTGTCGTCTTAATTGCAGGGTTGGCACGTTTTTCCTACCCCGGTTTTTACTGGGTGGTAAATACCACCCTGAAAAAAACCCCAATATTTGGAAAAACCGAAATTTTAAATTGTATTGCAATAAAAACTAATGTAACATTACCAGAATGAATATATAATTGATTCTGGTCAATTATAATGTAGTTTGACTTAAAATACAGCTACATAAATGACATTCTAAAATATATTGTGTCGGAGCAGTCAGCTGTCTACTTACTCTACTACATGCTGCCGATACAATAACCTTAAATTAAGTAATACAACAAAGGTAATACAACACAAGAATAATAATGTAGTTGTCTGTAGTTACTTAGCCCATATTAGAAGACATGCTGGCAGGCATACTGACCAAGCTACTATTTACAATGTCCAGGGCTCAATAACCCAGTTGCGCTTTAACCAAACTCCAAATTGGCACCAGACAATACTGGTGCTACGTGTCTGACTTGATTCACCAGGCCTCTTCAGTAGAAGACTCCACTAGCAATACTTGGCACTGTCCTTGTGAGAGTAACAATGGCTAACTGAAGAATGACAGTTTCATGATACAGACTTCCTGCTTTAAACTAAATGGAGGTTTATAGCCAGACATGGTAACAAGTACAACTATTTGCTTAAGATTGATATTTAGTACAACTGTTTTCTTAAGATGAATATTAGCTATGTTTTCCAGTGGACTAGACAATGTTAATCTCAGTAATGAACAGTTCTTCCCAGTTTATAGCAGTTCTTCCCGGTTTAAGACAATTTTTCCTGGTTTTTCCCACTGCCCTGTCCAAAACCGGTTTTTCCTACTGCCCTGTCCAAAACAGGTTTTCGAAAACTCTATGGTTCTTGCAGAACTCGACGCTTCTTACAGAACTCATCAGTTCTTGCAGAACTTGATCAATATCGCAGCCAGAACTCGACGGTTCTCGCCGAACTGAATCAATATCGCAGCCAAAACTTTACGGTTCTTGCAGAACTCGATCAATATCGCAGCCAGAACTCGACGGTTCTCGCAGAACTCAACAGGTTTTGCCATTTGATAAACCTTTTGTTCGATACGGCGCCTGATAGTTCCCCGTCCGTGAAAATCCGTTCATAAATATGATTAATGCCGTGGCAATTACTGGAATTCCGTGCACGTTTTGTTTTGTCTCGTGTTTTGTCGGCTGTTTCCATTCATTTTCATCAGCTTTGATGGCACCTTGGAAAGCGTTTTCTTAGTTGTCTTTTTCTTATCGAAATTAGACGGCATATGTGTATTTCTAATGCAACTAGCATAAATTACTACATTCTTCAGAACATTGTCATTGTTTCTAACGTGTTCTATAGGTCAAAGTTAGTATGTGGGGGATAAATCGTTATTCTGCTCGATTGCGAAATGTGGTTTTAGAGATACGCAAAGCATGACTTATTTACCTTTCCCTGAATTGAATTCAGTGCAAAGCCAATACCATCTGTTTATATTATATTATTAATGGTTATGTTGTTTGGGCCTTGGCTAGACCCTAAAAAATAATTATAAAAATATGAAAAAACTTTGAGCAAGAGATTTATATTCTAAGTCACAACAACAATTAATTATTTTATTAATTGAGTGCAAACTAATTGTAATTTTTTTTTTTAACAAGTTCCAGATGGCAAGTGGTCAAGGAAGCCATTGGCTTATCGAGAGTCCAACAGTTTACTAATCTATGTGTAGTCTGCCCTTATCATATATCTGTCAATTCTATTTTTAAACATATTCACACTACTAGCATTAACACAATCATTTGGTAGTTTGTTCCATTCATTTATCACCCTCTGTGAGAAAGGGTACTTTCTCATGTCCAACCTATACTGCTCCTTAACTAATGCTGCTTTATGTCCTCTGGTTCTACTGCCTTCTTTAAGTTTGAAGAACATATTCCTATCAACATCCTCATAACCGTTCACTATTTAAAACACTTCTACTTGGTCTTTGGTTTAGTTAAAATATTTATAAAAACAGTTACAATTAATTATTGAACTACAAAAAGACATTTTGTGACAATCTGCCACTGGACCCAATTGGTGTATAAACTTATAGTTATAAATCTCAAGACCAAGTTGGTGTATAAACTTATAGACCAAGTTGCAAGATTTTGTTTGTAACCTAATATATTATGTGAATTTCTACACTTATCTTAACGGGGGCTGGGATATGAAAAACAATTTAACAATCTGTTAACTTTGTGTGCTAATTAGCTAATGTTGACTTAAATTAATTGCATGAATTAAGTTACTATTAATGCTAAATGAATGGGTGATGTATAATTATGATCCTAATGAATGTGTTTTGAAACCCTGAACAAATTATTAAAATATATGTAAACAAATTATGGCATTAATATTAAATTACTGGGTGGTGTATATTTATGACCCTAATTAATATGTTTGTAAACTCTGAACACATTATGCAAATACCTTCATAATCATGGAAGTTATGGCCTGTTGTTGAAATGTGTTAGTATGTTGACTTTGAGCACTAATTAGCCAATATTGACTTGTTTATTGCATCAGTTGAGTTATGGAATGACCCCAATTACTGTGTTTGCAAACCCTGAACAAATTATATAAATATCTTCATAATCATGGAAGTTTTTTTTATTGAAATGTGTCGGTCTGTTGACTTTGCGTGCTAATTAGCCAATGTTGACTTATTAATTGCATCAGTTGAGTTACTATTAATGATAAATGACTGGGTGATGTATAATTATGATCCTAATTAAGGTGTTTCAAAACCCTGAACAAATTATTAAAATATATGTACTGGCATTAAAAAAGTTATTGAGAGAAAACACAAAAATGAGAGTATTTTCTCTGTATACGAGGTAAAATTTTTTTTAGAACTTTTGACATATTGAAAGTGTAATATCTTTGGATCTAATACAAATATACTAATAACATAAACAGTTCTGGTCCCTGGGGATGTTAACTTTAATGTAAATCATTTGCCAATGTTCTGTCATGATATGACATTTTTTTTGGAAGTACCTACCCCTTTGGCAGCAAAAGTTTTGGACTTTTCGGTAGCGAAATTTTTGGACTTTTCGGCGGCGCAATATATGTGTAATAACGCATTATTTTAAGATCTGCACAATTACCTATCAAGTACTTTCGAGATTCATCCAAGCAGCCAGCATATTTGCATTCACTACTCACTCCTGCAAGACAACCTAGACCACTTTGATCATCTATAGTCATCAGCGTTTTTCACTCAAAGCATCTTTTCTAATAATTTGTGTGCATTGAATTGATGAACTAACTGTTAGTGAATTGGTATATCGGGATTATCAAAGTCTTGCACAAAATGTTTCTTAAGATTTTTGCTAAAACAGCATATTCTATTAAGACTTCAAGTAGGTTGAATTTGATGCCACCCAGTATAATTCCAATCTACTTTTAGTTCCGAGTGCTTTTTCAGTTGCAGCACCACTCTGTGGAACTCATTCCTTGCTTTTACGTATGTAGGAAATATAACAACGTTTCACCATAAACTAAAACCCTGCCAGCTTAAACTTGTTTATCCTCCACAGCTCCTCAGCGTACCAATCCAGCTGTTTACAACTGGAGCTGTTTATTAATTAGGAACAGTGTAACCCCTTTCGCTTTGGTGCGCTGCCAAGCTTGGGTTTCCCAAGGAGTTTAGCGCAGTAGAAGTATTTTATATTATTATTATTATTAAAGTGGCGTGGTCTGTGCCTGTCACCATTGTCTGGCCCTTTTATTATAGAATATGGCGCGATGTTTTACCTTCACTATAATCAATTATCATTATAAATTGCATACATGCTTGGACTCAAATACAAGTCTGTGCATTTAAATGAAATACAAATTGTTTAACTTATACAAAATGCATTTTTTCAAAAAGGCAACAAAGCAAGCACAAATTTACATCAATTTAATATTAAAGTCTAGTAATGATAAAATATATTACAAAATAACAAGTTTTATATTATTCGCATTTGAAGTAGGCCTAGGCATTAAATCAGATGTTGATATTCATTTACAAAATAGTATTTGCATTTGACCATATTTCAATAACTGTATTTGCATCAGAAGCGATACCACTTTAATGAAATGCCTCTCATGCCGAATCGACCAAAATTCACTGCTGAAGCGACTAAATTGTTCTGCCGACGAGACCAAGAAAGTTTGGTCGGGTTTTCTAGCCGAAGAGATATAGTTGCTGAATCGTCCAGTTACCATTGCTGCTTAGCAGTTAGTCATGTTTGCTTGGAAGTGGAACTGAGTGGGTTAATTAATTAGAGCTTGATTAAATTGTTGGGGTTCGGTGATGCTGGTTATTGCCTCTGGTAGTGAGTTCCAATCTTTTTTGTCCTGGGAAAATTGTGTGACACATCGGTGACTATATTGTCTTGAAAGACACGACACGTCTCACGTTATCGGACAAAACTGTATGCAACGTAATACTAATAGTAAGGACATTATCGGAACTGTGAGTTTTAATTTATATTTAATGCGATGGCATTGCATCTTGTTTTCCGCGGTTCTCTGCTGGGGTATTTCTTTTGTTGTAGACGGGACATTGAGATATTTCATCCATTAAACTGTAAATCAGATTTTTAAATGAAAAAGTAAATTTATTGATCATCAAACATACTGCACATATTTTTTGTTTTACATTCACTATAATCATAGTACTGCTGGAGCTCAGTAGGTGGCGTTAGTGGTGGTGTGTTCAGAAACTTGAGCAAAATGTGTCCCCTCAGAGCCCCATTTAACTGCCTAATAACTGCCATAGCAGCTGACGTAGACCACCTATGAAAAAAAGTGTGCATGTGCCTGATCAGTGAAGCTGAATTATGCTGATATACATCGTGTTTTATTTCTTATTTTTATTCAAGGTGAACATTTCATAATTGTCGCAAATGCGAGATCCACCGGGAATCACGGAGAAGACATGTATACCTTTCATTATTCATTTATTAACATTAATAGACAATATTTTGGCTTGGCTAGCTCTGGCTAGTAACGTACAGCACTCCTAAAATTGATGCTCCCACGTGCAATGGCGTTAACAGTTCATTGTACTTTTGGCCGCTAGACGGTGCCGTCCATGCAGTGATACATTTCTATTACACAAATAATGATTTACGGCACTCATTTTTATTATTTAGCATCAGGTGAAGGGCGAACTAAATGATTTACAAACATAAATACACGTAAATTCTGCGTTGTATTGATATATTTACATAGTCTAGCAGGATCCTTAAGATAGAAAATGGCGCCACAAATTAGCGTGTTTAATTTATTTATTAAAGACGGTTTTGACGCATCTGAAAACATCAAAATAATGGGTGCGTTATGGGCGTTTACCCCCTGTTCACCTTATAAGGCATTACAAACACAATTTGCATATGAATCCTTAGTTTTTTGGCAGAAGAGCTCAGGTATGGCTATTTATTCATTGATTAAAATTTAGGCACATTCTGAGACATAAACTTTGTTTTACCGTTAACCATTTCCTCCAAAATTTCCCTTTAAATTCCTACTTGTTGGATAATGTGACCAAAACACTTCATAAACAGCTACGATAGACGCAGCAGCACAGACAACACAACGTGTGTGTATAGCATATGAACAAGTCATTATTAGATACATATATAATATATATATATATATGTATATATATATATATATATATATATATATATATATATATATATATATATATATTTATGTATATATATATTTATGTATATATATATATATATATATATATTTATATACAGTAGCGGAAAAAAATTATGCATTAAATGCATACAAGCTAAAAGAGCCACAATAATGTATGTAGAGATCCAAGTTTTATTAATTACAGCTTTAAAAAAGTGTCCAACTGCTCGTATTTATGTTCCAATCTTTACTGCTATTATTGTCCCTCACATGAAACTCATTGAAAGCCATTCTTCACCTCAGCATGAGATTGCAAACCCCCTTGGCCTTAACAAGAGTATGAACCCTATTGCCCAAGCTGCCTGTTACCACCTGAATTTCATCGGATGTCAAGTGTTCCCAGGCTTGGGAAACCATCTCCCACAATGCATTCAGGTTTCTAGGCGTCTTATCTTGCACCTTCTGCTTAAGAACCTGCCATAAATTCTCAATGGGGTTCATGTCCGGGGACTGTGCAGGCCACTTCGGTAGGAACAATATCATGGTCTGATATCCCTGGCACAGAGGTGGAGTTTGTTACCAATGTAAGGTTTGTTGTGAAACAAGATCTAATAACTTGCCTTCTCTAGCACGTGTGGACTTGGTTGAGCTGGGCACTTTCTGCTGAATCTATGAGGGCTTGGGGAATATGTATTTTGTTTAATGGAGACCGTGATTCAACCACAGGAGACCATGCAGAGCCATCCTGTTTAATAATGGTGTCATATAGAATGTGGACCCCAGGGAAAATGGTCCATTTTCCCTATATAATCGGACTCAGCGGATCCATATTCTATTATTGAATATGGACCCCCCTTTAGAATTTGGACCCCCGGTTGTCCATATTCCATTATGGAATATGGACCTGGGGGGGGTCCATTTTCTATGGGGGTCCATATTCTATGTCATATAGACATGGGGCAATTAACTTAAAAAAATAAATTAATTAAGTTACAATTAACTCAGAAATTTCCCAATTAAATTAGCCTCACACATTTAACAGGTAAATTAAATTAAATTAAATTAACCTCACAACTTGTTAAATTAAATTAACAATTAACTTTCATTGAATTAATTTTAAATAATTTCAATTAAATTACCAATACCATGATTGGTTTGTTTTACCGGATGGTCACTGCACTTGCCACCCATACAAACAGGTCTTGTGGGCGCCATGGAAGTCACTACTCCCAAGAGGATTACTGCCAACAATTCCCATGCAAAATAACAAGACAAAAAGAAGCCACTATCTGCTATAGGGGGGGGGACTAACTGGTGTCCCTGTCTGCAACATGACAAGCAAGTCAATGAAACATAATTACATTGCACAAATGTCTCTAAAACTTTAAAGCACACCTTGAAAGCACATTTTGAGAATTTAAGTAAACTATTTTTGTTAAATGGATTTTGTCATGTGGGGTTGTCTAAAAAAACTCCAGACTCCAGATACACTTTGTATTGCATCCCCTTGGATGGGTGATGAAAGCCAGAAAAGCAAGAGGAGTGAATACTCTTACATAATACAGCTGTAGCACCTGGCCAGACACACTCACAGTTCAGCTTATTCACTGATTGACACTGGCTGGACATTGACAGTGTTCAAACAACTAACTGGACCTGACTAGACACTTTCTCTGATATTGGTTGGGTGAACTTGGGTCACTGGCTGAGTGGCTGTGTTTAATGGGCACTATGATAATCAAATCTTACTCCTGACAGCAAACAGTGACCACCGGATTGCATAAAATAATATACCCAAAAAAAAGTTAATTGAAAGTTAATTGTGATTTTTTTAATTAAGTTAATTTAAAATAACCTCTTCCACTAAAGTTAATTAATTAAATTAAATTAATTTGTGATTTTCTAGAACATTAATTCATTAAATTAACTTAATTGAGTTAATTGAATTAACAAATTAACAATTGAAATTAAACCATGCCTGATATGGACCTCCATAGAAAATGGGGTCCATATTCCATGGGGGTCCATTTTCTGTATGACATTATATAGAAAATGGAGCCCCATAGAATATGGACCAGGGGTCCATATTCCATTACGAAATAGTTAACTGGTAGACAATGCATACATACTGTTGATTACCATAACTTATTTTTTACATGTTTTGTACTTTTGACAAGCATATGTTTAGTTCAAAATGTTGCTCTTGTTCTGTATAATTAACTGGAGGCAATGCATAGATACATGTATTTAGCTGAGAAGACAATAAGTGAATGAATGAATGCAAGTTTTTGTTATATTAAACCATTCCAACAAAAGGACAGATACTAGATTAATATTCACACATATAACAATTTATAGGGTCCATTTTCTGTGGGGTCCATATTCTATCTGACACTGGTCGTGATAAACACTGATTTTGAACTCCTTATTAAACTTTGTTAATCTTGATCTTTCTGTGTTTCCTTGACATCTTTCTTAAAATAATGTTGTTTATATTTTTCATATTCGTAATTATAATAAATTATTGCAGTGGCCTATAGTAACAACTCATAAATCAGCAAGGCTTACATATACCTGTCAAAAATTCTTCCATTTGTTGGTAATATTAGCGACATTGCATACATGATCATGTATACTGGTCAGGGTGGTTTTTGTCTTATGAAATAAATTATATAGTATGCCGTTTTGACAAAAAGCTGAAGACACTTTCGCGCATGGGATCGACATTCGAAATAAGTATCAGTTATTTCATTTACAGAGTGCAAAGAAGTTATTAGAAAAATTGTTTTCAGTTAGTGACTTACCACTATCGAACTACAGAAATGTGGCTCTCAAAATGAGGCTAGGGACGGAATTCGAAGAAAGAACGTCTTGAAAAATCCTCAGTGTACTGTAATATACAACGCATTAAATATATAAACATTATGAGGCCGTTCGATTACATTCCTGTTGTGATTATTACAGTTGTGGACATTCTGTCCGATATAGTGAAATATTTCTTGTTTACGAAATGCACCGATGTGTCATACCAGTAAGGGCACCTTTGCGCACTTTTGCAATAAAAATAGCGCTGGAGCATCTACATCTATATTATAGACTACATGAATAATTGGAAGAACCATTCATATTACTTGTAGAGATAATGAACAAATAAGTTGAGTGACGTGGGTAAGTCTGTGTCTATGGATGCTGTCCATGGGTTTGCAGTTACCTACATTAGTAATACAGTTTTTTCTTATCTGCTTTTAAAACTGGAGGTAGTTTTATTGTTGGAAATTTCGGGGCTTGAGGAATTCTAGTCTGTAACTCTCCGTGGAACGAAACTATACTTGAACACTTCTGAGTGTATTGCTGTGGGAATGGAGTAACAACAGTCGCTCAATCTAGTGTGGTGAGTAGACGTTTTAAGGTAGTCTGGCAAACTGACAGCGATTTTATGGTGTATGGGTTTGTGGAAGACCAACGTACTAGTAACACTGGATTCTCTAGAAAAACCATCTAGTACAAAACGGGCAGCCCTGTGTTGGATTTTTTCAATTTGATTAATTTGATATTTACGGCATGGGTTGCATACGGCTGAGGAATATTCGAGCTTAGGCCTGACAAGGGTGGTGTATGCTCTTGCCTTTACTTGTGAACACGTATGTAGGCTTCTTTTGGTTAGCCCGATAGTGTTATTTGCTTTACAGGTGATGTTATCGATGTGGGTTTTCCATTTAAGATCTCGCTGTAATTCGACTCCAAGATATGGATGGTGACTGACAGGCTCGATAGTGACACCTTCCACATAATCCATTTTTAGTGGGTTTTGGGTTGTATAGATTTGGAGTGTATAGTATTTTTCTGGATTAAAAATCATTGGCCATTTCCGGGTCCAGAGTGACTTTTTACAGAGATCATTTTGAAGAGTAACTGTGTCAACAACAATTTCAGTTGTCCTGAACAGCAAACAGTCAACAACAAATAGCTTAATGTAGGAAGTAATATTTTCTCCAATACCATTTATGTATACTAGAAATATGAGCAGTGCAAGCATAGTACCCTGGGAATGCTAGAAAACATTTGAATTTTGTGTGAAGCGTCACCATCAACTACAACCCACTGTGTCCTATTTGTAAGCGAAAAACTGATCCAACGCCATGTCTGTCCCTGGATGCCAGTGTTTTAGTTTGAGACGGAGCCTCTGGTGAGGGACAGTGTCAAACACTTTGGAGAAATGTAGGATTAGAACATCTGCCTCTTTATGGTTGTCTAAAGATCTTGCAAGAGAGCCAACGGTTGAGAGTAACTGACTTTCACATGAATGCTTAGCATGGAAACCATGTTGGGAATTGATTAGGATGTTGTTTTTATCAAGATGTGCCATGATAGAGTGGCATAAGACGTGTTGGGAATTGATTAGGATGTTGTTTTTATCGATATGTGCCATGATAGAGTGGCATAAGACGTGTTGGGAATTGATTAGGATGTTGCTTTTATCAAGATGTGCCATGATAGAGTGGCATAAGACATGTTCCATGATTGTACAGCACAAAGATGTGAGAGAAGGTAACCCTCTCACCTTTTTTGTTTAATGGTATATATATATATATATATATATATATATATATATAAATATATATATATATATATATATATATATATATATATATATATATATAGCAGTTTGCTGCGCACGCATTAAGTACTTCTGATCAAAGATTCTAGAGTACTTGGTATTATAAACTCTTTACTTCTGATACTGTCAAATGTGGGCGTGGCGGGCCGTGGAGGGAGAATCTTGGAGCAGCAGTGATTTGAAATTAGTTCAGTGAATTGTCAGAAAAAAGCGTGGAATATTGATTAGAATAAGTATTACTATTACACACACACACACACACACACACATATATATATATATATATATATATATATATATATATATATATATATATATATATATATATATATATATATATATATATATATATATATATATATATATATATATATTAATATTAAACATATATTAAGAAACAGTTTGTGTTGTTGTTAATGCATTAATTTACGTTAAAAAATAATATAAAAAATTATGCCATTTAAAAAAATCATGGACACCATTTATTAAATTTCATACATTTCTATAGAAAATGTTAAATGTTTATATTATATGGTGCACACAGAGGATGCTTAATAAATGACGCAGATATCATTTCTGCGTGCTAACACAAAACTGACATACATGAAACAGACATAAAAAACTTGTCTAATTATTATACTATATGAATAACGGAAATACTGGCACAACACACTAAATTAGTTATCAATTGACATATTTTCTTCATGCTAAGACAAAACTCATGCACGTGGAATATACCAAAATAAATGTGTCTAAATACCTTACTATGCTAATAGCTGAAATCCTGGCACAACGTACTAACTTAATTATCAACGGATATAATTTCTGCATATCATTTCTGCATGCTAACAAAAAACTTACATACATGGAACACACATTAAAAACGTGTCTAAATATTATACTATACTAATAATAGAAATTCTGGCACAACATACTAAATGAAAATCTTGTCTATATTCTAACAAAAATATGTTGTACGTGGAGCATATATAAATCTAAATCTCTTACTGCAATTTTATAGGCACAGTTTTCATGTTGATGCATTATTCATCTATGGTAACAATTTTCATTGTTTCTAATAGTGGTAGTGTATTTCTAATAGTGGTAGTGTATAAACTAATCGATCACTTCACACTTGCTTGCCCGAACTGCCAGCGCACCTACTGTTTTCAGCGTGCCAGTGCGCATCGCGCCAGCACACTGAATACAGTAAGCCCTATTGTTGTTACCCACGCGTGTTGATAAGTTTTGACAATTTTCTCACGGAAAGTGCCAACAACTTTAACCAAACTTGTGTCATAGAGTATAGCAATATGAAGGTTAGGTGTGTGTGCACTTTAATTAGATACAGCTGAAAATGTACTCATAATTGAATAACAAACGTTTCGCGGATAACCTTGAGAGTGCACACAACGACTTGTCAATGTCAGTGACAAAGTGCTGTAAAACACGTGCTGTAAACAGCCACAACGACTTGTCAACGTCAGTGGCACAGTGCTGTAAAACACGTGCTGTAAACAGCCACAACGACTTGTCAACGTCAGTGGCACAGTGCTGTAAAACACGTGCTGTAAACAGCCACAACGACTTGTCAACGTCAGTGGCACAGTGCTGTAAAACACGTTCTGTAAACAGCCACAACGACTTGTCAACGTCAGTGGCACAGTGCTGTGAAACACGTGCTGTAAACAGCCACAACGACTTATCAACGTCATTGGCACCCTGCTGTAAAACACGTGCTGTAAACAGCCACAACGACTTGTCAACGTCAGTGGCACAGTGCTGTAAAACACATGCTGTAAACAGCCACAACGACTTGTCAACGTCAGTGGCACAGTGCTGTGAAACACGTGCTGTAAACAGCCACAACGACTTATCAACGTCATTGGCACCCTGCTGTAAAACACATGCTGTAAACAGCCACAACGACTTGTCAACGTCAGTGGCACAGTGCTGTAAAACACATGCTGTAAACAGCCACAATGACCCAAGTTTTTAATTGATGTCCCCATTCACTTGGACACCTCCAACATGGTGACATACATAGATGAGCCATTCGCTATGTGGAGGGTGAACATGATATCAATTAAGCCTTGAAACCAACAGTAGACCAAATGAGTTATGCCCTGAAAACAAAAGTAGGCCAATTGGGGTAAAGCAGTAGACAAAATGGGTGCAGACCAAGTGGGGTAGGACCGAACAGTATTGGGTCTAGTGCTATATCAAACAATATATATTATTATTACAACAGACAACACTGGCAGAATAATTAATATTAGAACAAACGCTTGTTTAACAGGAACATCTTGTTTAATTAACAGGTCATCGTATACATAAGATATTGTGTGATGAAAATAAGTTTTAGTCAGATCTGTACTTTGATGAATGCCAGCATATTGTTGTGGAATTACCTGCAAGTGATGCCTCCTGTAAGTTCTGTATTGTTTGTTCCCAGCTGCTGGAAGCCTCTGTCCTGGAGCTCTGCTGTTGGTTCAACACAATCGTGCCATGAAGTTACCATTGGACACAACCCCTCCGAGATATGGTCCACCAACAGTATTCACCACATTTACAAGTAAGTAACAACATACACTGATCTCAGGCTTCACGGTGTTCTCGCATAGCTTGGCGTGTACAAATCTTAGTTTCCTGAATGGGTACTCTCTACCAGCTGGTGATGTGTTTGAATTAGTGGCTATGTACAATACCAGTGTGTTCATGGTATTCTCTACAAGTTGGTGATGTGTTTGAATTAGTGGTTATGTACAATGCCAGTGTGTTCATGGTATTCCTTTATTGATGGCTGTGATGGCCAATATCATACGAATGTATATTCACTTCTTCTTAAGACCAGGATCAAAATATGAATTGAAATAACCAACATTTTTAATATATGTCCCTCCCCACTTGGAGGCATCCCATGTAGTGACATACAGTTTAAAAAGTTGAAACCCTGGATAATATTAAAAATTCAAATAATACACTATCAGTTGTGGCAAGAGCAATGGGTCACACATTGTTGTTATCAGACAGGTCACCTGCCTTATTTTTAATTATGGGATCTATGAGCTCAGACGGATATATTCTGTGAGCACGTGGACCAGTTACTTAGGTATGCAAATCCAAGTAAACCTTGTTTTGAAAAAAGACTTTAATATTGATCTACTTAAACAGGAAACACATGTTGGAAAAAAGTGTTTTCTAAACTGTATGTATGATCTAGGATTATATCCTTTAATAGAAAGACCGAGCTGAATTACCATCAACTCGTGCACCATAATATATAATAATTTTACCAACTAAATTAACTACTCTGCTAATAGCGGGTTACTAATTAGTGACATTTGTGACCACTATTTGTCTTATGTAAATATGAATTTGAAATGTTTTTTATTCTAAGACGTTTAGAAATGTACGAAGCTTGAAAGAGAACACTATACTTATGTTTATGGAAAGTTTGAGGCAAGAAAAGTTGAGAAATGTTGTATACGGATTATGTTAACATAGTGTATGCTAATTTTATGAACACATTCAATATATTGTACAACCTCCATTGCCCAACGAAGAATGTAAAGATTAAGGACAATTGTAGAAAAAAACTGGTTGACTAATGGCTTAAACAATGCATGTCGGAAGAAAAATCAACTTTATAGATTATTTCTTCGATATAAAACTGAAAGCTCCACATCTCAATACAAAACATGCAAAAACAAACTGATTTTTATATTAAGATATGCTGAAAAGGCGTATTACAATGAACTGCTGGCAGAAAAGAGAGGAGACATTAAAGAAACATGAGCAATATTGAACACTGTCATTTGTAAACAACGCCAAACGATCAAGTATTCTACCCATATAATGTGTAGAGATATAGACATATCCACTAATAAAGATATGGTAAATTAATTCATTAAGTTCTTTACAAATGTTGGTTCAGATTTAGCCAAAAACATTACAAATCCTAATAAAAAATACCTCTTATTATTTAGGAGATAGAACTGGAAACTGTCTATTTAAAACCCATTGATGAGCATTAGGTTATTAACACTGTAAAAGCGTGTACAAAAAAGAGTATACAGCGCATTTATGGTATGTGTCGGGGGCGTACAGTATAACAATCCTGTGTAAATACGGTAGTAAAAAAAATTGTTTACAGTATTGTTTCTTAAGTTACCACTTTTTGCGTATATGTTGTCACCGGTTTATGTGGTCCACGATATTCATTTATGATTGTCATTGATATGTATTTAGACAAATAATCCCTTCATACAGGGCTAAAGAAGGAATTATGTAATACAATGATGGGGCTAAGCTTAATCGTAAGGAAAACATTGTATGTTAAAGTTCAAACTTATGGAATAGCATTTTAAGTAAGTGTCCAGCGTTACCAACGGAAAGGCCTACCTCCAGAAAAATACCAAAGATACACCGTGTATAAATATTTCATATATACAACTGCCTTGATGGCGGTATCAATATTCAAGATATTTCCTGGTCTGGGGCATGTCCAGCGTCACTGGCGGGAAAACTAAATAAACAACCGTCCAGAGCACAAAATACAATGACTCACAGGAACTACAGGTGTCAGATACATGTTGTTCTTCCTATATATGAAAGCAAAGCAACAAATACTTTAGTAAGACCAATTATTTTCCGAACAAAACGTGGTGATGCTGGACACTTGCTGGTTACTGGTAAAGGTAAAACTTCTTTACGACCCATTTTTGTTGCATAAGAGCTCTCAGTTTGCAAAAACAATATAGGGATGCTAAGACAACAATAGAATGTAATTTCGGTGAAATTGGTAAGCATATTTGGGGAAATGTGGCCTTCAAGTTCAATGGTGACGCTGGATATGTGGTGATGCTGACAAGCCTATTCATTCATTCACTGAAGCAGGATAAGGGTTCCAGGCTTTCAACACTAAACATACTGTATGTAACATCTGAATCAATCAATCAAGCAATCATTGCAATCTCCCAACCCTAGCTGCCAGCCTGCCATGCTGGGTAATGTTTGAGCAATTTCCAGGGGTTTATACCAACTTTTTTGAGTTTTTCTCAGTTGGCAGCTAGCTTGCAGAATATTGATCAAAAGTGTGAAAAACATCCTATCCTTGAGCTAATAATTAACTGTCCACCAAGCAGCAGCCGAGCAGTATGGGTCTACTATGGGATAATCAGACTGTGTTATATGACAGTGTCATTGCTTTTCTGTTTCATTCCAATGAATATATGAAACTTCTACATCCTACTGGAATTGTGTCAGGTTAATTTAATTGGGAATTTTTTTAGTTAGAAGGAAAATAGTTCCTATGGAAAATGTAGTAGTAATTGCTTGAAATGTAATAGTAATATATTACATTGCCTTCAGCATGTAATAGTAATAGTAATAGAAAGGAAACTAAGTAATACTAATAAATATATTACATTGTAATGTAATAGACTCGAAGCCTGGACTCTGGACATACACTTATGGAAAGGTGTATCTATGCATTGTGAAATGAACTCATTGTTTGTACAAGACATGCAAGTTAATACAAAACATGTTTGTATACCCTTATTTCAAGGACAATATAATTTACTTGATAAGTTTTGCGAGAAATAAGTCAGAGAATTACAGACCAGTGAGCTTAACGTCACTGATTTGTAAATTATTAAAAATGTTAATTAAAGACCATATGATGGACTTCCTTGTTAGGCATAAATTATTAAATTTATCTTAACATGGATTCCTAAAAGCGAGGTCATGCTGAACAAATATGTTATGTTTTTTGGAAGAAATCACTAAGTGGATAGACGAGGGATCGCCAGTAGATATTATCTACTTAGATTTTCATAAAGCTTTTGACAAAGTGCCACATCAAAGATTACTATTTAAATTAAAAGCTCGTGGTATCGGGGATGGCATAATTGACTGGATAGAACAATGGCTGACTGACAGAACTTCAGAAGACAGCGTGTTCTACTGTAGATGGAGAAGTTTCAAACTGGAAATAAGTTTTGAGTGGGGTACCACAAGGATCAGTATTAGGACCTTTATTATTCTTAATATATATCAATGACTTGGACAACAATATAACAAGTAACGTACTCAAATTTGCGGATGACACAAAACTGTTTAGAAAGGTTAACACTGATGATGATAAACAACATTTACAAAACAATCTAGACAGATTAGTGAAATGGTTTGATAAATGGCAGATGTTGTTAAATTTTGGGAAATGTAAATGCCTACATAGAGGACATGGGAACTTGAATGTAAACTATAAAATGGGAGATACTGTTCTGGGTACTACTGTAAAAGAAAGGGACTGAGGAGTTACAATAAGCACTGATATGAAACAGTGTGGTATTGCAGCCTCAAAGGGTAATACAATTATTGGGTTGATCAGGAGAAACATAACATACAAGGAAAAAAACTAATTAGACCTCTGTATCAAGCAAATTCCCATTTAGAATATTGTGTTTGATATCAGGAAGTACTCATTTTCACAGAGGATAATAAACGAATGGAACAAATTGTCTACAGAACTGTTAGCAGCGTGAATATGTTTAAAAACAAGGTTTACACATATCTCAGGAGGACGGGTTACACGTAGATGAACATTGTTGGACTCTCGATAAGCCAATGACTTCCTTGTCCACTTGCCATATGGGCCTTTGGCTTGGATGGCATAAATCTTGTTAAATAAGTATTTATATTATGAATTCATAGTTTTATTACCTTAATGACAACAATTGTTCTTGTTTATTTCCTTCGATGAAATCCTCGTCGTGAAGATTACCTTACTCCAAGTTCTCCAACGACATTCACCAGTTACACTAGGGTCAGATGCCGGCGCTACAAATATCACACTGACTGATGACTCCCCATGAATAGGTTATATCATGCCCCGAAGAACGTCAATGGTTTGAGGAACGTTTATGGGCTCTCGAGAAATAGTTCCTGTGCAACACAGGCATTGAGGAAGGAGCATGACAGCCAGGACAGGCATTACTCCCACAAACAACGTTCTACCAATGTCAGTATGGCATGCTGACGTAACGCTGAGGAAGGACGGGCAGAGCCCTTCAAAAACATGAAATAAGAAAGGGCCTCGCTGCCCATGAATAACTTGTGATGGAGCTGCAACATATTCTAGTAAAAACAAGGAGAACATTCTCCACAGGACGTCACTTGAAGAGCTATCGGACAGAAAGCATGGTCGTTAAGATGTTGCAGCTGCTCGCAGGACGAAACACAGTACAATGTGTGAAGACCGCTTGTCTGCAGTTAGAAGTGAATAAGTTGATGAATAGACCGCATCACTCTACATTCCTCCCATACATGCTTATGAGGAGGTATCAGAGTGGGAGATATACTAAAGGCTGATGTCAGTCAACTCTACCACTAGCAATGCAGACAACTAGCTACCCAATGTTTTATAAAGGGCGGCTGACAGGTTGTCGAGGTTAGGCGAATGTGGCCTCTACATCGCCACTGAACTGCCAAAATCTCTCCAGAATCGAAAACACACATACAATAAGGAAAGACGCCAAGTGCTAACAGAAAAATGATGCACATAAAAACGCGTACATAAAGCACATGTACATATAGCACAGTACATGACCAGTCACGTGGTTATCTCGGCGCAATATCCTTGCCGGACTTTGCCGAGTACATTCCACATCCAGAAGCAAATTACGTTTTTTTAATAATACATTATTTGTTTTACCTGCTACAACACCAATTGTAATTTTTTGGGGACATTGGCCCAAATATGAATTTCTATGGTGTGGGTGGAGTCAATGGGTGAGCCTTGGAACTGTTAAATGTAAGAAGTGGGGTATATCAGGGATACATGTTAGGTCCAAACTTATTTACACTCCATATTAGCGGTAGCTGTAGCGTTTAAAAACTAGGTACATCTACATTCTGCGGATGACACAATTATATTTTGCGCCAGTAATAATTTAAAAGAACTACGAGCTATGCTAAATGGAGTACTTGACAAAATGTCTGCATGGTTTGCTGTTAACAAATTATAATTGAACCTGCCAAAGACATATGTTATTCCAGAACCGTCCACTTGATACTAAAATTAATATCTTCATTAATAATCAACAAATAACCATAGCATGTATAACCAATGGTCTGGGTGTATATATTGATGACAATCTGAAGTGGAAATATCAAATAAATACGGTAAGCCCGTAACATTAAAACTGACGAAACTTGCAGCAATGATTTACAAGGAAAGTTGTCTCATTGATAGAAATGGAATGCATGTGTTGTACTGTTCTATGTGTTTACCACATTTAAACTGGTGCTATGAAATATGGGAAAATACACCACAAACATACATAGCATTACTATGATACAGAATGAGTCATTTGGTTAGTAGGTGGAGTAAAATATCAGGTGTTTGTTTATGCCATCACCCCCGCCATTGATTCAGGTAGGGGTGGTGGAGTCGCATTTTTTTTTACCTGAAACATATCAAGTAGACATTATTCGTACACCTCAATACCAAAGCTTTGAGGTAATATGTATTCTTATAAAACATTCATCCATATCTACTAATTTTATATCCATATATCGTCCTCTTGCAAGCACAAATACATTGTTTGTGAATTTCCAGGTTTTCTTGAAATCATCTTACAATTCCAAAAAGACCTTTACATGTTTGGCGAGTTCAATGTCCACCTTGATTTACCAAGTCTAAATGCTAGATCATTCATGGATGTCCTTCAAACATATGCATTACATCAACATGTTTCATTTCCTACACATGTTCATGGTCACTGGCTCGACTTGTTTATTACTAGATCTACTTGCATTAACATCAAGGTAGTATATCCTACTGATGGTTTATCAGATCACCATTGTGTCATTATTGATTTGTGGTTGCAAGTCTGGTCAAAACCTAGACAAAATTGATTATAATTCGACTGATAATAAAATTAACACAAATACCCTTCATGATGATCTTGCCAATTCTGATCTTTTGATCCAATGTATATCTACATTATGCGAGCTTGTTGAATGAATGAATAACTTTGTTTTGGTAACACATACATTTTAACATATTTACAATATGAGTTGAGTCACTGATTAAACAAATAGCGGTGCAACCATGGAGATCCTCTAGAAACCCTGTGGGGCTTATGATGAGGACCCCCAGAACAATAAATCAACATGGAACACTGTTTCTAGCAAAATAAAAAAAATACATAAAATTTTAGCAACAGTGATTCAACAAATTTTGCTTAAATATTAACATACTTTTTGTAATGTTATGAACAAATAATCCATTGATAACCTATCTTATTATTACAAATTAATGCATTGAAATGTGAACATGAAAACATTAAGTAATGCGTGATCCTGAATATATTAAATGCTACATGAACATGAATACATGGTCTTCTCTACCATGTCAAAATAAAGGTTAATCAGTATTATGAAACATTACTTGTACAAGTTCGCCCTCCATTGCCCTGGATGTCTCTAGAAACAGTTGTAGGGAGACGTCGTCATCGATATCTTGAGAGAATTTGGTAATGAAATACATACAATTATACAAACATTATATCAACTAATTCTGAAAACCCTCTCCAGATGTGGAAATCCATAAACACAATTCTACATTAGCAGAAATTGTAGGGAATCAAAAGGCATATTTTGTTGGCAATGCACCTAAACGAATTAGTGAAAACTAACAATTTCCAACTATGATACAACATGTTACGCGCTAGTTGTCCACGCAAACAGTGCCTATCACGCAATAGTCTTCCAAGTAGTGCTACATGCATGCATAATACGTTGGTACAGCAACGTTCTTAGCCCATGTTCCTATATAGTCTGGTACATGTGGCGTACCGTACAGCTTTGTTATGCTTGACAGGAAAGGTTGGATATGTAGTAGAGAAGTTCCAAAAATGGACGCCAAAACTGCAGTTATAGACATACAGGGAGTGAATGCTACTACATGTATAGATTAAACAGTAACCACCATAGATGGCATAAACGTACTCGGTAATCTTGTGTAATCTGCAATAATTTTGGAGAAACTGTACTCGTACTGAATTACATTGGTAAAAAGGCCAAATAAATGTATAGTCAGTAGTCCCTGCCTTCAGTGGACACACCTTTATCCAAGCAAAAGTGTCCTTTCATGGCAGGTGTCCTCTCATCAGAGGACAAGCACGTCGGGGTGGAGGGATTCACCTGAGTCCTGTGTATATGGTTGAATTATGTCCAGGCATTATCTATTAACAATGTAAGATGTTCACATAATAAGAATATCACTGAGGTATTACAAAATAAGTAAAATAAAAAGGACACTTTTAGAACTCAAACAAAATAAAAAACAAAATGTATCTCAATACCACCACCAAAAAAACCATGTCACACAATAGACACAAAGGTTCCGAGAGACCATGTCACACAACAGTCTCGGAGGGGACATGAAACGATGACGCATCAGATCCTTGACACATTCATGTTGATGTGAAGACTGTTTGAGGTCATCATACACTGTCTTGCGTCGCTTAAAATATTTCAGATCGCATCGTCCACCCACTCTTTCGTGATGGCGTCCCTCTCCAACCGTATTCTTGTGATCTGGTACTTTCCACAACAAGGACCACAACCGCACATTAACACAACAGCTCGACAAGACTGTCCGGTGTTTAATCCCTTCAGTATGTCGACATGCTTTTCGAGACTCGGTATTTTCCTCTTTGACGAACTAGCCATTCTCGTGATGATGCAAAACACGTATGTCGCTTCAAAATATCTAGTAATAGAAATTGCGCAGTTGAATTTCGAAAATGTTAGTTCACACGTGAATTCTCGTTTTCATGTGACTGCGTGAATTCGGGAAGATAATCTCTCAGATAGGCTCGCCGTTTTGAAAACAAAATCGAGAAAAGTCATTTTGGAAATCCCCTTGGTTTCTTTTAAATGCTGATGACGTTTCCATATTAACATGACCGTTTTTGTTAACTGAGGCAGTATTTTGGAGATAGTTGCGTCCCGGACTCAAATTCAGCGAGTGATAAAGGGGGTTTGTTTACAGGTCATGATTTAAATTGTTTATATTGATGAACATATATGAGATAAAGTGATAAATTTATATAAATTACATACATAAGGTAATATCAGATATAGTTGTAGTAAACGCTTTCTGTAAAAAGTAACTAACAGCACGATTTTAACATAAGTTGGTATACGCTGAGTCAGTCATTGTTTTGTTTGCACAGTGTTCTGTGTATTCGCTAGGCGGCATGCATTTTTTTTGGCTCATGCGAGCTTAGTAAAAAAGATATAGTTAGCAAGTATATTATTGTCAATATGAAATGATATCTTAATAACCCAGCCTAAAGTGTTCTTTTGAACACAAAAACAACATTATTAAGACTAATTAGCCAAATTAAGACTAACTTATGTGATGGCGCCGTGCAAACGGCAGTTAAAGGCCACCAGGCATTAAATATGTGGCAGTTGCAGCAACTGGGTGGATTTCGTCAAGTCCGGGTGTGAGAAGTCTTTACTTTAGTTTTGAGTGTAGGGGATGTGCGAAGGTGAATGAACTAGAGGTGGACTTGGAACAGCTGAGGCAGCTCATTGTGACAATGGTGGGAAGGGAGCAGGTGGGTTCTACAGTGGTTCTGGTGTGGTGGTGCGGGTGCGGGGGGGGGCAGTAGATGATTAATTGGGGAAGACAATGAAATAGATGCTAGGGAGAACTCATCTCAGCCTGTGAGGAGGCTGAGAGGAGGAACGGTGACAGGTCGTAAGGAGACAGGAAGGAAGGAAACCGGAGGGCAGAAGACGAGAGTGAAGGCGATGAGAGTGAGAGAGATGGGAGGGAATGCGAAAGGAACGAAGGTGTTAGGAGTGAAGGCAACATGGGCGCAAGATAGCCAGGAAACGGGAAAGTTGACAGATTGATGGATGGGAGCGAGATTGATAACAGTCTGCCAGGTGACAAGACTGCAGGACAGAATATGACGGAAGGGATCCAACGCAAGAGCTATTCTGATGTAGTGATAGAGGGGGTGAGGAAGAGAGCGAGGGTGTGTGTGGGGGACTCGATCGTTTGGAAGACCGACAGAGTCTTAAACAAGGGAGATGACGTTGTAGTTTGCTTGCCTGGGGCCAAAATAGAGCCAATAACTGAGAGGGTAGAAAACATCATGGGTTTAGGCAAGGGTGGATCGGTTTTAGTGCACGTAGGAACAAATAACGTAGAGAGGAGGGTAAAACTGCAATAGTTAGGAAATACAGGCAGTTAGTCAGAACACTAAAACAGACGCGGATTAAGCAGATCATTTTGTGAGGAATTTTACCAGTAATGGGAAGGAGGGGTCTGACGTATCCACATTGCCAGGGGATGGCAATTAAAATGCTAGTCCATAAGCTATGTAGGGAAGAGGAAGTTGTATTTAGCTTTATCTAAGTGGAAAGGATACAGTAGTGTTTGTGGATGAACTCTCAGCAGCAGTAGACAGTGGCATGAGTAGCATAACAAATCTTTTTGGTAGCAACCATTGTTTAAATTAAAAGCGCGGGGTATTAAACAAACAGGACAAGAGGCCACTAGTACACACAAACCAGTAACAAAATGTCCGGAAAACATATTTGAAGTTGGATATAAATGCGTGGGTTTAAATGCATGGAGCATAGTAAATAAGAAAAACGAATTAAACATTATGGTAGAAGATATTGACCCTCACATAATTGGAATAACCGAATCATGGACCAACATACGTAATAGATGCTGAATTAGGACTGACATGATACGTAATGTTTAGGAGAAATCTAATAGGAAGAAGGGGAGGGGGAGTTATTTTATATGTTAAATGTTAAAGAATCTGTTCAGACTCATGAAATACAATTAGAAAGGGAAGCAGATTGCGATGAAGCTGTTTGATGCAAAATAGTTTATGGAATTTCAACATTAACTATTGGATTAGTTTAACAAAGTCCAAACATAAACGAAGACGATAAAAAAAATGCTACAAAGGATTAAGCGAGTAAAGGGAAATATATCATAACGGGATAGTGTAACCATAGACACATACAATGGAAATCTCTAGAGAGTACACGGGGTGCTGACCAACAATTTCTATTTTTAATTCAGGATAGCTTCCTTACCCAGCACGTGCTAGAACCAACTAGGGGAGAGAATGTATTAGATATAGTTTTGCAATCACAAAAAAAAATAGTGGACAATGTAAAAATGCATGAACTATTGAGCAACAGTGATCATATTCAAATATATTTTGACATCAAGCTAAAATCAGAAAGTAAAAATAATAAACGTACAGGGGAAATTTCCACAAAGGTAACTATAATGATATGAGAAAATACTTAGCTAAGCTAGATTAGAATAGCATGCTGAGGACTAAGACCGCATTTGAATGTTGGAACATCCTAAGATATGAACTTTAGAGTATCATCGATAAATTTGTTCCCTTGAAAAAACAAGGAAAACGATCTACAAAGAAACACTTGTCAAAAGAAGCTATTAGAAAAATAGTGTTCAAACAAACTATGTGCAGGGTTTATAGGTGTACCAGAAAGGATGAAGACTAACAATTACAAAGAGGCACTTAATGCAACTACAACTGAAATTGGTCGATCTAAAAGAAGATATGAGCAACAACTAGCATGTAGCATGTAGCATGTAGCATGTAGCATAAAACAATTACAAAAAAAATTGTTATTCATATGTCAGGAGTAAACAAAACGTCAGAGACAAGGTCTGACCTCTAGAAGACATTGCTGGAAATATAATATCACAAGATTTGTTAATGGCAGAAGACCTAAATGTTTACTTCAGTTCAGTGTTTACCAGAGAGGATATTAGTTCATTACCAGTTCCATATACAAAAGTTCAGAAAAACTCCACAAATGGTAGCTAAGAAAATAAAGGCAAGAAAAGATAATAAATCACCTGGAGTGGATGAAATTCCTCCAAAACAACTAATGGAAACAGTGGAACAAATTAGTATACCATATTATCTACTTTTAGATTTTGAGAGAGCTTTTGACAAAGTGCCACATCAAAGAGTTGTACTTAAATTAAAAGCCCATGGTATCGGGGATGGCATAATTGACTGGATAGAACAATGGCTGACTGACGGAAGACAGCGTGTTGTGGTAAATGGAACGGTTTCAAACTGGAAATCAGTTTTGAGTGGGGTACCACAAGAATCAGTGTATATATATATATATATATATATATATATATATATATATATATATATATATATATATATATATATATATATATATATTTATATATGTGTGTGTTACGAATAATAAAAGTCCGAATACTGATTCTTGTGGTACCACACTCAAAACTGATTTCCATATGTATATATATATATATATATATATATGTATGTATGTATGTACGTACGTACGTACGCACGCACGCACGCACGCACGCACGCACGCACGCACGCACACACACACACACACACACACATATTACATTTGGCGTATGAATGCGTCTTACATGTAGGCAACACAATGTGAATTTTAATTACGATTGGTGAAGGGTTTGTGTCAAAAATACACTGCAACTTTAGGCTGTCATTCAACTTATGCTTAATTCATTCACGTTGGTGTAGCAGACGTAATTCGTTTATGTTAACCAAAATCTCCCCTTTGAAGTTATGAGTGGCACTGTCGTACTTATATGCATGTCATCTATTTCTTTGGGGATTTTTAAAAACTATATAATTTTGCATTTTTTGGTTATTTTTTTCACATTTACATTTTTTTTTAATCTTGTAACATAGCCAAATATAAAAATATTAATCTGGAAGAGTATATAGTATTTTAACTAGAATATGTGAAGAAATGGTTAATTTATCTTAAAACTTTTACTGAAACTAATCAACTGAAGACAAGATACCCCAGCATAATCTACATAATCTATTAGTATGTTACTGAAATTGGATAAATAATTGATAATGAATGTTCAAAATTAGAAATAAATAATAGTTTTGTCCAGGTGAATCACCATAATAGAGAAAAATTATATTAGTGTAGGCAACTGGAATTTATGTGAATAGCATCCATAGGCATAGTAGCCATGTCACTCGGGGTTATATAAATCTCTCGTCATTTTAACAATTAATGTGCAATTTTTTTAACCTATATTCTCAAAGGTGGTTAGCAGGCCACAATGCTAATATCTTAAAAAAATTCCCAATTCACAGTTATGATAAATGATTTTGATGGTCACATATTTATTTTTCCCTTGTAACTGTTGAAGTATATACCCTTATAAACCCTTACATTTCTAGAATGAGATTTGGATGTTGTAGGTATAGAGAGTGTGAGGGAACTAGGCAGTAGGTCTAGAGTGTGTGTGAGGGAACTAGGCAGTAGGTATAGAGTGTGTGTGAGGGAACTTGGCAGTAGGTATAGAGTGTGTGTGAGGGAACTAGGCAATAGGTATAGAGTGTGTGAAGGAACTAGGCAGTAGGTCTAGAGTGTGTGTGAGGGAACTAGGCAGTAGGTATAGAGTGTGTGTGAGGGAACTAGGCACTAGGTATAGAGTGTGTGTGAGGGAACTAGGCAATAGGTATAGAGTGTGTGAGGGAACTAGGCAGTAGGTCTAGAGTGTGTGTGAGGGAACTAGGCAGTAGGTATAGAGTGTGTGAGGGAACTAGGCAGTAGGCCTAGAGTGTGTGTGAGGGAACTAGGCAGTAGGTCTAGAGTGTGTGTGAGAGAACTAGGCAGTATGTCTAGTGTGTGTGTGTGTGTGTGTGTGTGTGTGTGTGAGGGAACTAGGCTGTAGGTCTAGAGTGTGTGTGAGGGAACTAGGCAGTAGGTATAGAGTGTGTGAGGGAACTAGGCAGTAGGTCTAGAGTGTGTGTGAGGGAACTAGGCAGTAGGTATATAGTGTGTGAGGGAACTAGGCAGTAGGTATAAAGTGTGTGTAAGGGAACTAGGCAATAGGTATAGAGTGTGTGATGGAACTAGGCATTAGGTATAGAGTGGGTGTGAGGGAACTAGGCAGTAGGCCTAGAGTGTGTGTGAGGGAACTAGGCAGTAGGTCTAGAGTGTGTGTGACGGAACTAGGCAGTAGGTATAGAGTGTGTGAGGGAACTAGGCAGTAGGCCTAGAGTATGTGTGAGGGAACTAGGCAGTAGGAATAGAGTGTGTGTGAGGGAACTAGGCAGTAGGTATAGAGTGTGTGAGGGAACTAGGCAGTAGGTCTAGAGTGTGTGTGAGGGAACTAGGCAGTAGGTCTAGAGTGTGTGTGAGGGGACTAGGCAGTAGATCTAGAGTGTGTGTGAGGGAACTAGGCAGTAGGTCTAGAGTGGGTGTGAGGGAACTAGGCAATAGGACTAGAGTGTGTGTGAGGGAACTAGGCAGTAGGCCCAAGGTGAAGGTGAAGAAGGCAAAGTAATAAAATAAAAGCAAATTCGTACAGTTAACCTGCTGTTATATAACAATGACATCAGAACAGCAAGTTCTGTTACTGGTGTATATATTTTCAGGAATGTCTCTGAAATGTCATGTGTGATCTAGATGTTTTATTGTGTGTCTGTAGGTACTCCAAATTCTGTTACCGTGGACGAGGTTAATGGCTTTGTGTACTTTGGTCTGAACAGTGACAATATCACACAGGTGACACTTGACGGCTCCAGCACAGAGGAAATCTTCTGTTCAGGCAAGTTGAACTTACATGATTGTTCACCAGTTGTCATTGGCTACAATATAATATTAAATACCATTTTATTGTTAATACATGATCCCTGTAGCTTACTCATTACTAAGATCATTTATTTTAAATGTCAATGAAGTCTCTAATCAGATTTCTGTAATGCTTGTGCTTGTAATACTATAATTTTAGAGCACTACAGAATGTTATTTTGAATCAATATAAGTGTTGCACATTTTAATGCACCATAATGAACACTGATCAGGCTATATTTGTTAATTTAATGTTTGCACCATTGCTTATAGGAGTTCATGAAAAATAGTATATAATATAGTTGTATACCTTACAGTGGTTTTTAGTAATATATGATCATCTATTATATGTTTTAACTTGGTAATTTCAGAATCTTTCAATAACATTTTTAGTTTTTAGGACAATATAACTATGGGATATCTTAACCAAGGTTTCAAATAGTTAACAGTATTCCATTGTTAAATCACTTAAGATAGGCCGTCTCTTAACACTGATTTGCTGGACGTTTCCACCTTGTATTACTATGCAGCAGTTTGTGCAAATGTGCGGCTGCGTGGTTAATTGAAATATTGGGCCATGACCTGGCCAAAGTCCACCTCCCTCTTACTCAATCACAAAAGTATGGTTATAACGGTGGTGCTGTTACCTTGCATAAACATTAGTATGCAATCTAATTGCATACATCCATTATTGCAATGCAACAATACAACACCATGCAAATTGAAAATGGCCAGAATTTCTTTCTGATATTTATTAACTACTAGATCGCCTGGTTTAAAATTAAACAAATACAAATAAATGTGGGCCAATAAAGGTCATCAGGCGTTGCTTCATTTGTTAAGACAGCACATTATAAAAAGGCCCACATTATGTGTGAACAATAACATACCAAAATGAATGTATTACATAAACATTTGTTAAGACAGCACATTATAAAAAGGCCCACATTATTTGTGAACAATAACATACCAAAATGAATGTATTACATAAACACCACCTCTTACATAGAGGTCTACATTCAGCTACAACTTATGTGGTGCAATATTTATGCTAATACATCAATTGCTAACACTACTAGAGATTAAGCAGACACATAGAGGTGGGGCAATTCCGCCACCTGGTCACCTAGACATGTGACCGCCCCACCAAAGCCTGTAGTTTCACAGTGTGTAGTGTCCATGGATTAGAAGAACGCGCCCGAGACAAGCCTTTGCAAAATCTCATTAAATATGATGAGACGCCTAAGTAAAGCCCTACCTGGTGTGATCACAGAAAATGCAACATTTAGCACATCAATGAGGGACTGAAGCTACTTCAGGATGACTTTTCTTGTGGACACAAAGTTGCACAATAACGACCTACAAACAAAGTAATATCCAAGAAATGCAGAGTTATTTCAGGGCCAAGTATTAATGGGATGCCCAACGGCCCACACAGTTGTTTCGGGGCCCTGTATTAATGGGACGCCCAACTGCCCACATAGTTGTATCGGGGCCCTGAATTAACGGGATGCCCAACTGCTCACAGAGTTGCATCAGGGCCCTGTTTTAATGGGACGCCCAACTGCCCATAGAGTTGTATCGGGGCCCTGTATTAATGGGACGCCCAACTGCCCACATAGTTGTATCAGGGCCCTGTATTAATGGGACGCCCAACTTCCCACAAAATTGTGCCGGGGCCCTGTATTAATGGGACGCCCAACTGCCCACATAGTTGTATCAGGGCTCTGTATTAATGGGACGCCCAACTGCCCACAGAGTTGTATCAAGGCCCTGTATTAATGGGACGCCCAACTGCCCACAGAGTTGTATCAGAGCTCTGTATTAATGGGACACCCAACTACCCACAGAGTTGTATCAGGGTTCTGTATTAATGGGACGCCCAACTGCCCACAGAGTTGAATAAATGCACCTTTTTGCAGAAGAATCGGTTGAAAACAGACAAAGCCTCAATCACATGTACCATCCATGTCAATCCTAATGTTGTCTTTGCCACTCATTCCAATGCACTACTAAATGATTCGAAGATGTTATAGGAGCCGACTAGTCCCATTGGAAGAATGGCGTCCATGTAGAATTTCCTTTCCACTGAAAACCAAACAAAGGAGTTTTGAGTGGTGACACAGGAATTATATGGAATGCCGACTGTGTCAACTTTACCTAAGACAACAATACAGGGAGATTTCTTAATGAAAACAATGACATCTTGAATCATAGCGTACTGCACGGAAGAACATTCCTGTGCATGTAATGTGTTCAAAGAAGCCGTGTGAGGCTATTCAGCACAGCCTCACACACCGGTAATATGCCCAAGACAGATCAAGAACATTATCAACATTATCAACCAGCTCAGTTTTTACCACAGAAGATATCAGCTCATTTCCAGATCCATTTACTAAATTTGAGGGCAATAAATCAGAACATTTGGGGCAGTTATTTGTAACTCCTGAAATGATAGCAAAGAAAATTAAGAAGATGAAAGATAATAAATCACGTGGAGTTGATGGGATACCACCAAAACTGCTTAAGGAAATTGTTGAGCAAATTACTACACCACTAGCAAAAGTGTTTAACTTGTCGCTAGAATAAGGAATATTTCCTTCAGAATGGAAAGAAGCAAATGTTACACCGCTATTTAAGAAGGGGTTGAGGAACAAATCAGAAAATTACAGACCAGTGACTTTAACATCAGTTGTATGTAAATTACTCGAACATTAATTAGAGACCACATGGTAAAACATAACTTAATAAATACATCTCAACATGGGTTCCTAAAAACAAGGTCATGTCTAACCAATCTCTTATGTTTTTTGGAAGAAATTACAAAGTGGGTAAATGACGGGTCACCAGTGGATGTTGTATATTTAGATGTTCAGAAAGCTTTCGATAAAGTGCCACATCAAATATTGTTGCTTAAATTAAAAGCCCACGGTATAGGTAGTGATGTGGTCAACTGGATAGAAAAGTGGCTTACACACAGAAGACAGAGAGTAATTGTAGATGAGTGATATTTCAAACTGGAAATCTGAGTGAGGTACCACAGGGGTCATTATTAGGCCCTATACTGTTTTTAATATATATAAATGATTTGCAAGATGACATATCTAGCAAAGTACTGAAATTTGCAGATGACACAAATATATTCAGATAGGTTATTAATGATACAGATAAACAAAGTTTACAGGATGATCTAGATAAATTAGTTAAATGGTCAGAAAAATGGCAAATGTTATTAAATTTTGGGAAGTGTAAATGCATACACATAGGACATGGCACCATAGACGAAGATTATAAAATATGGGGATGCTGTACTAGGTAGAACCACACAAGAAAAGGACTTAGGTGTAACATTTAGTGCTGACATGAACATTTCAGAGCAATGTGGGATTGCTGCTTTGAAAGGAAATCAAATTCTATGGCTAATTAGGAGAACCATCACGTATGAGGAGAAACAGCTAATTATACTTCTGTACAAAGCAATAGTTAGACCACATTTGAAATATTGTATACAAGCATAGAGGCCATATCGTAAGAAGGACATAGACAAGCTAGACAGAATACAACGAAGAGCAACTAAAATGATTCCAGAATTCAGAGACCTTAGTTATGAAAGCCGCTTATTACAATGTGGTTTGACAACACTAGAGACCAGGAGACTAAGAGGAGACCAAATAGAAGTATTTAAAATAGTGAACGGTTATGAGGATGTTGATAAGAATATGTTCTTCAAACTTAAAGAAGGCAGTAGAACCAGAGGAAACAAAGCAGCATTAGTTAAGGAACAGTGTAGGTTGGACATGAGAAAGTACTCTTTCTCACAAAAGGTGATAAATGAATGGAACAAACTGCCAAATGATTGTGTTAATGCTAGTAGCGTGAATATGTTTAAAAATAGAATTGACAGATATATGATAAGAGCGGGCTACACATAGATGATAACATTGTTGGACTCACGATAAGCCAATGGCTTCATTGTCCACTTGCCATCTGGAACTTGTTGTTTGGGATTACAATATTGTTAAATCTTGTTAAATATTGTTAACACCTGTTCAGAAGCCACCACTTTGGGTAGGCTTGTGGGGAATGCCAGATCCCCTGCCAACGGCGTGGATGCCGTCACTCTAGAAAGGCATGTAGGGAATGCCATCTGCGGTAAGTAGCCCGCCGACTGACCCGAGGCAGTCACTTGGCTCGGTGGCGGGTTGGATGGGTCAAACCAGGACCAGAAACATTACCATGTACTGTGTTGCTATGGTCAGACAGCATCTGAGGTATTTCTTTAGAAATCTTTTTGACCGCTGCATGCATTCTTAATGGTCTGCTCCCACCGCTGTCAGGCTGCCATCGCTACAACACTTCAACAGTGGTGCGGCCACCTGTGGGACAATATGCCACTCGTTGATTGCTGCAATGGTTGCTGCAATGGATCGATTAGCACTCTGGCTCCGTGCCCTTTCTGCCAAACATGGCACTGATTATCTAAATGGAAAAGCGTTAGGTATACCCTATCCCACTGTGATTACAACCTCACTGTACCTGTAAGGAATTCACTGTGTTGACAGTAGTAACTACTGAAGTATCCAACTGAACATCTGAGCCGAAGCGCCGAACTGGACATATAGGCCAAAGCGCCAGGTACTGGTTGGTTCGCCCAGCCCAGATACCAGTTCATCACAGCGTTCATACAATATAAAAGTCAATTACTTGTTGGCTAGCTGAACTGAAAGTGCAAAACAGAACATCTAAACCGAAGTGCCGAGCTGGACATCTAAGCCGAAGTGCCAAGTACTGGCCGGTTCGCCCAGAGGCCAACTGACCAGTTCGTCACTGCGTTCATACAATGTAAAAGCCAATTACTGGTCGGCTAATTGAACTGAAAGTGTAAAACCGAACATCTAACCGAAGCCCCGAACTGGACATCTAGGCCACAGCGCCAGGTACTGGTTGGTTCGCCAAGACACCAGTTCGTCACAGCGTTCATACAATATAAAAGTCAATTACTTGTTGGCTAGCTGAACAGAAAGTGGAATACAGAACATCAAAACCGAAGTGCCGAGCTGGACATCGAAGCCAAAAGGTCAAGTACTGGCCGGTTCACCCAGATGCCACTGGCCAGTTCGTCACAGTGTTCATACAATGTAAAAAAACACAACTACTGGTCGGCTACTTGAACTGAATGTGCAGAACCGAACATCTGGACAGCACCAAGGGTTGGTCGGATTGAAGAAAAATACCAATGTATTGCACAAAATAATAACAAACAAAATAGTAAACACACAAATAAGCTAGCTGTGTGATTGCCAAGACCAATAAACAGAGAAAACCTGTCCATGACTAGTGTTGGCACTGGAGCATAATTTACAGTAATTATTCCATCGCCATAGTTACAGCCTAACATGGACGTGTCCTTGCTCTGTCGCATCTCAGAGTGCAATACACTAGGGTAGCCGGGTAGGCCACTACTGATTTCCCTGCTGGGTGACCCATCCCTGCACCGTCCCACCACCCTACTGATCTCCCTGTTGGCTGACCTATCCCTGCACCGTCCCACCACCCTACTGATCTCCCTGCTGGTTGACCTATCCCTGCACCGTCCCACCACCCTACTGATCTCCCTGCTGGC
The DNA here is from genome assembly GCA_033239005.1 of Lamellibrachia satsuma. Lineage (NCBI taxonomy): Eukaryota > Metazoa > Annelida > Polychaeta > Sabellida > Siboglinidae > Lamellibrachia > Lamellibrachia satsuma. The sequence goes on along the minus strand of BSQZ01000074.1, from coordinate 1,789,741 downwards.
TGACCTATCCCTGCACCGTCCCACCACCCTACTGATCTCCCTGTTGGCTGACCTATCCCTGCACCGTCCCACCACCCTACTGATCTCCCTGTTGGCTGACCTATCCCTGCACCGTCCCACCACCCTACTGATCTCCCTGTTGGCTGACCTATCCCTGCACCGTCCCACCACCCTACTGATCTCCCTGCTAGTAATCCGAGATGCATGCTCTTCCCACTTGTCGCCAACATCCTTTTAGTCTCGCCCAAATTCATTCCGTTGTTTTCATTTTGTGGGTACAAATTGTACTCCTTTTGTTATAACTTACAACTGATAAGGTTGCTTTTTACTTGCGGATTGTTTTGGTCATTGTTGGCCACACTGTTAATAACTATTTTTGTAGTTATGAATTCTAAGTTTTATACGCGACAGTCATGACGGATCACTCCGAGAAGATATGCCATGAGCGGAAATACCCAGTCTGCACTAGGCTGATGCGCAGTGGGGACAACCAGCCAGGCAAATGTCGCTCTTGTCAAGGCTGTGCAGTCGACCACGAGTGGGTACAACCAGCCAGGCAAGTGTCGTTCTTGTCACGGCTGTGCAGTCGGCCACGAGTGGGTACAACCAGCCAGGCAAGTATCGCTCTTGTCACGGCTGTGCAGTCGACCACAAGTTGGTACAACCAGCCAGGCAAGCGTCGCTCTTGTCAAGGCTGTGCAGTCGACCACGAGTGGGGACAACTGGCCAGGCAAGTGTCGCTCTTGTCAAGGCTGTGCAGTCGGCCACGAGTGGGTACAACCAGACAGGCAAATGTCGCTCTTGTCAAGGCTGTGCAGTCGGCCACGAGTGGGTACAACCAGCCAGGCAACTGTCGCTCTTGTCAAGGCTGTGCAGTCGGCCACGAGTGGGGACAACTAGCCACGCAAGTGTCGCTCTTGTCAGGGCTGTGCAGTCGGCCACGAGTGGGTACAACCAGCCAGGCAAGTGTCGCTCTTGTCAAGGCTGTGCAGTCGGCCACGAGTGGGTACAACCAGCCAGGCAAGTGTCGCTCTTGTCAGGGCTGTACAGTCGGCCACGAGTGGGTACAACCAACGAGGCAAGTGTCGCTGTTGTCACGGCTGTACAGTCGGCCACGAGTGGGTACAACCAGCGAGGCAAGTGTCGCTCCTGTCAGGGCTGTGCAGTCGGCCACGAGTGGGTACAACCAGCCAGGCAAGTGTCGCTCTTGTCACGGCTGTGCAGTCGGCCACGAGTGGGTACAACCAGCCAGGCAAGTGTCGCTCTTGTCACGGCTGTGCAGTCGGCCACGAGTGGGTACAACCAGCCAGGCAAGTGTCGCTCTTGTTACGGATGTACAGTCGGCCACGAGTGGGTACAACCAGCGAGGCAAGTGTCGCTCATGTCAAGGCTGTGCAGTCGGCCACGAGTGAATAAAACCAGCTAGGCAAGTGTCGATCTTGTCACGGCTGTGCAGTCGACCACGAGTGAGTCCAACCAGCCATGCAAGTGTCGCTCTTGTCACGGCTGTACAGTCGACCACGAGTGGGGAAAACCACCCAGGCAAGTGTCGCTCTTGTCACGGCTGTACAGTCGACCACGAGTGGGGACAACCACCCAGGCAAGTGTCGCTCTTGTCACGGCTGTACAGTCGACCATAATTGCGACATTTGTTCTGAATGGACCGACGAAGTCTGGACTGGCATCGTCGAGCGTCCGATAGCCAGATTCTCTCGAAATGTCGCTCCACTCCGGCAATGTCAACAGACAGCCCTAACTTTCTCACTGGAACGGTCAATGCCATTATATTACTGGCGGTGACAATAGCTTGTTGTACCCCTCACCATTTGTGGACAGGGGCCCCCTCTTGAAGAGGAAGGCATTATCAGCCTTAGTCCACAAAATATGGAGAAACGAGGCGATCGAAATTGTCCGCGACGCATCTTCTCCCGGTTCTTACAGTCGTCTGTTCCTTGTTCCAAAGACGTCAGGAGAATGAAGGACTGCTATCGACCTCTCATCATCAACACATTCTTGGAAATTCCCCATCTCTAGATGGAGACAAGGTTTAACAAGATTTGCCATCCAAGTCAAAGGCCCAGATGGCAAGTGGACAAGGAAGCCATTGGCTTTTCGAGAGTCCAACAATTTTCATCTACTTATAACCCGCCCTCCTGAGATATGTGTCAACCTTGTTTTTAAACATATTCACGCTGCTAGCAGTTACACAATCTGTAGACAATTTGTTCCATTCATTTATTTTCCTCTGTGAGAATGAGTGCTTCCTGATGTCCAATCTACATTGATCCTTTACTAATTTTACCTCATGTCCTCTAGTTCTGCTATCCTTCTTGAGTGAGAAAAACATATTTCTATCAATATTTTCATACCCATTCAATATTTTAAAAAATTCAATCTGATCTCCTCTTAACCTCCTTGTCTCTAGAGTTGTTAAACCACATCCTTTCAGGCGTTCTTCATAACTAAGGTCTCTAAGTTCTGGAATCATTTTAGTTGCTCTCCTTTGTATGCGTTCAAGCGTATCTATATCCTTCTTACGATATGGTCTCCATGCTTGTATACAGTATTCTAAATGAGGTCTAACTATTGCTTTATAAAGAGGTATAATTAACTTTTTTCCCTTGTATGTTATGTTTCTTCTAATCAATCCAATAACTTGATTACCCTTTGAAGCTGCAATACCACACTGCTCTGAAACTTTCATATCAGCGCTTATTGTAACTCCTAAGTCCTTTTCTTTTACAGTAGTACCCAGAACAGTATCTCCCATTTTATAGTTTACATTCAAGTTCCCATGTCCTGCATGTAGGCATTTACATTTCCCAAAATTGAACAGCATCTGCCATTTCTCAAACCATTTCACTAATCTGTCTAGATCGTTTTGTAAATGTTGTTTATCATCATCAGTATTAACCTTTCTAAACAGTTTTGTGTCATCCGCAAATTTCAGTACGTTACTTGTTATACTGTCGTCCAAGTCATTGATATATATTAAGAATAATATAGGTCCTAATACTGATCCTTGAGGTACCCCACTCAAAACCGATTTCCAATTTGAAACTTCTCCATCTACTACAACTCGTTGCCTTCTGTCAGTCAGCCATTGTTCTATCCAGTCAGTTATGCTATCCCCGATACCATGGGCTTTTAATTTAAGTAGTAATCTTTGATGTGGCACTTTGTCAAAAGCTTTCTGAAAATCTAATAAAATGTAATGAAAATCTAGTAGTGCTGTTTCCTTGAATAAAAATGTGTATACAATCTAATTTCATACATCCATTTATGTGAATTCCTACCTTAGGCAATTACTTAATGCTGGAAGCATTTCATTTATTTAATGATGATGCTGTTGGCCAGTGATAATGGGCTCAACGTATGGATGGACCTAACGTCACATCTAGACATATTAAAATGACCACTTCGAATGTGCTGTAAAATAAAAATAAATCATGACAAATTGCCATTAACACAATAATAAAACATTTTGTTATGTTTTTCTTGTATGTTCAGGTTGCGGAAGGCATAGTGGGGTCGCTATTGATCCAGTAGAAGGCAAGTTGTACTTCTCTAACCTGGAGGGCAAGAAGATTGAAGTGGTCAGGATGGATGGCAGTGGGAGGACAACAATCACCAACTGTACAGCCAAACCGCTTAGATTGACCTTGGATCTGAAAGAGAGGTAACTTATTTCCTGCAATTTTACAATTGTAACTTAAACTTACAATATATAAATAGTATGCTATAAAAGTATACATGACTTAGACATTTTGTACTTTATGTAGCTTGTGTAATATACAAATTGTAAACATACCTGTACACCTATCAACTGGGCTTTTGCTAAGATAGTATGCAAACAAGTATTTACATTTTTAGGTGTTATTATATGCTAGATAAATTTGATAAAAGCATGTAACTACCAGAATATGGCAAGAAATCTAGAAAAATTCCGATATGTACGTTATGAAGAAATACTTATTCATGTGAACATAAATCTAGATTCTAGATTCCTGAATATACATTACATTCTAGTTAAAGTGAAAAAAGGCATTGTTTTGGGCCTTTGCACCTATAAGAGTGCCTAAAAACTAACCATTTGCAATTATAACGAAGAATATCATGCAAGTGGTTTACTGGGAATCTATTCTAAAAGTACGAAATTCTGGTCCAATGTAAGTTTTCGTGGAGGCTGACATAATCATCAGTGTTTGCAATTTTGACCAATCAGCGGCGAGCAGCCCCTTAACCCCCAAAACGGCTCTGACGTAGGCAGTGTGGATCGTGTGTATTTTTAATGTGGTTGAGATGTGCATTTACAATTTTATTTGTTTTCATATTGGACTTACACGCAGGAAACACTTTTACAATGCCGTACTGTGCAGCATTCGGATGTAAACATGATTCAGCGAGGTATAGAGAGTTGTCTTTTTTCGATTTTCTCTGAAAAACGGACAGTAGTGAAGCAATGGATTTACAATTGCGGACAGGCTGGTTGGAAACCCGTACAATATGCTAGACTTTGTTCAGCCCATTTTGAAGAGGTGTGTTTTGAAGTTGATATATGTTCATCAACTAATGGGTCAAGATCTTTCAAAACATCAGTGACGGAGAACGTTAAAGCCTGAAGCAGTACCGACAATCTTCCAGCATGTACCTCAGCCAAAAGCTTCAACACAACGCAAACACTAGATCTAGATAATTGTCAAATCGGAACACGAGAAGATTAGTAAACAATGAATGAATGGACTATCTTGCCAAATAAGTTGATTTTAGATACAAACAACATATCCAAACATATAGTCAAGTGTGTGAATAAAAACGTCTACGTCTACGAGCAGGCGTTTAAAGTTGGAGTTGTGGGAAACCTAGTCAGCACCCCTGCCGTAGGATTCTGGGCAAATATGGCGCTGCCCATGCAAAAAAGATTTTCGATGTTCAACGATGTATATTTAGTTAACCACTTGCGTGATAGTCTTGATTATAGTTGGAAATTGTTAGTTTTCAAGTACTCTTACAGGTGCAAAGGCCCCAACAATGCTTTTGGTTTCACTTTAAGGCTTAGTAAAACAGAAACTAGTTTCTCGACCCCGCCCACTTCTTTTTTGGTCGCCGCCTCCTTTTTTATTATTTACTTTTTGAACAAAAAAGATTATTTTTAAATGTTTTTTTCGGTTCTGGGAAGAAATCTCTGCCCAAAGCTTGCCATGCGAAGTATTGTTAGACTCTTTTAAGTAACCTTTTACGCACCATACAGGGTCGGTGCCTACAAAGTCTAAAATACAAGCGATAATTTAACAAGATTGCCATCTAAGGCAAATGCCCAGATGGCAAGTGGACAAGGAAGCCATTTTTTTATCTATATGTAACGAGTACTTCTTGATATCCAATCCATAATGATCCGTTGTTAATGTTGACCAGAGTTGATTTAAATAATTTATTTAAATCATTGATTTAAATAATTGATTTAAATCATTAATTTAAATCGCTCCAAACAAATCAAGAAATAATTTTTTTGTTCGAGTTGAAATGTTCCCTTTCTGGCCATGAAACTTTCACAGATGGATTGGAATTAGTAGAATTTCTTTTGATGTGGTGTCATTCTAATTTGGTATCAGTTGATGACATTTTACACATTTCTGCATACTGAATCCAGTGAAGCCACAAAGACTTGTCTTCTAGAGGCAGCATCTGTTCAAGTCAGAAGCCCTGAGATAAATCCACCTTAAGCAAACACTTGTACTAATTGTTACCAATTTATTATGTTGACTCAAGTGAGACCATCTGCACTAGTATAGTGGGGTACTAATTTGTAGTCTGGATAAACTACAATTTAGTTTGTTGACTCAAGCGAGACCATCTGCACCAGTACAGTGTGGTACTAATTTGCAGTCTCTCTAGACTACACTGAGCCCTGAACCGGTGCTAATTCACCATCAACAAACAATGACCACAAAGGTCATTGTCAGCCATAACATGCCTTCTAATAATAATTATGTCCCAAAGAACTACAAGCAGCTGTGGCCACTATTTCAGTTCAATGAGCCCAACTTCAGCTCCATGTTATTTACTCTATATAAGAATGTAGTCTGTTTTAGATTGTTCATTTGATTTTAAGTGGTTATTTTGCTAAAGTACTTCTAAAGTTGTTTAATGGTCATATTTCTGAGTATACAGTTAAACAGGACAACTATTAAGTTGCTAAGGATTTAAAGTGATTGTATTTTTCAGCATGTAAATGTTTGCACTGGTAATAGACTGTGAACAGTTCCAATACAATATTTTTTTATGTGACATTTATGTTGCTGTTTTAAGTCCAACCTATATTAGCATTATATTACCAGTATACATAATGTTCTACCAGTCTAAAATATCACGTATCCTCTGTCAAGACTCAGGTATACATCATAAAACAATCTGATTTAAATAAAATATATGATTTAAATTTTAAAAAATCTGACTTAAAAAACAGATTTTTTTATTAAAAAAATACTGATGTTTTCCAACCCTGGCGATGACCCCTTGGTTTAGATAGTCTTTCTGCAGACGAATTTATTTAATAAGAGTCTCAATCAATATACCACGGGTAAATGCCATTCAGTTGTATGGCTGTGATACAAACTAATGAAACCGTGGCATACACATAACATTCATAAATAATAATTATTATACATTCAACATTGTGTTTGTTTCTTGTTTGTTTATATGGTCAATTTAAGTAATTTTCAGCCATTCCCGCTAAAACGTATTGTATTTGTTAATTTGCAAATGACAGTCTTTATAGTAATATACATCACTGGCACATTCCACATTGTATCGGTAAAACTACAGTCTTTATGTCAAACACAGTGAGTGTCTAACACATGACGACAAAAAGACCTTAAATAATAAAGGTCTCCATCTTTGTTTTTAAAATTAGAACGAGTTTCTTTTTTTACTAGGTCTAACCTATGCACTTATGTTAGCGTAATCAATTTGTTGTTTCCATACATTCTTGTAATTAATATTTATTGTCGTCATCACCAACGATGTTACAGTTGCGTTTATTGGTGATTAAATAGGTACATAATGAAATTGCACCAACGATTCTATCAACATTAAACTAATTATTGCACTTATACGGGGACACTTTAATTAAAACTAGTGTACTACACACAATATAATATACTCTATCATAAATGTTATGAAATAATGCTTACTATGCTAATACATTTTTAGTTGATGGCTTTTGAAAATTCGCGTATGCGATGACGTTGCACATTATTGCCGTATAGCCAAACTTTGAAGACTCAGGTTCATGAAATTATAAAAGGTAAACAAGTTATTTTGTTATGTTTCGTGATTGCAGCACCAAATTTTATTTTAATAATTAATGCCCATTTACTAATCAAACAACTTTCTGCAGCATTTATGAGTTGTTTGTTCTTGTTAGTATCCCACTAACTCTGTTTGATGTGCCATGTTATTACCATCACGTTGTTTTATATGTACCATTTTAGACTGCTGTTTTATTCATCAACTGGTGACTCATCAGCTGGTATCTGGATGGTGAATCTGAATGGAAGTGGACACATTCAGATTGTGCGAACACACATGAGCAAGCCAATATATGGTTTGTCCATCAACTACAACAGCAGCAACAGCAACAGCAGATTGTGCTGGAGTGGCTGGTGTAAGTTGAAATCCTGTCTCTGACACACTGAATTTACAGCGGAATCTCTAGAAAATAATGTTGTCTTTCTTCTTCTTTCCAATATGTTTCTTCTTCAATTAAACTTGAGGATCATTTGCTCGCAACGTATTCACACCAATGGTGTTTTTATGTATAGTGAGTCCACGAGAAGTTATCTTTTTCCCTGCTTGGGATCTGTTGCAAACCAATTTAATTATTTAACTAACAAAACTCTTCTTTTGATTTGTATTCTGTATGTGTCATTTTATTTTTGCCCACACTACATTACTGGATGTCAAACATCTTTGTTACAGTCCAGAGGCGTATACAGTGTTGTGACTACTTTGGCAACAACCAACAAGTATACCAAGTCACTGGCAATGCAAAAGCAGTAGCAGTTGAAAATGGTGTTGCTTATTACTCACAACGTGATCCAAACAGGTAGTAGACTGTGCAGCTTCACTTCCCCTAAATTACTTTGAATTGTCTTCATTTGGAATATGTAGGCTGTTAATTAAGCAGTGTCTTTATACTTAGGGACAGGTAGTTATACACCAAGTGGCTGTTCACAACAACAGTATCTAGAGTCCAAAGGGGGAGGCCAAAGGAGAGGCCAAAGGAAGAGGTCAAAGGTGGAGCCCAAAATGGGAGGACAAAGGGGGAGGTCAAATGAGGGGGCAAAGGAAGATGTCAAAGGGGAGCCAAAATGGGAGGTCAAAGGAGGGGCCAAAGGAGGGGGCAAGCTTAGTCACCCTTTAGTCTACCAAGCCACCATGTAGTTTTTACAATAGTTTACATACGAAACCAATAAAAAAGACAAGGGGGCCATGGCCCCCTCCCTTAAATACACCACTGACTCACACAGCAAGAATTACAACAAATACTGTACACGTAGTGTAACCAAACAAGTGGCTACTGTCTCCTGATACCTGATTATTGGTTTGTTTTCTTGCAGAGTTGGTTCAATCCAACTGAAAACAGGACTGCATACCAGTCTCAACATGGGGTCTTATACCTCCCCCTCCTATGGCGTGGCATATCTGCACGGAAATTGCAGCACATCAGGACAGTCAGGTACAAGGAAGTATATTGATTATATATTAGTTTGAATTATTTCAGTTTTCGTGCTTTAGGTTTCATCTCTCCTGTCTATATTTCTGCTTGCTCTGCACTCCAGTCAGTGAGGGATAAATAGCATTAACTGTGGAGACACTGATTTGTTGCACATGTACTCTGGCATGTCTTAGTTCAGGTATAACAGGTAAAGACGTCACACATTAAAACGTCACAGCTGATGACACTCCAGTACAAACACTAAAGGGCGACTTCCACCATCTCCTGGGTGGAGATGAACTGATCGGTTAGTCCAGTGGCATCACAGACAGGATGAAGTACCAAGTCGTCAGTTGACAGTGGGCAAGTGAGACGTTGACACAGTTTATTTGGGGTAAGGACACATATTTATATTTTCAGTTTGATGTGACAAATTCTAGTAGCATTATTTTTATGATATTGTAACATCTCTTTTTTTTCTTCCCCCTTGGACCCTTGCAGGGTGGGGCCATTGTTTTGCCCTCTAAACGAATCATCCTGAGCCATTCTCTCCCACCCTTGGCTGCTCACCTCTGACCTTTCGAGATATATCTTACATAACATACACATATCCACCTGGTGTAGTATTTCCCTAGAAAGAGCTGGTTATCTGGGTTATAAATGAGGGCAACTTTCATTTTAATTGTGATGAATTCAGTAAAGAGAAGTCTAGGTATCTGGTACATACATTTATTGCTTATTGCCATATGTCGTTTCAAATAAATATATAATTACTGAGTTTTAATCACACACCCATGCGTTCGCATTGTCTTCATCTGACAACTTAATTAGGCATCAAATGAACTGAATGGGAAATTTAGTATTATTGTGTTGTTTATTCTCTTTTCAGAATGAACCAAGAAAGGACTGGTATGATCACTGAAAACAGCATAATTTTGGTGGATGTACTATGACAGGTATGTGGGACATGGTCGTGGAGGTAAAGATGCTCCATCGGCGAAGACGAGGGGCAAATGACGAGTGACATTCCAAGAGATACACAATCATGTGTAGGCCTGTCGCGATGTTTGCCTGTAGCTACACTGTAATTAATGTTGTTTACCAGATACATTCCCAGTAACAAATAAGATAAGTGAGACATACAAACTACCAAAGTGGCTGAATGAGTTGGTGGTTGCCTCCTGACCTAGAGGTATAGTGATTGAATAATCAGACTGTCGTAGACAGTCGATTAAACATTATTGCCTTCAACTCAACAGCCAATCTGCCTACCATCTGGCATGTTGTAAAGAACTTACACACGTCTTTTGCATGATACACTAAAACATAGACCCTACTAACAGCCAGTGTGCGAGAAAGAGTCTACACACAAAAACAATGTACGTTATTCATTGTGTATAAAGCATAAAAGAACGTATTCATGGCCTGGCTGGAAACACCCACTATGGTCTTTCATATCTAACCAGACAGGGTCAACTTAGCCATCAACGCTGCTAACATGGGACCATATACATATCAAGGTAGTCAAATAACAATACTTCATATTTCTTTAGATATATCAACAAAATATTCTTGCGTATTTTATAAAAATATTGTTATGATGTAGTAGATGTGTGATATTTATATAGTTTCATACTAAATATGCACACCATTAAGCTGTTAATGGATGTATAGTTATGTAATGATAATTGGGTTCAATAATTTGTTTTAATATTTAATTTTAATGAAAATACCAAATATATATATATATATATATATATATATATATATATATATATATATATATATATATATATATATATATATATATATATCATATGACATTTAGCACATTTAATATATATATATATATATATATATATATATATATATATATATATATATATATATATATATTAAATGTGCTAAATGTCATAATTATATATATATATATATATATATATATATATATATATTATACATATATATATATATATATATATATATATATATATATATATATATATATATATATATATATATATATATATATATATATATATATATATATCATATGACATAACAGCCTTTAGCAATAAATGATCAGATATTTGTTTTAATACAGATACATTTATAGTATATGACATAACAACCATTAGACAATAAATTATAAGATATTTGCCTTACTCTAGATGTTAAAAAATCACTAGTCACTGCAGTAAGCACCCCATTAATATAGTCAAAATAAATATAGTTTGGAATAAATAAGGTAAGATAAGATCAGATATGTTTTATTACCAAGTAGCAAGTACAAGGAATTCGTAGTATTGTGGCGTTAGCACAAACATACACTCATGCACCCAATAACATACAATCACGCATCGCCACAACGTGTCGCCATACACCGGGCCCCTGTTAAAAACAAAGCACTGCTAAGGTTATTCACTACTTACATTGACATGACAAGCAGTGCAATTTATTTGTGTTAACATAACATATGTTCAGCTAGTACTATTTCTAGTTGCAGAGGTGTCGAGTCTACCGCACTGGCGATAGAATTACCACGTTTTCTTAACTGTTTACCGAATTTTACAATCTACCGCTTTTCAAACCAAATCTAAAAAAAATAAATATGCTAATTTCAAATCAAAACATACTACCAAACTACAATTTCACCTTGTAAACACCAGAACAAAATTAAGTAAATATACCCTAAATAAAAGACATTGAGCTGGAGGAAGCCCCCTTCACACTTCATCCTCGCAACTGCAGCTCAAGGCCCTCTTTGCTAAATTTTTATCTACCCCTATCATATAATGAACAGTGGTAGATCTATGCCTCTTTTGTACAATGTTACTTGGTAGCTCTGGAGTTGTAACAGTGTGAGTGATGTCATGTTGCAGAACCAGGCAGCAACTTGGAGATCACAAACAGAAGAGACAAGTACCGTGGACTGTGGAAGTCCCAACTCTCACAGACCGTGGAAGTCCTAGCTGTCTCAGACCGTGGAAGTCCCAGCTGTCACATACCATGGAAATCCCAGCTGTCACAGACCAAAGGACAGACAAGTAGAACATCCTCATAGCACAAACTACAAGACAGGCGAAATGATGTCAAAGACAGATAAGAGTTAATGTCAAGTAAAAGTTGGATACTGTATGTAATACAGCATAGTAATGACAAATACATTAGTACATTTTCTGCTGTAGATTTATATTTTCTTTTAATGGTACTTGTCAATGGTTACAGAGTTTCTCAGATTAACAAATTCTGAATTTAATATGTTTCCAAATTAACCATGCTGATTCCGCTTTAAACACCACAGTTGTTTTAATATTTTATTTTAATATAAATCCAAATTGCATAAATTTAAATGTTATAATTCACATGAATTTACATATAATATTATCAGTGTAATGTACCAACATTGTTCACTTAATATTTAGTTAAATAAATGAATCAAATGAAATAAATATTATCCTATTATCCATATTCATACATGGGTTTCCATACATACATCCAAATTATATCCTGTTAAAAGAAACCATTGTTGTCAGCATTAGCCCATTGATGGTTTGTTAAACAAAACAACCAGTGAGGTTTGTTTTTGTTGCTGTGAATGATGCCATGTTGAACCAGGCTGCTAGTTGGTAATCATGATCCAGAGATACAGACGTCAGCATAAGTAGAAGAACATTGTACGAGAGAAAGCTGAAGTTCCAGTAGTCACAGACTGCAATGCCGACAAGTAGAAGATGCTGTATAAGAGAAAGCAGAAGAAGCTCCAGTAGGCACAGACTGCAATACAGGCAAGTAGAAGATGTGTATACGAGACAAAGCCAAAGAAGTTCCAGTAGGCACATACTGCAATACAGGCAAGTAGAAGATCTTTATACGAGACAAAGCCAAAGAAGTTCCAGTAGGCACATACTGCAATACAGGCAAGTAGAAGATCTTTATACGAGACAAAGCCAAAGAAGTTCCAGTAGGCACATACTGCAATACAGGCAAGTAGAAGATCTTTATACGAGACAAAGCCAAAGAAGTTCCAGTAGCACATACTGCAATACAGGCAAGTAGAATATCTTTATACGAGACAAAGCCAAATAAGTTCCAGTAGGCACATACTGCAATACAGGCAAGTAGAAGATATTTATACGAGACAAAGCCAAATAAGTTCCAGTAGGCACATACTGCCATACAGGCAAGTAGAAGATATTTATACGAGACAAAGCCAAATAAGTTCCAGTAAGCACATACTGCAATACAGGCAAGTATAAAATCTTTATACGAGACAAAGCCACAGAAGTTCCAGTAGTCACAGACTGCAATACAGGCAAGTGGAAGATCTTTATACGAGACAAAGCCAAAGAAGCTCCAGTAGACACAGACTGCAATACAGGCAACTAGAAGATCATTGTACGAGAGAAAGCATTTCTTATGTAAATTAAATTAACCTCCCAAATTCTTCAATTAAATTAACAATTCCTTTTAATTCAGTTAAAAATTAAATCGTGTAGACATGTTTACACATTTAAAACATTTATAAAATCACAAGACAGAAATGTGTTTTTTAACTTTGTTGGAAAGAGGTTTGCTCATACACTATTTAGAATATATTTCTTTCCGGGGCAATTGATAATATTTTTTAAGTTGCAGATACTTGTTAAAATTAATTATTTTATGGCATGCTTTTGATTTAAGTTGGCACTATAAAAATATTTCAAACCGAAGCTATATTACCTTTCTCTTCGTCTCCCCGTTAACAATTATATGTGCAGTCAAACAAAATATAGATGTGTAGGTCTAATGTTCCCCAAGATTCCATCCCCAAATGTTTACTTAAAACAGAGATTTGCAGAAGCCAATCTTAGCCATCAACTTATCACCCTACCATAGAATATTCTATTGTCTAGGCTTTCCCACCAATTCACAAGTGCCTGAATGACCAGCCCACCCCAGTGGTGCAGTGCATCTGTGTTCTTTGATGTTCTCCCTGCATTTCACACATGCCTTAGCCTGATCTCTCTCAAGCTAGTTGCTGGAATAGTGACTGCAAACCTTCTAAAATCACCTGAATAACATGGCTGTGAACTATCCAATAATACCAACTGTTAAATAACCACTTAATTGAGAGTTAATGGGGTATTTTTCAATTAAATTAATCCATTTTGGTAAAGTTAATTAATTAAATTGAATTAAATTAGCCTTTCTGAAAATAAAATTATTAAATTAACTTAATTGAGTTAATTGTATTAACAATTGAAATTAATCCATACCTGGTGTCAAGTGTATAGGTTTTGCGATAGAATTACCACCTCTTCTTCAATGTTTACAGAACCTCATGATCTACCGCTTTCAACCCAAACCTACCGTCACACTGTATTTGCAAAGTTACACAAAATAAAATATGCTCATTTTGAATCCAAATATCCTACCAAACCACAATTTCACCTAAAAAACACCATAAAAAATTAAGTAAATATACCTTAAATAAAAAATATTCAACTAGGGGGAGCCCCCTTCTACACTTCCCCTTGCAACTGCGGTTCAAGGCCCCCTGTACTAGATTTGTATCCACCCCATCACATATTGATGTTTAAAATTCGATTGTGTTTGTATGTTAACTGTTGATGTTGTTGAAATAAACTTTATTATTATTATTATATAATGAACAGTGGTGGATCAACGCTTCTTTTGTACAATGTTACTTGGCAGATATGGTGTAGTAACAGTGTTAGTGATGTCATGTTGCAGAACAAGGCAGCCACTTGGAGATCACAAAAAAGAAGAGACAAGTAGAGCAGACCGTGGAAGCCCCAGCTGTCACACACCATGGAAGTCCCAGCTCTCATATACCATGGAAGTCCCAGCTGTCACAGACCATGGAAGTCCCAGCTGTCATAGACTGTGGAAGTCCCAGCTGTCATAGACCATGGAAGTCCCAGCTGTCACAGACCATGGAAGTTCCAGCTGTCACAGACCATGGAAGTCCCAGCTGTCACAGACCATGGAAGTCCCAGCTGTCGCAGACCATGGAATTTCCAGCTTTTCTAGACCAAAGGACCAATGAGTAGAACATTCTCATAACACAAACTACAAGACCGGCGAAATGGTGTCAAAGACAGGTAAGAGTAAATGTCAAGTAAAAGTTGGATACTGTACATATTACAACATAGAAATGGCATAAACATTAGTACATTTTCTGCTGTTAATTTATATTTTCTATTAACGATTCCGTTCAATGGTTACATAGTTTCTCAGATTAACGAATTCAGAAGTTAAATGGCATATTTATCTTTCTTCAGAATTGTTATAATCAAGCATATTTCCAAATTACACGGTTGCTCTAAATTCGAATTCTTTTTAGAAAGCAATTTTTTACCAAATAAAAAACCTTCACGGTAATAAAATCCACGGCTTTACACATACGGACGGTTATTATCTTTGTCACTAAATATATTAATTCACAGTGATCTCGCAGTGGGTTCTTGTAGAAAGAACCGGCTGCAAGATCGCTGTGAATTATCACATTTAGTGACGAAAAGGTCATATGTATGTGTAAAGACGTGGATTGTATTACCATGAAGATTTTTTTATTTGGCTAAAAGTTGCTTTTTTAAAAAGCTTTGTAACTTCCAGAAACCGTTGTCAGTGGCACTTTAGACCAGTTGTTCAATAGAATACACGAGTCACTCACTAACTACAGTGTTATCATTTTGCTTCAGCTGAACTGCCTTGACCATGGAAGCACAGAGATACGATAGAGGCAACATACACAAGCATCTCACAGAACATATCAACTTGGTCAGAAGACAATGGTAGTATAGTCCCCTCGACCAAAAGTCCAACGCTCTATCACTCGACCATTGCACCCTATCTATGCTGCAACAAACAAGGAGACCAATGGCATCGTGACAGTCAGATATTCACATGAACACTTGTGATGGCCTCAGTGACTGTGCGAACAAAAACACACTGCAAAAAACTAGGTGAACAAAGACATTGTGACAGTCACAAAGATTCACATGAACACTTCTGATGGCCTCAATGGCTGTGTGAATAATAACAAATGTATACTATGCAACAAGCAAGTAGAACAATGGCATCGTAACCGTCAGATATTCACATGAACACTTGTGATGGCCTCAATGGCTGTGTGAATAATAACAAATGTATACTATGCAACAAGCAAGTAGAACAATGGCATCGTGACCGTCAGATATTCACATGAACACTTGTGATGGCCTCAGTGACTGTGTGAACAATAACAACTGGACACTATGCAACAAACAAGGAGAACAATGACATTGTGAGTCAAATAGATTCACATGAATACTTGTGATGACCTAAATGGATGTGTGAACAATTACAACTGGACACTATGCAACAAAAAAGGAAAACAATGACACTGTGACCGTCAACGAGATTCACATGAACACTTGTGATGGCTTCAGTGACTGTGTGAACAAAAACAACTGGACATGCTGCAATAAACTAGGTGAACAAAGACATTGTGACAGTCACATACATTCACATGAACACTTGTGATGGCCTTGATGACTGTGTGAACATTAACAACTGGACGCTATGGAACAAACAAGGAGAATAATGACATTGTGAGGGTCACATAGATTCACATGAATACTTGTGATGACCTAAATGGCTGTGTAAACAATAACAAATGTGCACTATTCAACAAAATAGAAGAACAATGACATTGTGACAGTCACAGAGATTCACAAGAACACTTGTGATGGCCTCTGTGACTGTGTGAACAATAACAACTGGACGTGCTGCAACAAACTAGGAGAACAAAGACATTGTGACAGTCACAAAGATTCACATGAACACTTGTGATGACCTCAATGTCTATGTGAAGAATAACAACTGGACACTGCAACAAACAAGGGGAACAATGATATTGTTACAGTCACAGAGATTCACATGAACCCCAATGGCTGTGTAAACAATAACAACTGTGCACTATGCAACACACAAGGAGAACAATGACATTGTGACACTCACTGAGATTCACATGAAAATTTGTGATAGCCTAAATGGCTGTGTGAATAATAACAAATGTGTACTATGCAATAAGCAAGTAGAACAATGGCATCGTGACAGTCAGATATTCACATGAACACTTGTGATGGCCTCAGTGATTGTGTGAACAATAACAACTTGACACTATATAACAAACAAGGAGAACAATGACATTGTGAGTCACATATATTCACATGAATACTTGTGATGACCTAAATGGATGTGTGAACAATAACAAATGGACACTATGAAACAAAGAAGGAGAACAAAGACATTGTGACAGTCACATAGATTCACATGAACCCTTGTGATGGCCTTGATGTACATATGAACAATAACAACTGGTCACTCTGCAACAAACAAGGAGAACAATGACATTGTGACAGTCACATAAATTCATATGAACACTTAATGGCTATATGAGCAATATTGTGTTATTCTTGATTTGCAAACATGGAAGTTCTGTTGGCAAGTTGATTAAGTTGCTGGTCTCCGAGTAGTTGTGTCTGTGAAGCTCGGTTGGTGAAAGCAACACAAACTGACTATACGAGATGATCACCAGAGCAACATGTTGATGCCTAAATATACTGGTACCATACTCAATACTTGTACGACTGATTCAATGAACGCATGCACGCACGCGCGCGTGCACGTTTGCACGCATTCACACACACACACGCACGCACTCACACACACACACACATACGCACTTTCAGAATCAAATACAAATGACTGATTACTAATGACGGATTCAATGAATGCACACTCGCACGCCGTTGGCATATACATTTATATATATTGAAGTTTCTTTAAAGTTTGCCCATGTTCAAAATAAAATATAAATCCACCCACCTTATATTATTTAATATCTCATTAATGATTGTGCATTTTTACCTGTAGTTTTTCAAAGTACAGATTGTGACAAAGCTTAACACTTGGATAGAAGGATACCTTACAACCTCTAAACCATGATTAAAATTTAATTGTATCTGTAATGTATACATTTTAAAGTGGTCTCAATCCTAAATATTAAAATGTCACAACCATTTTATGTTATGGATTTATACTTGATGCATATCTAGAATAAAGGGCAAAAAACTATTGATTATTAAAATTTCCATTATATAATATAGCAGAATTATCGTTATTTTCACTAACACATCAGTTTCGACGTGCTCATTAACAGTTTTATATATGAAGATATGAGTAGTTTGATTCATAATTGACCATCTATCTATGACAGAGCAAAAAAATGTATTCCTGATATTAGCATTACATTGATGCCATTAGGTATTTCTGACATCATGTGATATTAAAGCACTAATGTGAACGTATATTGTATTTGGTGCATAGATTTGGACTTGTCACGTTTATTTGTACTTCTTGTTTTTTTATAATAATAATAATTAGTTTTGTAATAAAATGTCTGGATGCACAATAAAATGTGTGTAAAAACTGTTGATATATTTTGCAATACCTTGTTTTATTGTAGCCTAGTAGGTTCCCCACAGACAAATCTTACACAAATTCCACAATTTTGCTTAAAAAAAGATGAACAAATTACAATTTGAAGCAGTCGGCACTTCATGACCCACACAAGTGCACTATTCCCTATATAATGGAACCATTGAATGCATTGTATGACATGAATAGGTGTCCCAGATTCAATATTAATGAGCGTCGAGTATGAACCCACCCTACACTATTTTCAGCACACTGAAATTAATAATGCCGTTACATCCTAGTCTAGACAGGCTGAAAGCAATGAATCCCTCAATACAATGAATAATCAACATTAAGTTAGCTCTGGTTGTTATTGTTAAGCATTAGTTGTGGAATTGTAATTAAATTCTTGCCACATCTCATCCATTTGACATTATCTCTGCTCTCTCTGTAGATGGAGCAATGCAAATAATTTACCTATGGAATTTCATGGATCGCCAATATACCTTACAAATAGGCACTGTGGTCGTTATAGGGATGTTTTCAGTTAAGAAACTAATAGTATATGAAATCTAGATGTGACGCCTACTGTATAAATATTTTTTTTTATCTGGTTAAAAAAATCAACTGTGGTATTGCATCATTTGATTTCCTACTAAGAAATCTCAATGTTGGAGAGGAACAATTAAAAGCAAGTGTTTATTTCACTTTATTTAGACAACAGTTAGAGTATTCTGCTGGACCCATACACTAAAAAACCGAAAACAAAATAGAGATGGTACAAAGACGGGCAGCCCGTTACGGTTGTAACAATTACAGCCGGGAAGCCAGTGTTACCACTATGCTCACCAACCTAAACTGGCGCAGCATCCAACAAAAGAAAGCTGACATCCACCTGGTCATGTTTTATAAGACCTTACATGGCATAGTCGCCTTAGACATCATCCCCAAACTTATACCCCCCCGTGAAACCCTCTCGACACACTCATTCCGATGCTTTTCAACTCCCCACAATCACTAAGAAATTCATCCAGTATAGCTTCTTACCCCGTACAACAGCCAACTTGAACAACCTGCCAGCCAACGCAACAACCTGCCTGCCAACGCAACTACAGCGCTAAGTTTGGAGATCTTGAGACAGAGGAACTCCAGCTCGCAAAATTAATTCATATTGGATCTTTTACGCTATCAACTTTTTCTCTCCTTAAATTGCAAGTTAAAAATGTTCACTGTTATAGCAGTATTTAAGAGTTAGTATTCGTTTAAACAACGACACGCACTATATATATATATACATATATATATGCGTTTTGCCCCTTGGATGGGGCATACCGCCTATATGTAGGACCTCCGCTAAAATGATTAAAACTTTTTTCAGAGACAAGGTACATTACAAATGTTAATACACGGAATGTACCTAAGATAATGAACTACATAATCGACTGAACATAAAACATATATGTGTATCGTTCGGTGTCTGGCCCTGCATCGAGGATGTGATCTATATCGATTGGCACCGGCAGTGAAGACGCTGTACGAGGTATACGACAAAGACGATTGACCCATGGAAGAATTTGCCGGGGTCACGTTGGATGACGTCTATCGCGTAGAGACCACGTTAGAAACGAATGTGTGCGTATACAACCTCGTCAATTCGGATGCAGAGGATGGAAAGTCGATTGGCGAACTCGTCCGTCGATCGTTATGTCATTACTCCGACACAATGCACTTCAATCTTCACGAGACACATTTTCCCTTTATCCAGGATGTACGCTTGTACTGTTACTCGTATCGTTGTCAAAAGTGTGGTGACTCGTTATGGAAAGATGCATATCGACAGCGTAGCCACGAGCGCCAGTGTACGGGTTGTGTGCGTTAAGTCTATC
This sequence comes from Lamellibrachia satsuma, assembly GCA_033239005.1. NCBI lineage: Eukaryota > Metazoa > Annelida > Polychaeta > Sabellida > Siboglinidae > Lamellibrachia > Lamellibrachia satsuma. Next base: position 1,769,668 of record BSQZ01000074.1, on the reverse strand, counting down.
CTGGCGGTGTGCACCATTCGACTCCATCAGTGTCTGGAGGATGCGAACATTCGAGTCGCCGAATCGTTGCGCTACTATCCGTACCGAGCCACCTTTGACTTTGAGTGTTGGTTTGACACTGCACAACTTCCGTTGGACAGTGACAAGGTCCACTGGATAGCGCGTCACGAAATTACGCGAGTTGTCTCAGAGAAGAACGCCCACCGCCAGGAGGACACGCATCTTACTGCAACAGCAGGTCGGCGAGGGACAGAGCGGAGACTTCCTATCAGCCTTCCTAGCACCGTTGGCAAGTTCGGTATTTCTACCCTTGCTCCAAGAGGTGCTGCTCAAGAAGTAGATACATGGAACACACAGGCAAGAAGGCCACACTTCGCTCACCACCAACACCCCAACCCCCGACGAATACCCTAGGTCAGAAAATGCAAGCCCTCGATGACGAGATGATGTCCATCCTCGATAGAAAGGACCTCGACGACAGGACCAATGTAACATTGTATAATCAGGTGTTGCAGCGGTACAACGCCTTGTCCGATAAACACGTCAAGGAACCAGTACGGGTGGTCCCGGTCAACGAGTCGATGTCAGCAGCAGCGTCGGGGGCGGGAGCGGGGCCGGTGGCGGGGGCGGTGGCGGGGGCGGGAGCGGGGCCGGTGGCGGGGGCGGGAGCGGGGCCGGTGGCGGGGGCGGTGGCGGGGGCGGGAGCGGGGCCGGTGGCGGGGGCGGCGGCGGAGGGAGCAGGAGGAGATCCTAGTAGCGGAATAGAGGCCGACGTCGTGGACACCGTTCCCAAGACCGTACAGGCCAAAGCAAGACGTTTGATGGAGCATCTCAAATGAGATAACGCGTGGACGCTCGTAGCGAACTGATCCACGAGGGTGTGCCGTTTGCCGGAAGTAACGTGGTGGATATCGTGAATGATCTGTTGCATAACAGAAAGACCGATCCGACAGGATGGCAGCCATTCGCACGACAACTCCTTGTCATCACCCTGCCCATGGAGTTGGTAGGTAACTTCGCCAGGAGAGCCTACATACGGCAGGCGACGACGATGCTCACCCCACCCCTGGGATTGGTGTCATTGGCTAGTTGGGAAGACTTTTAAAGCGGTGCGGTACCTGTCCATAACACAGTGTGCGCTGCGATGAGCGATCCACAGGACACGTACCGTTCCGCCGTCGTTGCGCTACTTTGCGGTAGAATTTACTTGCTCGCCGACACTATTGTCTGACGTCTGATACTAGTAGGGTCACTATTCGGGATTTGGTTTCACTACAAGACTTGCGGTCCACCACCGTCGTTGTGGGCGTGGTAATGGGTGTTCTGCTGTGTGCTCCTCGTCACTCGTCAAGAGCCGTGCTGCGGAGTCAACGTCACCACCGCCAACTCATAGGATCTCTTTTAATTGCGCCGAAGAATAAACAACTGAAGAGGGTCTACTTGGATCCGGAAGGGGTGTCGAGTTACAGCGGAGTCGACGCCTTGCGACGCGTCACGCGCGTGCCGAACAAAATCGTCGAAGAATGGTTGTCGGAACAGGACGCCTATGCCATACACAAACCGGCGAAACGTCATTTCAGGAGACGACGCGTCGTCGTGGGAGGTCCACTTCAGCAGTGGCAGGCCGATCTCGTCGACCTGTCGAATTTGAAAAATGACAACGACGGTATGACCTTTCACCTCAAGGTGATCGACGTCTCCACGAAAGTGGCTTGGTGCGTTCTGCTGAAGAACAAGTCCGCGACGTCGTTGGTGACGGCGCTGAAAAGCACGTTCACCAAAGGCTGGCCAAAGATTCGAATTTCTTAATGAAATCGTTCAGGCTCTGTTGAAGAAGGACGGCATCCATCACTTCTCCACTTACAACGCGGAGACGAAGGCGAGAATCGTCGAAATATTCAATAGAACGTTGAAGACGCGCATGTGGTGTTACTTCACGAAACACCAGACGTGGTGATATATCGACGCCTTTCAGGACTGTGTGCAGTCGTACAACAACACCCCCACCGCAGCATCGGCATGGCTCCGTCACAGGTGAGTGCGACGAATCAAGAAGAGGTGTGGCAGCGTCTGTACGGTCACGACGGTATGGGCGTGCCCAAGTTGTGTGTGTCGATTCGCGCGCGCATCAGTAAGTTCAAGAGACTGTTCAAAAAAGGCTACGCGGCGAATTGTAGGGAAGAGATCTTCATGATACACGAGGTTCAACCATCCGATCCACCCATGTACCGATTGATCGACCATCTCCGTGAAGTGCTGGACGGAACCTTCTACGAATCGGAGCTGCAGAAGGTGTCGGTACCCGCATATAAAGATTGCCGCGTGGAATCTTTTCTGTAGCGCTGCAAGGTAGGCAGACGAACGGAGGCTTTGGTGAAATGGTTCGGCTACCCCTCCAAATTCAACAGCTGTATCGATGCCAAGGCCCTCGTCCACTATAAAGACTAGCCGTGTGTATGTCGTCGCTTCATTAGAACGATGACAGACGAGACGACAACACAGGACATCATCACCACCATCATTACCACCGTCATAGAAGAAGAAGAAGGTGAAGAAGAAGAGGAAGAGGACAGTACTGACGCGCAGAGCGAGAAATACAGCACTACTTGGAACCTGTTCGGTACCGTGTGTCCCAAAGAGGAGATGGTGTTTCTGTGTCAGGTAATCGTGTTTTACACGGTCATCCTGATAAGCATTTACAACCTGACAACATAACATTGGTGATCCATGTCAACAAGGGCCTGAAACGTATGGCGACGGATAAAGCAAGAGCTAAATTGAGCTACAGTCCCGTCACTCAAAAACTTACGTTGCACTTGTCATCCGAGACAGTGTTCACCATACCTTACCACAGTGCGATGGTACCCATGTAGTATTCCGTAAGTCGGTAATCACCAGTCCGTCGGCAGCAGCAGCAGCAGCAGCAGCAGCAGCAGCAGCAGCAGCAGCAGCAGCAGCAGCAGCAGCAGACGACACATGCGAGTACGTCCACCCGAGACTAGGTGGAACCGATATCGATGTCACACCATCGGCCATCGTAGTTATGCCACCTACACACAGTCCTCACGCTCCGTACCCCTTCCGTATAGAAGGCGATAACTCGGTCAACATGAATCAAGGGTTCGATACCATATACATCTAAACGAACGTCGTGGAGTCTCGCATCGTCGGCGACAGTATTGCACCTTTGTCCCTCGCGGCGCCACAATATCTCATCGTTTCAATAATATCCACTACGTGCCTCTGTTGCGCAAGATGTGCGGGACAATTGAAATCGATATAAGAGACGACACCGGACGACGCGTGCCATTCGAGTACGGTAGAGTGACGCCGGAGCGGACTGTTCTGAAGATGAATTACAGCGACTATTACGCGCGTCAGGCGGGTGGTGCGCTGCCCTACTTCGCCGGTGCCCCATACCAACGGGGTTATGGGCTAAGCAGTCTGATCGGATGTCTGCTACGTAACGTCATGCCAGTCATCAAGAGAGGTGCCGTGGCGTTGGGTAGAGGAGCGCTGAAGACCGGCGTGCGCATCGCCGACGCCATCTTGTCCCGATAGAGCATAAAAAGGCAGCAAAACGACGCGTCACGAACGCTGGTAAGACTATGCCGCGTGGCCTTTTGCGTGCGACCTCGTAAATGCATAAAACGCGCGTCTGCGAAGAAAGGAGTCACTACACCGACGAGACAGCGCAAGAGGCAGACGCCCAAGAAACGTGAAGCCGACATATTCGACGACAATGGCTTTCATACATAGACAGTCGTGCGAGGGGGTCAAGAGCGAGCTGGATCTCTTTACCGTACCCCCGACTCAGAACAGCATCGTCGACAGCCACGTAGTGGAACATCAGCCCAGCCTCTCTGGACTCGGGTGGACCGATAGAATTCCTGATACCTGGATCGGGAGACGATTACCTAAATCTCGCTACACGTGCAGGTGAAGGTGACGCGAGCCAATGGGGACGATCTCGACTTGGCCGATCCCATGGGGTCAGTGAATAACCGGCTGCATTCGCTATTCAGTCAAGCCGATGTCTACCTGGACGGTACGCTTGTGACCCCTTCGACCAACACGTATGCGTAACGTGTCTACATAGAGATGCTGCTGAGTTACGGCACCGATGCCAAGCCCACGCAACTGACTGGTCAGCTGTGGCACAAGGACACGGCCACTCACATGGATGCCGTCGCGATAGTCAACGGAACCGCGGCTAACGAAGGGTTCGTGGATCTGTTTCTGCAGGATAAATTCCTGATCAACGGCGTCGATGTCAATATACGACTGGTGGGCAGTAAGTCTGCGTTTCCGCTCATGGCTGGTTGGAGCAACCCCGATTACAGGATAAACATCGTCAATGCCACCTTGTTTGCAAAGAAGGCCACCCTGAATCCGACCGCGCAGGTGGCGCACGTCAAGGCTCTCGAGAAAAGCACGGTCAAGTATCCGATGTGATCCGTCGACTGTAAGGTGTACTCCATTCTCGCGGGTGCTCGGTCGCACACGTACGAGAACATGTTCCTCGGTACCCTGCCGAAACGTCTGGTGCTGTGCAGCATCGATAACGATGCGTACAACCGTGCGTACGACAATAATCCGTTTCACGCCAAGAATAACGCCATCAGCATCCACGCAGTGTACGTGGACGGACTACAAATACCCTCAAACCCTTTCTAACCGAATTTCGAAGACGACCTCTTCGTCAAGAGCTACATGAGCCTGTTCTCCTCGACCGGCAGGATGTGACAGGACGAGGGGAACGGACTGACTCCCAGCGACTTCCGGCACGGCTACACCTTCTTCAGTTTTGACCTGACCCCCGACCAGTGCGATGGCCCCTGCTTCCATCTGGTATAAACGGGCAACCTGCGCATAGAGCTGCATTTCCGCAACGCGCTGCCGACCACTGTGAACGTCGTCCCCTACTCCTAGTTCGAGTCCGTGCTGGAAATCGACAAGAGCCGCAACGTCATCTACGACTACTGAGATGGACACCCTAAAGATCGGCAGACTACTGGCGCTGGACCCGCGCACCAGATCGATCTTTCGCGGTGTCGTGCCCAAAGACGGACTGCCTTCGACGATAGACGCTCTGCCTGCGGCCTTCGTGTGCTACATCGACGACGGTGACGAACCGGGCGAACATTGGATAGCGCTGTACCTGGCCGCCGACGGACGCGGCGATTACTTCTGTTCGTACTGCCTGCCGCCAAGACACGCGGCGTTCCGCACCTTCTTGAACGAACATTGTTCCGAGTGGATTCATAATAGCAAGAGACTTCAGAGTCCTCTGTCTAACGTTTGTGGACAATATTGCATAGCTTATGTATTGCTTCCTTGTAACGGCTTTCCGATGAGAACTTTTATCAAAATATTCGGCAACGATTTAGTAGCTAACGATTGCCGCGTATTTGATTCGCTTAAAAAGCTGCAACAGGGTAGACTGTACTATCGTACATCGTACATCAATTGAGCCTCTGACGAGGTGCACACACCCCTAAACTCACGACCTCTGGCGTGATGTTCAACATCCGCAAGTCGCCTCATTATCACCCTCGAGCCTCTAGCGAGGTGGAGACACCCCTAAGCTCGCGACCTCTTGCGTAGTGGTCAACACTCGCAAGTCACGTCGAAACTACAACAATGACAGAAACAACGTGATCCTGGTGATACTATTCTCTGGCGTGGACGCCACCGCCATGCGGCGAGTACACCGAGTCGGGTGCTTTGGCGAAAGAGACAACGAGAACTTGGTTATACCATTCTCTGGCGTGGACGCCGCCATTGCGCGGCGAGTACACCAAGTCTGGTGCTCTGGCGACTGCCGCTCGAGGAATTTCAGAGATTATTTCGAGTCAGCACGAATTTCGTTCTGCTTGATCTTTCCGAACGAGCGTACAGCGAAAAATGCAGACGCGGCTTCGACGATTGTTACGTACCCCGTAATGTTATTGGAACTTTCCGGGAATTTCATTTGAACTTTCAGGAAGGATGTATTGATGCAATTTTCACAAAGATGGCCGCTTTTGAGAAAAAAAACACTTACAAATAGGTATTATATATCGATGAAAAAACGCTTCAACAAAGTTTTATAGTTGAACGACTAGGACAACAAGATGGAACTATTGCTTTCGAGCAAGAGTTTAGTCCACTATTACAACCCGCTCGAGAAGCCGCAGGGTAATACGCTGGACACGCTTCCATACGATCTTGCAGCGGCGCTTCCTGACGCGGCTGAAGCGGTTCCATCGGCTCCACCTCCATCGTACGCAGCATACTCCAAAGATGAACTCGAACAACAAATTATGCTGAGCCATGAAACTGCGCTTAATATTGCCAAATAAGGACCCTCGGACGGATGGCTTCAGTGGATGCGCCAGAACAAGCCTTCATACACTGGAAAGAAGTAACAAGACGCCTGGCTTCTCTACGTCTACCGGACGGTTACTGGTAACATATGAAGGCTTCAATGAGGAGGTTGGGAGCGCGACGGGAAGCGGGCTCGCTGCTCGCAGTGTCGATGACAGTGGACGCCCTACGAAGAAGACCAAGGTTGTTACAATCGAACTGTCCAACGATCCCGCGGAGCTTCTTAGTCGACTAGAGACCCCGGCTGCGTCCGCCGCCGCGGGAAACACCTCTGTAGAGCTCCGCAACGAAGCCTCAGGCATCTTAGACCGATTTCTTGAGCGCGACCACATTGATCGTGGACTATTTAAAGAACTGTCGTCTTGCTTCGAATGAAGATGGAATTCCTACTGCCTATTCTCCAAACCATCGCGGCCAACTCGAAACCGTTTCTAGAAGTTGCCATCACTTTGTCTTCGCCTCCGCACATCACACAGCTGGCCAAACATTACCGGCAGCAGAACAACTGGCAGTGGAGCAAACAACAGCTTCATGGTTCGCACCGACGGTGGAAGCGCCTTCACGACATTGCGACTCCACGAAGGCACCTACGAGCTAGAAACAATAAGCGCAGAAATACAGCGCCAGCTGAGCTCACTCATCGGGGCCGCCGCTGTCAGTGTTATACATAACCTTGCAACGCTCAATGCAGTCCTCGAGATCAAAGAACCAGACATTCAGGTAGCGAGCCCGCTCCGCACAGTGCTAGGCTGGTCTGAGACCGCAGTCGGGGCGACGCTGCTCATATAGGGCCGCCACGAGGCCTCCAATATTGTGCAAATATCTCTGGTCAATGAAGTCCTCGTGGACTGCCACGCCGTGGGTGGGAACTTCATATCAACGTCAGCCACGGCCGGTCGAGCGAACTAGGGATACGTCCTCGACAGCTTCTACTCACAATCCATGATATAAAATTAATTATACTCCACGCCACCGTATTGTTTAGTCGGTGATCGCCAACCAAATTCAATGCATGCGAGAATACGTGACTGATCAGGATAATCGTCTCATCAAGAGAACTGATCACGGTCAGCCTCCAGCTTCGCGATCGACTGTTACAACCGGTAATGTAATAATCGACCAGTAATGTAATAATCGACCGGTAATGTAATAAATCAACCGGCAATGTAATAATCGACCGGTAATGTAATTAATCGACCAGTAATGTTATAAAAACTATGATGATAATCATTATGATGGTGATGATGATGATGTTAATAATGATGATGTAGAAGGTGATAATGAGGGTGATAAACGATTATGATGATGATGACAATTAAGGGGCGATATTAGTGACGATAATGATGATGATGATTATGACGATGATGATGATGATAATGCTAATGATAATGATGAAAACGATGGTGATGATGATGGTGATAAATGGGTATGATGATGAGAGGAAGAAGATTAAGACAATTAAGCGGTCTTAATGATGATGATGACGAAGATGATGACAATGAGGGTGATCATTATTATGATTATGAGGACGAAGACAATGACACCTTCAGCCTCATCATCCTGCTCTTCCTCCTCATCGTCATCATCATCCTCGTGTTCACCTTTATAATGGCTAGCCATGCTGACACCCACTCGATGTTCACAAACGTATGATTAATATAGGAATCTCAGAACAAGTGAGCCGCATGTTTTCTGGGAGGACATATGGAATGCCGTTCATATAACTTCCAAGGTAGCGCTAAGATAACCCCTTAATTATCTTCATCTTTCTCCTCCTATTCATCATCATCATTACCATTTACTATCTTCATCATCATCGTCATCATAATCATCTTCGTTTTTATTACATTACCGGTCGAGTTATTATATTACCGGTCGATTATTGCATTACCGGTAGATTTATTACATTACTTGTCAATTATTACATTACCGGTCGATTATTACATTACTGGTTGTAACAATCGTGCAGTACGGCTAACGCAATATAAATGTAAAGACAACTGGCATTGACTTTGTCAATGTGCACTAATTCTAAAAGGCGAGGTATGAATGAGTTATATATTCATTATTTAGGGCAGCTAGCATTTGCCGAACACTAGCACTTCCAAGCAAGTTGTCCAATATATATTTGACAATGGTCGCGTGATGACTGCTTTCGACGACTACACGGTCATCTCTCTCGATCGTGGGCCCCTGACCTGCGTACCTGATGTCGGGCCAGATGCCGGGCTGGATACCGGGTAGATGTCGAGTCTGAATCGATACGGTGCCTATATGTACTGCCTATGATAAATATATAATTGATTGTCCTGTTTTTGGGATGATACACATTGTTTAGTCCTATGATCACTGATGATAAGGTAACGGCGTTACTTAAAATAATATCACCATAATGAAAATGTCACCTGAGACCACAACAGCGCTACACGTATTTTAAGGAACTGTTCAAGGAATAAATGGTTTAAACTGCCCAATGTGTTTTACCGGATGTATTTATGCCTTCCAGATTTATTTGTATTGACTCTGACAATGGTTCAACGATTGGTTCTAATTATACTCTGACATAGGTTCTCTGACATTGCTTCTTTGTCTTCTGCCAAACTGGTTTTCTGGCTGTTTCCCTGACATTGGATATTTGACACTGGTTCTGAAACGTGTGTTTAGTGTTGTTATTGTTCGCGACATTTCCCGACTGTGCATGTAGGTAGTGAGACACCAAAGGTGTCCTTCATCAACATAAAGTGCTTTCCAAAGTACGCCGGCCTGGCCTGTGCACTGTTATTTGTCATATTCATGTTGCGCCACCTGGCGAATTTATTATCCTCAGAATGTTGTACACTTTCAGTGGTTCGTGTATATATTGATTGTTAAAACCCAGAAACGTTGCCACAAAAAGCAGACGCTTTGTGGTTGATGACTTGGTCGGTGGTTTCAATGCACTGACGGGAAATGCATTCGTCATCTCACCGTCAGTCGTCACCTGGGCTTGCATGCCCTCGTGAAACGTCATCTCACCGTCAGTCGTCACCTGGGCTTGCATGCCCTCGTGAAACGCCCGCAACATTAATATGAACTTGTCAAGCAGCGAATTTGTTGATACGTGTGAGGTCCACACATAGACGTATGCCCCATCGTGGTTTTGGCACTACCACAATCGGATGACACCATGTGGTGGAACCTCTCCCAATGGCTTGACAATGCCTTGTCTTGTCGATTGGTCGACATTTGCTTTGACTTTATCACGACATGCAGAAGGAATGGAGCGAGTGGCAGATATTGCAAAAGTCTCAACGTTTTCTTTCAAATGGATTTCCATTGGTTCACCCATTATTGCCTTCAGTTGGTCGCTTGTGTCGAGCACATCTTTGAATTCCTCAAGAAAATCATTACGCATACGTGTTCGCCCGCCGGATGGCTCGTGTTCTGTAGCATCCTTTCCTGGCGATTTTGTTACACTCGATCGTGTTGTAGCACGAATTGGTTTGGGGTATTCATTCGGCACGATTCCCAAGTCTCGGCAAACATACCAAGCTAGCAGAAGTCCTTTTTGCTCTTTGCAAATATGAACCGTCTGTTTCGTAGATTTGCCCGCTGCATAAATGTGAATGTCCACTTTGCCACAAAGCATTGGAAAGATGTACCATTAGCAGCAATAATTGTGTCTTCAGGAGGGCGACATGTGTTTCCAATGTCTAATCCTATTTGTTTTAGGATATCAAGCCCTGCAACAGTGGCTTCGGCCCCTGTATCTGGTGTTGCTTGTACTATTGTGTTGAAGCTATCATCAGCATTACGGTGAAGATGTGCATCGATTCTTTCCCAGAATGTCCAGCACGTGACTTTGACTCATTGTGGTCGATACATTTTTGTTTTTACCAGGTGGTTTGTTTTGACGGCAACACGTAGCCCAATGACCCATTTATTTTGTAGATAGAACATTCACTGCGCCGTGCTGGAAATTCATCATACGTTTTATGAGCCGATTTGCCACAATAACCACATATGTGGTTATGTTTTGTAGTGATGCTATTTCTAGTTTTTTTTCACGTTGCCATGATGTCTTTCCAATTTTGTCTATCTTCGTATTTCCTTGGTCATTGTTCGCAAGTGCAGATTCATAATTCCTAGCTGTTTCATCACTCCTGCAGACAAATGTTGTCAGCAGAGAAGGTGTGTATGTTAACAACTTTCGTCTTGTTTCTGGATCACGAATTCCCGACATAATTCGCGTGGTAAGTTGAGCGTCTATGCAATGCTGGCAAAGATCTGCCTTGTTGGCACGTAAGGCAATGTAACATTGGTCGAATGGCTCGCCACCCTTTTCCAGGCTTTGTTCTAGTGCAATATTTCGTTTGGCTCGAACATGTTCCCGGATTCGGTCTAAGACGTTTATATCTTCATCATTGTCTATACCGATGGCCAATTGCAATGTAGCCAGCATTTCAATAGAGAGACTGGCGCGCAACATGGCTCTCTGTTGTCGTGCTGGGAGACAGTCGAGCTGTTCTTGCTCTACGAAATCTTCCCATGATCGCCTCCATGCTCCTAGTTCTCGTAATGTTATATCTGCTGCCATTGCGTGAAATCTGTGAAACACTCGCCATTTGCACCGTTGCTGCGTTTGTTCGGTGGTGAATTATTGCGGGCATGTCTGTCAAGGGTCTCGCAGAGGAGACGCATCGACTTTCATGCAATACAACAATGCAATACAACAATACTTTATTTTCCCATGGAAGGAAATTCGTGTGCAGCGTTCATAAAATAAGATACTATAAAAATACATAATTACAAGCGGTTTCTAAACCATAATAATGATAAACCTAATTGAAAAACCTAATTGTGGTCGTCGCATCATAGATAAAATAGCATCATAGAGAAATGTAGTAAATAACAACATATAAACGCTGCTAAAGAACATGCATACACATGCATTCGCGCCCGTACACACATACAACCTTAGAATAAATATCAGCAGTATAGCTACTAGCACTGAAGACTGGTTCAGAAGCAGCGTTAGAGAGAAGAGTCATTTAACAGTCGAACAGACATAGGAATAAACGATAGCCGTTTTCTATTTGTTTAGCATGTAACAGTTCTAAACTGTCTAGACGACGGCAGAAGGACGTATTCCTCATGCAACATATGCGTGCTGTCAGCCAGAATGCGAGCGGCTTTCCGCAAGACCTGCTTTTCATATAGAACTGTGAGAGTGGATGGTTTCGTACCAGTCACTTTGCTGCTGATGTTTACAATTCGCTCCAGATTATTCTTGTCTTTTTGTCTGACGTTCCCAAACCAACAGATAAAAGAAAACGTCAAAATACTCTGGATAAACGACTTATAAAACATGGACAAAATGGTATTATTATATTAAAGGAACGAAGCTTCCTTAGACAGTATAGACAGTGCTGGCACTTTTTATACGTAGCGTTCCACCTCGCTGACTACCTTCTACGCAATGGACACTGTGTCAGCATCACGCACAACCAAGAGTTCGATGTGTCAGTTTCGGCTGATGTCTTTCATCGCGTGTTCCAGCTGTTCACGTTTATACTCGCGTTCTTCTTGCTTTGGCAATAAAGTGATACACCAGTCTGGTGCGCTTGTGGCGCCACAGCGAGAATCTTGGTTAATGCCAACGCTTGTGGCGCGCTCTCTCGGATCTTTAGGAAGTTCCGCAGCACCGGGTTTACTGGTAGCGTGTGATTTTTTCCATTTTGCCGCCAACGTTTATAGACAAACCGACCGTTTAACGTCTTAGTTCGAGCTCGATGTCTTTTGCCGACTGTACCATGTTAAAGCTCATGATGAGTGTAAAACAACGGTTGTATTGAACGTGTTTTAGTACATACCAAAGTGGTGAATTAGAACATACAAGAGTGCGCCTTACAGAGTCGCAGTAAGGCAATAATGGCTCCGTCGTGTCGACTGACAAGTCGCCGCTACCGGGAAGTCTCTTTACCTACGAGAGACTATACCAGATGTATGTACAAGTTATATTTTTATATTCAATAAATAAATCAATCAATCAAAAATATACAACCGCCAGTTCTTCTGTGCACCGATCTTTTGCGCCCATATACAAGAAATGACAAGCAGACGCAATGCCCGTACGGAACCGTGACACACCAGAGTGACCGTCCATGAATATTTGGTATTCATCAATGCACTAATGGCGACGTCGATGCGACGAATGTAAGAAAATGGCCCCGTAAATACGGGATCTGGCATAATGTTGACACTGCTGTGTCTTCGACGTTTGCTATCAGAATAAGAAATGCCCTCAAATAAGCTATATCCCCGACAGTTATAGTATCGCTGACTCTCCTACTTGGGGTGTCACACATCGTTTTAACTGCGTCATCTCCGGTGTGATGCTTCCTGGGTAGACCGACTCTAACGTTAATTATCTGACACTGGTTTTCGCAACCTAGTTTTCAACATTAATAAAAAAAATCGTTTTTGTATTTTGACAATGTGAAATCGTTATAGTGCCACAAGCTTCCGTCCATTTGATATCGACCCGTCCAAACTCTACCTGTCCAGTTAGAAAGAAACGTTAAATAGCAGGATGTTTCATTTGTCAAACCTAATGTAATGGTGTGTGTGTGTGTGTATGTGTGTGTGTGTGTGTGTGTGTGTGTGTGTGTGTGTGTGTGTGTGTGTGTGTGTGTGTGTGTGTGTGTGTGTGTGTGTGTGTGTGTGTGTGTGTGTGTGTGTGTGTGTGTGTGTGTGTGTGTGTGTGTGTGTGTGTGTGTGTGTGTGTGTGTGTGTGTGTGTGTGTGTGTGTGTGTGTGTGTGCATGAAATGTATGTGGTGTATGTGTACGTACGTATGTATGTATGTGTGTGTGTGTGTGTGTGTGTGTGTGTGTGTGTGTGTGTGTGTGTGTGTGTGTGCGTGCGAGTATGTGGGCGTGCGAGCGTGCATGCATGCATGCGTGCGTGCGTGCGTGCGTGCGTGCGTGCGTGCGTGAGTGTATATATGCGCGTGTGCGCTTATAAAACAAGTCCGAAATGTACCCAAACTGCAATATACACAAAGCACGACCCAGTTCCTCGATACACCAAACACGCCCCACTTGCATGGTACACCAAATACGCCCCTAGTTATTGGATACACAAAACCTGCTCCAACCAAACAGTAACGAAACATCCACCAATCGCACGATACACGAAACAGGTCCCAATCACATCGTGGAGTTTGGTGTTGGGCACACTATACTGTCGGTAAGTAATATGTTATTGTAGACAAAGAAAACAAAATAACTGAGTTACAAAAATGAAGTAGTGAGGAAAATGTGTTGTCAACGTGGGTGCATATGCGCTCGCAAACGCATGTGCATTCGTGCAATCTTGCATACATTCGTGCATTGGTTCATACATGCGTACGTGTATATATAGTATGTCGGATAAAAGAAAAGGTGATGTCTTATATAGAGTTGGCACCGTTCGTTGGGAATGCTCAAAGCGCTTTAGTGACGGAGTCAACTGGCAGACCTACTAATTTCAATACCGACTTATCTGGGAAGTATTTGTACACGCTGCACTTATTACACGATGACGTTCATGTGTATCCATCGCTGCCTATTGCAAGGTGGTCGATTATACAGCTGACTGAACTGAGGCAACGCGTAGTGTATACAACTGTCCAAGATTCGAAACGGATGCAAGAGGATTCGAACCCCGGTTCCCACACCAACGTTCCAACCACTGTGTTACTGGGCCCCAGGTCGTGTCTGTCGTGACAGTGTAGCTTGTTCACTGGACCGTGAAAGGCAAACAGTTGTCTGTCTGAACCGAGTGCGTGGATGACTCACACAATCTCCTGCTAAACGATAGACCGAGGCTATTGTCATCGCAGCACCGAACCAGAAACATTTACAAGATATCCCATGTGTTGACGTGTGCGGATGCAAAGTTGCCAAATCACCGACAGTTCGCTACATCGGGATTACCATCGACAGTGGCTTAACAGTATCGTCACACGCCAGTTATCACGCCTAAGAATCAGACGCATGAATGTTCCATGATTTAGTCCAGTGTGGTCTGGTCGATTCGACAACGCGACCCTCATACATATCTGGGACAGGTCCGCCACTATTCAGTGTTGCCCGGGGACACCTCCGTGCTATTTCCTCACAGCGTTTCTCGGGATTTGCCTAGAAGAAAATATACACCAGACGATGGAAATCTTCATTGTTATCAGCTTCACCTTCATTCCTTGACCGGGACGAGGGTGTAATTCGTCCGCTTGGTCTGTCTTCTGCTGTGCGTAACAAAGTCGATAAACATTATTTGGTCCATTCCCGAATATTATCCATTTTGCTATGTCTTGCTTCAATGTTTTTCTAAAATTATTGCACACGAACAACACCAAAACGCAACACAACCATATTAATGCCAATTTCAAAAATTATGCATCTGTGAGAGCACGCTGTATACGTGTGTGGATGTGCATTCGTGCAATTGTGCATACATTGTGCACTGGTTCATGCATGCATATAGTGTGTCGGATAAAAGAAAAGGTAATGTCTTATATAGAGTTGGCACTGTTCGTTGGGAATGCTCAAAGCGCTTTAGTGACGGAGTCAACTGGCAGACTTATTCATTTCAACACCGACTTATCTGGGAAGTATTTGTACACGCTGCACTTATTTCGCGATGACGTTTATGTGTATCCATCGCTGCCTATTGCTAGGTGATCGATTATACAGCAGAGTGAACTGAGGCAACGCGTAGTGTATACAATTGTCCAAGCTTTGAAACGGCTGCAATAGGATTCGAACCCCGGTTCCCACACCAACGTTCCAACCACTGTGTTACTGGGCCCCAGGTCGTGTCTGTCGTGGCAGTGTAGCGTGTTCACTGGACCGTGAAAGCCAAACAGTTGTCTGTCTGAACGGAGTGCGTGGATGATTCACACAATCTCCTGCTAAACAACAGACCGAGGCTATTGTCATCGCAGCACCGAACCAGAAACATTTACAAGATATCCTATGTGTTAACGTGTGCGGATGCAAAGTTGCCAAATCACCGACAATTCGCTACATCGGGATTACCATCGACTGTGGCTTAACAATATCGTCGCACGCCAGTTCTCACGCCTAAGAATCAGACGCTCCAACCACTGTTCTATTGCGTACTAGGTCGTGTCGGTCGAGGTAGTGTAGCGTGTTCGTTGGACCGTGTAAACCAGAACAGCGGCACTGAACACGTTGGCCACACAATGTACTCGAACGGATGCGTGTAGCGCTGTCTCACTCGCGGTATGTTGTTGGTGTTTGCTGAGTTCACGGGGACATATAATTATTTTAACGTCCTGGTTTTTATTGATTGTGTAAAATGCCAGAGATTTGAAGATCTGAGTACGCGCTTGAATGCATAATATATGCACGCGCGTGTGCGTATGTGCTTGCGTGTGTGTGTGTGTGTGTGTGTGTGTGTGTGTGTGTGTGTGTGTGTGTGTGTGTGTGTGTGTGTGTGTGTGTGTGTGTGTGTGGGTGTGTGTGTGTGTATGTGTGTGTGTGTGTGCGTGTGTTGTGTGTGTGTGTGTGTGTGCGTGTGTGTGTGTGTGTGCGCGCGCGAGCGACCTTTTAGTAGCTACATCGCAAGATTTTTAATATTCTAAACTCACGGATTAGTAACAATAGTCCATTAGTCAGAAAAGATTTGATTCTCAAATTGGGGGAATAATTCCACTATGATTTTCAGTTACACGAGGGAGTCGCAGTATCGTCTGCCACAAAAAAAACAGCCTGGTTCTTCACTGCAGGAATGTTGGTGTCCTCGTGAATGGTCGTTCTCCAGTAGATCAACAATTTCTTCGACTTCTGATTCGTATTTCTGGGTTCTAGTACTCCCAAGCTCAGGATGGTTAAGTGAACAAGGATTCTCCCATGTATTTGAATCATGACAACAACACGGGGCTGAAGCCTCGTGTCCCCCAACAGTTTGTATGTTCTAGTTGGCCCTTTCTTCTGTAGTTTCATCGACCACGATTCGGTTAAATGAATTTCCTTATCTGAGCTGTTCAGAAAACATGGTGTTTGTGTCCCCTCATCGCACTTTAGTGGGCTTTGCTCTCTAGCATGGTCTCTTTGGTGAAGGCAGCATACATCAGTTTCTGTCTATATATCATTCAGCCTAGCTTTTTACATGTGTTGGCCGATAGCTTTCGGGAAGTTGAAGCAGATGTGAACTTCTCCCAAGAGGAAGATGGCATTCTCAAGCGTTGTATTCGGCCAGAATAATTATTATTTTTTTGCATATGTTGTACAGTGGCTGGTCAGCTGTGATGATGGCATGCTTCTGGCCCATGTAGTTTGGAATGTCCACAAAGCGATTAATGACAGTGGTGAAGTGTATCGTTATCATCTGCTGGTACCTGGAGAATGGGTAACATCCCCGCTGCTGTCACAAGGGGTCAACAATACTGGTGGCTCCGTCCAGTGCTACCCAGGCGCGAACTAACCGATCCTCTTTATCATCTTTCGTGACACCCCCAGGCCAAATCGTTATTGTTGCTGAACCACTATACCTCCCTCTTCTTCTCATCGCTAAATGAAGGTGACATGATGAAGCCTTTGAAACTCCCGTATTGCTTCCCTGACGTCCTTGTTGTCCCAGGAGCAGTGGATCATCCGCCATTTGACGGCGATTTACCGATGCTTTCGCTGGACTGCACACACTTGCCATGTTTGCTATGCTACGCGCCTTTCCCACTCTATCCATAACACCCCTATGGGAGTACAGCCAACCAGAAATAACTGCATCAAGCGACAGATTTGTAGGCGTCATTTTTACACTTATGATTACATCGACAACATTAGATTCCACAGTTGCAATTTCCGCTACAGCCCCTTTTTAGGATGTTCACCATTGGATTAAAAAAAATAAAAAAATGTATGAACTACCCCATGGGCACAAGAGCACGCCTGCACAATGTTAGCCACATATATTGTGCTTGCAAACAACTTTGATGTAACGGTAGACACATTTCGAGAAAATCACGTTTGTATTGAATTATTCCATATATTCTTGTGTAATTTCAAAGATTAAAACCTACCTGGTAACGCAGGCACCACATCCGCAAATATGTTGTGCTTGACGATGCGTCACCCGTCCTATTAGCTGCGCTAGCCCCTGCAGGTAAGATGTTATCTTGTCTAGGTTCACGGCGGTGAATCACGAATGCGCGGTTGATATCTTTGAAGGCGGTGTTAAAATTAAAGTGACCCAGGGTTGCCCGTGACTGTTTTGGTGACATTGTTATGATATGTGACGGTGTCCCAGTTTTGCCCGTGACTGTTTTGGTGACATTGTTATGGTATGTGACGGTGTCCCAGTTTTGCCCGTGACTGTTTTGGTGACATTGTTATGATATGTGACGGTGTCCCAGTTTTGCCCGTGACTGTGTTGGTGACATTGTTATGATATGTGACGGTGTCCCAGTTTTGCCCGTGGCTGTGTTGGTGACATTGTTATGGTATGTGACGATGTCCCAGTTTTGCCCGTGGCTGTGTTGGTGACATTGGTAATATATGTGACTGTGAATCACGAACGCTATATCGGTGTTAAATTTAAAATAGGCGTTTAACATTTATATACAGCGACGTCTGATTTTGAAAAGTAAACGAGTCACGTGCGTGCGTGTGTGCGTGTATTACCACGCTATAATACACCGTTTGTTTATGCAGCCAGCACTCGTGATATTATCTGGCTGAAAACACTCGAGTGACATCAACAAACAATATGTTATTCTCTTTATATAACATAAAATAAAATATTTGAACATGCTTTTTCACTTCCTACATTTGTAAACATGCTTGGGCCGTAAGTTGATGTGAAATCGTACGGTATGAACGTCCGTGATACGGACGTTGGACGCAGGTTAGGTACTCCGTTCGAAATGTTTTAAACTTCAGCTGGATTCCCAGAACGAAGTAGCCGTGTGTGCGTTCGTTATGCATGCATGGTCATGTACGTGAGTACGCGCGTGAGTTCGTGCATGCTTGCGTACGTGCGTGCGTTCGTATGTTTGCGTGAATGTCTTTGCGTCCATGTGTGTGTGCATGAGTGTGGAATCACTATCGGCCGTACAGTACAATACTACACACGTGTATACAATAGTGTTTACCGGTTGCGTTTTGGGGTTGAATGAAATATAGCATATATAAGTGTCTCTATGGGGATGTGGGCCCCATAACTGCGTTGAATTACATCAATGCATCACTGTTTACAAGCAACGGCGATAGTTCGCTCGCTCGCCAACTAGCAATGGCTTAATTCTTAATTTGGCCCTGTGCCAAATGTTATCGCGACCACGATTCAGCACGAGGTGGACCTCTTCATTAGTTGTGCCCTGAGTCAAACGTTATCACTGCCATGGTTCAGCACGCATTCACATATGAGAACTACACGATACCAGTGTACTTGGGTTTTCCTCAGGATTCAGTTGGGTAAACTCGAGAATTGCAGGGCGGTGTTTGGGTTGAATGTTTTGTTTTGTTTTGTGGTTGCGGCGTGTCTTGTATATCGTGTGGTGGCGGCGTGTATTGTGTATCGTGTGGTTGCGGCGTGTCTTGTGTATCGTGTGGTTGCGGCGTGTCTTGTGTATCGTGTGGTTGCGGCGTGTCTTGTGTATCGTGTGGTTGCGGCGTGTCTTGTGTATCGTGTGGTGGCGGCGTGTCTTGTGTATCGTGTGGTGGCGGCGTGTCTTGTGTATCGTGTGGTTGCGGCGTGTCTTGTGTATCGTGTGGTGGCGGCGTGTCTTGTGTGTCGGGTGGTTTTATTGTGTTTCGTGTATCATGTGGTTTGATCATGTTGTGTATGTCGTGTGGTTTAACCGTGTTTCTATATATCGCGTTGTTTTGCCGTGTTTCATGTAACATATGATTTGATCGGGTTATGTGTGTCATGTAGTTTGATCATTCTTCGTGTATCATGTGGTTTGACTGTGTTTTTAGTATCGTGTGGTTTGAATGTTGTTTGTGTAACGCGTAATTTGACCGAGTTTTGTTTATCGTGTGGTTCGGGGGTGTTCTTTTGTGTCGTGTGGTTTGATCGTGTTTCTTGTATCATGTTGTTTGGTCGTGTTTCTTGTATCGCGTGGTTTGATAGTGTTTTGTGTATCGTGTAGTTTGACCGCGGTTTGTGTATTGTGTGGTTAGGGCGTGTCTCGCGTATAGTGTGGTTTTCTTAGGTCATAAGCTAACCAATTAAATGGAAATAATATACAGTGCCATTATCGCATTCTGCATATATGATAACTAATAATTGCGAGCTTGACGGTGAGCGCTTTGTTGTCAAAAGACAATGTTGGAACTTCATCAATGCGATATAATCATCCTAATCCTTACAAGGAACCATTTGTAATATCACCATATATATATATATATATAAAACACTATTAAAAAAACCCGCCATCCAAATGAAATAACAATACAAATACCAAATGTTCAGGCCAACACCATTAGATTGAAAGAATCAATGGTAGAATTTAACTTTCTGCAGTTGCAAGGGTTATCTTCGGCTACATAAATGTAGATTGTTTTGAATTTTCCTAGCAAAATGCACGACAAATATTGAGCTAGCAGACTATTTCGTGTCACTCATATATGTTGAACACGTACTTGTCAGAATGCAACTCGTGTGTATCGATGAAGAATCTTGATTTAACGAAAGCCAAAACCCACTCATATGGCGCTCCGTGTGACATAAGCTGGCTGGTTATATCAAACACACATATTTTGTGGGGTGTTAACCTGGGATTGATGTACACAGATAGCATGCCCTTCAGGTGATGTAGACGCCTACGCGGGACTATGTTGTGGGACGTCAATTAGGGGTCGATGTACACAGAAACCACATCCTTCGCGAAATAATTTTACGTTGCAATTGCATAAACGTGAAACGTCTGCAATTCATAGAAAATAAACTGGACCACCAGAAATTAAACTGTACTGCTGTTAAACTGTACTGCTTTTAAACTGTACAGCTGTTAAACTGTTATGCTGTTAAACTGCTACGGACGATACACTAGTCACTCATCCATTGAACTCCTACGCAATTCACGCATTTGTTGAACTGCTATGCACGCTAGTCTAGTGACGCGACACGATTCCATCACTCACCAGCTACCCGCCCGGTACACCCTTCACTCACCTGTTGAATGGATACGCACGCTACATCTTTCACGCACGTGTCGAACTGCTACGCCCGCTACGCCCGCTAACGCCAACTACGCACGCTACGCCCGCTACGCCCGCTACGCCCGCTACGCCCGCTACGCCCGCTACGCCCGCTACGCCCGCTACGCCCGCTACGCCCGCTACGCCCGCTACGCCCGCTACCCCAGCTACGCCCGCTGCGCCCGCTGCGCCCGTTACGCCCGTTACGCCCGCTACGCCTCTACGCCCGCTACGCCCTTCACTCGCCTGTTGAACTGCTACGAACGCTACACCATTCACTCACCTGCAGTCTCTGTATATCAGCGTGATGGAAAACACGAACACGAACGAACAGTCGGCAGCTGTGCAAGCAGAGTTCAGGTAATATGTGTGTGAGCTGACTGTAGTACGTCGCATGGGCAGCCCATTCTTTCACGACGATGAAGATCTTTTCACCCTTGAGACAAAGCTAATGATGGACAGCTCAGTAGTTCTGACGCTGAAAACAGCAGCAACGATTGGTCAAGCGTAATATGACGAATTTGTGCAGGAGAGACTTGTCTTGTGTGTGAAACTGCTGACAGGCAATATAACTAAGAACATCCTTTCAATACTTGAGTTAGCACTAGATAAGGTCCATAGCAAAAGTCAGCATCATGTGGCCTCACTGAAGACGAACTGTGCTTTGTTCTCTCGATTGTATATGTCTTGCCAGTCACGCAACGGAAATCACGCAGCGGAGGTCTTCGCCCGTAAACACCATGCCTGCCCCCCCTCATTCTCAAAAACTGCGACACTGCACAAAGCAAGATTTTGTGTGATACCTACAATCAACAACACCAGACCAAGTACTTCCTGATTGTGACTCGGATCTGGACGCTGACGTTTCGTTCTGCCATCCTACACATGCTACCATCTAAAGGTGTCAGGACCAACTCCAATGACTATGCAGTGTGCCTACGCCTGCCCTACATCCGACGATATTTGCAGAATGTCAATAGGTTGGATGTAGTGTGAGACCGCTATATCAAGAACACCATCAAGCAAATCACTCAATAAAGTAGGGGAACTAGGCAACGTAGACGAGTTATATCAACAACACCACTTCCTAGAAAATGACAGTAATTCCTCCTGGTTGATTCCAACAAGGAAGAGCTGTTCAACTGTCTGACCGATCATATCGGAAAGGAAACACCACCTGATGGGAAACAGCTGGTGTCAACCTTTGACGTGTGAAATGAAAGCGGGTCAATAATTACACAACCAAACTAGGGCCATGCAAACACGAGGAGGCGGACACTAGGAGTATGATATTATATTCCTAGCTGTGGATTGCCTTAGGTACAGGGAAGACATTCCGGTATATAGGGTCTCACAACATTGCATCAAATCTTGGGCGGTGCAAGGCAGCAGTTATCCCCCTATTCCACAGCTTGACTAGGTGTGACTCTGTTTCATCCTTCACGGGATGGGAAATAAACCGTGCTAGGATGCGTGGAAAATGTTCGAACCACAAACATAATCTTGAATCATGCTGCAACACACGCCCAGCTCCACTTAGTTGAACTGCAAACCACCCATAGATCCACAGTATTGCTGTACGATACAACGAGTGGACTGGAGACTGTGAATGAAGCCAGGAAACATATGTTCGCACAGGGCTCAAACTCCCTAGAAAACATCCGTCCGACGGAGTAATCGCTGTTGGAACATTGCAAGCGAACTGTGTATCAAGGTGGACGAATATGGGGTCAAACACTCACGCTCTATCCAAAACTGTCTAGTCTGCTGGAATGGGAATGGAAGCTAACGTAACATGGATGGCATCCATACTGGACAATACTGCCAAAGGCTTCAAGAGCTTGCCATGCGCTCATTCGCTGTGGACGTACCAAGGAATGTAGGAGTATATGCCAATGCAAGAGGAACGAACTCAGCTGCACCGAGCTGTGTGTGTGCCAAGGAGGCTGCGCGCAATAAAGAACCCACTGACACTGAGTGGAATTTGTGAGAGATAAATGGGAGTTCTTAAAGAATGTAACATAATTAATAATGCAACACTTTGATCGAGACAATTTAATTTAGACGAGACTGTGCACACGTGTTTTTCTTCAACTGAATACATGTCAACTGTCATTATACAATGTTGTGAGGTTAACAGTAGCTACATAAACTGCGAACCATTGTCATATCAATAGTACACTGTACTGTGGTAATGTTTTTTTAAATAGAAAGAATGATGATCACAAGTCTTGCATTCAAAGCCACTCAAACATGTTAATTATAAGTGGACACATTATTAGCTTTCACTTATTGAAGATCAGTCTTAAATTACAATGAACATACAGTAAAACAAAAGTTGTATTCTACAATCTACATCACAAGAAAGATTGTTCATGCAGATGCATAGGTCAATGCTAATTGTTCTATTTAACAAGATTTAACAAGATTTGCCATCCAAGCCAAAGGCCCAGATGGCAAGTGGACAAGGAAGCCATTGGCTTATCGAGAGTCCAACAATGTTCATCTACTTATAACCCGCCCTCCTGAGATATGTGTCAACCTTGTTTTTAAACATATTCACGCTGCTAGCAGTTACACAATCTGTAGACAATGTGTTCCATTAATTTATTGTCCTCTGTGAGAACGAGTGCTTCCTGATGTCCAATCTACATTGATCCTTTACTAATTTTACCTCATGTCCTCTAGTTCTGCTATCCTTCTTGAGTGAGAAAAACATATTTCTATCAATATTTTCATACCCATTCAATATCTTAAAAACTTCAATCTGA
Source organism: Lamellibrachia satsuma (assembly GCA_033239005.1). NCBI lineage: Eukaryota > Metazoa > Annelida > Polychaeta > Sabellida > Siboglinidae > Lamellibrachia > Lamellibrachia satsuma. The sequence goes on along the minus strand of BSQZ01000074.1, from coordinate 1,746,337 downwards.
TCTCCTCTTAACATCCTTGTCTCTAGAGTTGTTAAACCACATTCTTTCAGGCATTCTTCAGAACTAAGGTCTCTCAGTTCTGGAATAATTTTAGTTGCTCTCCTTTGTATGCGTTCAAGCGTATCTATATCATTCTTACGATATGGTCTCCATGCTTGTATACAGTATTCTAAATGAGGTCTAACTATTGCTTTATTAAGAGGTATAATTAACTTTTTTTCCCTTGTATGTTATGTTTCTTCTAATCAATCCAAGAATTTGATTACCCTTTGAAGCTGCAATACCACACTGCTCTGAAACTTTCATATCAGCGCTTATTGTAAAGCCTAAGTCCTTTTCTTTTACAGTAGTACCCAGAACAGTATCTCCCATTTTATAGTTTACATTCAAGTTCCCATGTCCTGTATGGAGGCATTTACATTTCCCAAAATTTAACAACATCTGCCATTTCTCAGACCATTTCACTAATATGTCTATATCGTTTTGTAAATGTTGTTTATCACCATCAGTATTAACTTTTCTAAACAGTTTTGTGTCATCCGCAAATTTCAGTACATTACTTGTTATACTGTCGTCCAAGTCATTGATATAATTAAGAATAATATAGGTCCTAATACTGATCCTTGAGGTACCCCACTCAAAACCGATTTCCAATTTGAAACTTCTCCATCTACTACAACTCGTTGTCTTCTGTCAGTCAGCCATTGTTCTATCCAGTCAGTTATGCTATCCCCGATACCATGGGCTTTTAATTTAAGTAGTAATCTTTGATGTGGCACTTTGTCAAAAGCTTTCTGAAAATCTAAGTAGATAATATCTACTGGCGATCCCACGTCTATCCACTTAGTGATTTCTTCCAAAAAACATAACATATTTGTTAAGCATGACCTCGCTTTAATGAATCCATGTTGAGATGAATTTAATAATTTATGCTTAACGAGGAAGTCCACCATATGGTCTTTAATTAACCGTTCTAATAATTTACAAATCACTAACGTTAAACTCACTGGTCTGTAATTATCTGACTTATTTATCGAACCCTTTTTAAATAATGGTATGATGTTTGCTTCTTGCCATTCAAACGGAACAACTCCCTCTTTTAATGACAAGTTGAATACTCTTGCAAGTGGTATACGGATTTGTTCTACTGTTTCCATTAGTAATTTTGGAGGAATCCCATTCACTCCCGGCGATTTGTTATCCTTCATTGCCTTTATTTTCTTAGCTACCAATTCTGGAGTTACAACTAACGAACCTAAATAGTCAGATTTAGCCCCCTGAAATTTAGCATCAGCAACTGGTAATGAACTAATATCTTCTTTGGTAAACACTGAACTGAAGTAACCATTTAGGTCTTCCGCCATTAAATCCCCTGTGATATTATATTTCCAGCACTGTCTTCTAGAGGTCCAACCTTGTCTTGTACGTTTTGTTTACTCCTGACATATGCATAAAAACTCTTGCTGTAATTTTTTTTGTTACATACTAGTTTTTGCTCATAGCTTCTTTTAGATTGTCTGATTTCAGTTTAGCTGCATTAAGTGCCTCTTTGTATTTTGCACAGTCTTCTTCCTTTCTGGTACGCCTATAAACCCTCCACATAGTTTGTTTTAGCATCAACACTGTTGCCATTATTTAAAAAAAAGTAGTTACTGCCGTGCGTTACCTGGGAGGTTATACGACGGCATTCCATATGTCCTCCCAGAAAACATGCGGCTCACTCGTCCTGAGATTCCTATGTTAATCATACGTTTGTGAACGTCGAGTGGGTGTCAGCATATTATAAGGGTGAATATGAGGATGATGATGACGTTGAGGAGAAGGATGATGAGGTTGAAGGTGTCATTGTCTTCGTTCTCATCATCGTAATAATGATCACCCTCATTGTCATCATCTTCGTCATCATCATCATCATCACTAAGACCGGTGAATATGAGGATGATGATGACGTTGAGGAGAAGGATGATGAGGTTGAAGGTGTCATTGTCTTCGTCCTCATCATCGTAATAATGATCACCCTCATTGTCATCATCTTCGTCATCATCATCATCATCATCAGTAAGACCGCTTAATTATCTTAATCTTCTTCCTCTCATCATCATAACCATTTATCACCCTCATCATCACCATCGTTATCAACATTATCATTATCATCATCATCATTATCATCATCATCATCATTATCACCATCATCATAATAAATATAATCAGCATCATCGTCATAATTATCATCATCATCATCATTATCATCGTCACTAAGATCGCCCCATAATTGTCATCATCATCATAATCGTTTATTACCCTCATCATCACCTTCTACATCATCATCATCATCATCAGCATAATGATTATCTTCATAATTTGTATTACATTACTGGTCGATTCATTACATTACCGGTCGATTTGTTACATTACCGGTCGATTTATTACATTACCGGTCCATTATTACATTACTGGTTGTAACAGGCGATCAAACAGCAGTACGATCGCATGCGACAGCTTCGCGTTCTCGCTGCAATACGACGGCAGCGCCTCGTGTAACGCCGGCTTTAGAGTTTACTGCGCTGCGCAGCTTGACGCAATGGTGGTCATATTTCGGATACGATCTACATAAAAAAAAATAGTACGCGGGCCTTGACCACCCTTTCCCTCTTTAGTACGCTCTGTACGAATAGTTAAATGTTGACGTGTGTGTGCGTGCATGCGTGCGTGCGTGCGTGCGTGCGTGCGTGCGTGCGTGTGTGTGTGTAATTCACTGTCCGCTACCGAACCTAATCGATAATAAATATATAAAACATTTTCGACCCAGAATGAGAACTCTATGAAACTATCTACTGTGTATATACACAGTAGGTTCAAAGTGTTTTTCACTTCACCCCTGGCATATCTGTTCATTCCAACTCCAACCCAACATATCTTGGATAAGAACACATGCAGCATATAAAGAAAGAGAGTTAATTAACTAAGCTGACTTCAGAACTGAGATACTTTAATTATGAGAAAAATATAGTTACACTGTACTGATACAATATATATTAATCAATCATTCCATCACGCAATCAACCAATCAGTTCAGTGGGTATCGATCTTGCCGAATAACAACAACAGAAACAACAACATGATTGCGTAATGTGTTTTAATACGATTAACAATTTACACAGTGTTGACGATGCAAAGTATAAACACACTTGATAAAGTAACACCAACCAACATTGTTAACACCCAGAATAAGATTACATTGACCACCTTCGTCAACGCTGATAATAATACACCTCCCGGCATTACTAATACCCCTGATAAGATTACACCAACCTCCATTGTTAACACTCCTGATAAAATTGCACACACCACCACTGTCAATATTCATGTTATGATTAAATCAACGGATATTGTGAACATTTCTGATACGATTATATCCACCTACATCGCTAACACTTCTGATAACATTACACCCCCACCACTGGTTTCTGAGCTAATTGCTGCTACATTGCATTTCTTAATAATAATATCATACATCCATCATGCTGTGCATTATTCGCTTATCGACGTTATTCGTTAATCATTTGTGTTACGCTTCTATTGGCCGAATCTTGATTTCCGTGTATGCAACGCTACCACTGATACCTGTCCATGACGGTACATTGCGGTTGACGAGTACATAGTTGTAGCTTGTACTTGTCGGGTGATACCAGAATCCGTTGTACGTAGCACCGAGTTTGCGGCTCGTATCCTTATCACGTGTGAAAAATGTATGTCCTTTGTAAATGTAATAAGACACGGTTTTAGCAGTAGCTGTTCCAATGTTCGCTATCTTATAACGTTCTTTCTCATCTCCAATGTAAAAATCGTTATATTCCAAATAATGCAATACTCCAGATGTGAGTTTCATCTCCAACCGAATTGAATATTTCAGGTACGGCTGATTCGTGATTCGATATAGTTTCTCCAGACCGAGCCAGAATTCGCCACTGACCTCACCGAAGCCGTTCTTGTAGTCGTTCCGCGTCCTGTTGAATGGGAGATGGAAAGGGGCTCGACGCCGCTGGACCACAATGAACTTGTCAATTGTGCAGAAGACGGGGAACGGCGACAGAGTCGACGCCAACAGAACATGTCTGCCGTGGATGACGGCTGTGAACATGTGAAACAAGTTACATTTGAGACTAGGACAACAAGTGAGGCCAGGGATATAAAAATACATAGGTAGATCATTAATGTGATAAACGTTTGGTGATGACAGGACATATACAGTGAAGTCGATATAGCAATGAAAGTATGTAACTAACGTTGGTACATTGTTCCATAGTCCAAATTGTACTTTTAATTAGTTTAATTATTGTTCGATGTTTTCTCTATCACTTGTTCGTGCATTACGTCATGAACATATTTGATCACCATAGCATCAGTACAAAGGCACATTTATAGAAATAATAAATGATGCATGCCCATTACCTGATTCTGATTGATTGAATGAAATGATGTGCGTATTGGCTGGTTCCACTGCTGCGTCACGAAATAAACAACGTTGATAGCGACGTCACGGGGGCAACCTAAAATGGGAAATATAGTAAATTGATCAATATTCACATCCTTCCATTGCGTGCACTTGACAAATACGCGGATTTATTCTGGCTCACACTAACTCCGAAACTGTTATTTTGACCAGGAATGCAAGAAATCTCCGTCATTTGTTCAACGGACAATACATTTGTGAAGAAGTGTGTCTCTAATTTTCCGTTTTATTAGTTTCGAAAAAATCTTTCAACGACAATCATCCAGTTGCAAGAAACATGCATTTAGTGTGTTCAAATGTCGTTGATTGGTTGCGTAATCTATCGCATCGTCCAGGAAATTCAACAAAGATGGTATCGATCGCATGACAGGTGGACGAAAGACTGGACGGGGAACACAAACAACTGGCAAGGGTTACATTCGCCATTTTGGATACTGTCACAGTGATCGCAAAGTCACCAAATAATGTTTCTCAAAACTTAAAAACTTAAAATATGTTAACATATATATATATACACGCTACACTCACGCGCACACAATAATGCACACACTCACGCACGCTCGCACACGCCAAAAAAACACCACAAATACCTTGGATTACGACAGGTCAGTCACGGCCAAGCAGCCACGATCATCCGACAGACCGGCCGGCCGGTGTCACATCAAATGTATATCCCAATATAACATATACCCCAACCATTACTCCATATATAATAATGCCCCACGGTCATTGCTATGTAGGTTATATTAACCCAGTTGTATATATATATATATATATATATAAATATATATATATATATATATATATATATAAATATATATATATATATATATATATATATATATATTAACCCAATTGGAGATCGTAAACAGAGGAGCCACATGACCAAAACGTGGTTATGTCGAAACAAACCATAATACTAGATTTACTTGAAGGGATTCCGAAAATGCTCTCTCGTGACACTCTAATCCTGTCAAAACGTATGCCTGTGTAAAAAGACATTATGTTCACGGTGTGGTAGGTTTCCATTTGAACTAGCTCGACGTATTTGTGATATTAATCATTACAACAATAGGAAAGTTGGCCTGATCGCGTGCACGCATGTTATGAAAACAAATGCATGTCTATACTGAAAGCAAAAAGATAAATACTCACCCAAGAAGACATACATCTGTCCCTCCATTAGAGTCCCAGATACAGGATTAGTAGACACAGCGACAGCTCCGCTCGACTGCGGTCAGCTTTTGATCGCAGAAATCTCACGGGCCATTGCTTTCAACTGGGTTGTTAGGCTCTCAACGGTGCCCTGGAAGGTTGATATATTTTAGTCCAGCTAAGAATGCCTCTTATATTATACAATGCTTGCAATCACTTGTTTAATATATTTTTCTTTTTATTATTGACAAATATATCAAACATTAATGTAAGGAATGTGTAGAACTTGTTGTTATTTAATAAGATTTAACAAGATTGCCATCCCAAACAACAAGTTCCAGAAGGCAAATAGACACGGAATCCAAAGGTTTATCGAAAATCCAAAAAAACATCATCTATGTGTAGCCCACCCTTAGCAAATGGCTGTCAATTATATTTTAAAACATATTCACACTACTAGCATTAACACAATCATTTGGCAGTTTGTTCCATTTATTTATCACCCTCTGTGAGAAAGAGTACTTTCTCATGTCCAACCTACACTGCTCCTTAATTAATGCTGCTTTGTGTCCTCTGGTTCTACTGCCTTCTTTAAGTTTAAAGAACATATTCCTATCAACATCCTCATAACCGTTCACTATTTTAAACACTTCTATTTGGTCTCCTCTTAGTCTCCTGGTATCTAGTGTTGTCAAAACACATTGTAATAAGTGACTTTAGTAATTAAAGTCTCTCAATTCTGGAATAATTTTAGTTGCTCTTCGTTGTATTATTTCTAGCTTGTCTATGTCCTTTTTACGAAACGACCTCCGTGCTTAAATACAATATTCTAAATGTGGTCTAACTATTGCTTTGTACAGGGATACACTTAGCTATTTCTTCTTATACGTGATGGTTCTCCTAATTAGTCAAAACACTTGATTTCCTTTCGAAGCAGCAATCCCACATTGCTCTAATGTCAGCACTAAATGTTACTCCTAAATCCTTTTCTTGTGTGGTTCTACTTAGTACAACATCCCCTATTTTATATTCTTCGTCCATGTTTCCATGTCCTATGTGTATATATTTACACTTCCCAAAATTGAATAACATTTGCATTTTCTGACCATTTAACTAATTTATTTAAATTATCCTGTAAACTTTGTTTATCTGTATCATATTTGTTTATATATATATATATATATATATATATATATATATATATATATATTAAAAACAATATAGAGCTTAATACTGATCTATGTGGTACCCAACTCAAAACCGATTTCAAATTTGAAATCTCACCATCTACTATTACTCTCTGTCTTCTGTGTGTAAGCCATTTTTCTATCAAGTTGATTACGTCATTACCTATACCATGGGCTTTTAGTTTAAGTAACAATCATTGATGTGGCACTTTATCGAAAGCTTTCTGAAAATTTAATTAGACAGCATCCACTGGTGACCCGTCATCTACCCACTTTGTAATTTCTTCCAAAAAACATAAGAGATTGGTTAGACATGACCTTGCTTTTAGGAACCCATGTTGAGATGTATTTATTAATTTATGTTTTACAAGGAATTCCACCATGTGGTCTCTAATTAAAGTTTCGAGTAATACAACTGATGTTAAACTCACTGGTCTATAATTGTCTAGCTTGTTCCTCGATCCCTTCTTAAATAGCTGCTTAATGTTTGCTACTTTCCATTCTGAAATAACTATTCCTTCATCTAGTGACATACAAACATTTTGTAAGTGGTTTACTAATTTGCTCAACAATTTCCAAAAGCAGTTTTGGTGTTATCCATCATTTTCTTTGCTATCATTTCAGGAGTTACAAATAACTGGCATAAATGTTCTGATTTATTGCCCTCAAATTTAGTAAATGGAACTGGAGAGTGAGCTGACATCTTCTGTTGTAAAATTGAGCTGAAATACTCAATCAGGGCCTCTGCAATTTGAAACCCGTCTGAAATCATGTTGCCTATTGTTGTTTCCAGTGGTCCGACCTTATCTCGAACTTTCTGTTTACTCCTTACATAAGCATAGAAACTCTTGCTGTATTTGTTTTATCTTACCAGCCAATTTCTGTTCAAATGTTCTTTTAGATTGTCTAATTTCAGTTGTAGCTAGGTTAAGTACCTCTTTTGTATTTGGCATAGTCTTCATCCTTTCTTGTACGCCTATAAACCCTCAACACAGTTTGCTTAAATACTATTTTTCTAATAGCTTCTTTTAATAAGTGTTTCTTTCTAGACCGTTTTCCTTGTTTTTTCAAGATAACCAATGCATCGATACTCTCAATTTCATATTTTAGAATATTCCAACATTCAATTGAGTCTTATTCATCAGCATGTTATTCCAACCTAGCTTTGCTAAGTATTTTCTCATATCTTTATAGTTACCTTTGTTGAAGTTTTTCCTGTATTGATGTCAAAATGTATTTGATTGTGGTCGCTGTTACCCAATGGTTCATGTATTTTTTACATTATCGACTAATTCGTTTTGTGATGATAACACTATATATAATACATTATCTCCCCCTGGTTGGTTCTAGAACGTGCTGAGTAAAGCTATCCTAAATTAAAAATATAAATTGTTGGTCCTCACCCCTGTACTCTCTAGAGATTTCCATTGTATGTGTCCATGGTTAAAATCTCCCATTAGGATACATTCCCTGTACTAACTTCCTTTATAGCATTTTGTATTTTGTGTTATCCTCTTCATTTATGTTTGGACTTCGGTACACTAATTTTCTAATTTTATTTCATAAGGCTGATTAGATTCTTTAACATCTAAAATAACTCCCCTCCCCTTCTTCATATTCGATCTCTCCTAAACGTTACGTATAATGTCAGTCCCAATTCAGCATATGTTATGTCTGTGTTGATCCATGATTCAGTAATACCAATTATGTGAGAGTCAATATTCGTTTTTCTTATTTTACTATACTCCTAGCATTTAAACACACGCATCTATAACCTGCTTCAGACATGTTTTTTCGTACATTTTGTTATTGGTTTATCTGTACTAATGACCTCTTGTCCTGCTTGAGGCATCTCTAACTACCCCCTTGCGCTTCTAGTTTAAATAGTGTTTACTCTCAAAATATTTGTTATGCTACCCATGCCACTGTCTACTGCTGCTGTGAGTCCATCCACCAAATACTGCTGGCCCCTTTCACTTAGATGAAACCCGTCCTTCATGTACACATCAGCCCTTCCAACAACACTTCTCCACACATCCACAAAACCAACTTCCTCTTCCCTACATAGCTTCTCGACTAGCATGTTAATTGCCATCCCCGGCAATTTCGATATATATGACCCCTCCTTCCTATTACTGATAAAATCCCACAGTATTACCTGCTCAAACCGTGTATGCGTTAGTGTTCTGACCAAATTCCTGTATTGACTAACTATGGCAGTTGTACCCTCCCTCTCTGCGTTATTTGTCCGTACGTGTACTAAAACAGATCCACCCTTGCCCAGACTGACGATCCACCGGAAGAGCTATTCCTGAGAGAGTGATAGAGGGGGTAAGAAAGATATCCACCCTTGCCCGAACTCACGATGTTTTCTACCCTCTCAGTTATCGCCTCTATTTTGGCCCCAGCAAGCACACTACCACGTCATCTCCTTGTTTAAGACTATGTCGGTCTTCCTAACTATTGAGTCCCCCACAAAAACCCTCGCTCTCTTTCTTACCCCTCTATCACCCCCTCGGAATAGCTCTTCCGGTGGATCCCCCATCACATTCTGTGCTGCAGCCTCGTCATTTGGTGGCAGACGGTTATCAGGCTCTCTCTCACTCATCAACCTGTCATCTTTCCCTCCCGTCTCTGTAACTTACGCTCATGTCGCCTTCCCTCCTGATACCTTCCCTCCAGTCTCCCTCACTCCCATCGCCGTAATTATCGTCTCCTCCCCCGACTCCTTCGCTACTGTCTTCCACTCCCCTTTCCTTCGTTCCATTTGTATTCCCTCCCATGTCTTTCCTTCTCGTCTCCTTTCGTCCTGTCTCCCAACTACCTGTCACCTTACCTCCTCTCAGCCTCCTCCCAGGCTGAGGTGGAGCTCTCCCTCGTCATCTTCCCCCACTTTATCATCTACTGTCCCCCATCAGAAAACCTGGCACAACCCACCTGCTCCCTTCCCACCACTGCCACAACGAGCAGCCTGAGCTGTTCTAACTCCACCTCAAGTTCCTTCATCCTCGAACATCCCCTATACTAAAAACTAAAACTATCCGCCTCCGAGTTATGGGTGTGACGTGACACACAGCAGGTTACGTCTACCTGAAGGGTTACACCAGTGAGTACAATTCGCCACAATGGTGGGAACTATTTCATCCATATACTGGTGGTCTTCGGCTTACATATGGAACAAAAAAGTGCACCAAAGTGTAATTACCACAACAATGTGTCTACGTGCGTGGTGCGGTCCAATGTGGGTGATATGTCAGTTGTTATGGGTGTGATGTGACACACACAGCAGGTTACGTCTAACTGAAGGCTTACACCGAGTGAGTACAATTCGCCACATTAATTGGGGCCTATTTCATCCATATACTGTTGGTCTTCGGCTTACATACGGGCGGGCGGGCGGGCGGGCGGGCGGGCGGGCGGGCGGGCGGGCGGGCGGGCGGGCGGGCGGGCGGGCGGGCGGGCGGGCGGGCGGGCGGGCGGGCGGGCGGGCGGGCGGGCGGGCGGGCGGGGGCGGGCGGGCGGGCGGGCGGGCGGGCGGGGGCGGGCGGGGGCGGGCGGGCGGGCGGGCGGGCGGGCGGGCGGGCGGGCAGGCGGGCGGGCGGGCGGGCGGGCGGGCGGGCGGGCGGGCGGGCGGGCGGGCGGGCGGGCGGGCGGGCGGGCGGGCGGGCGGGCGGGCGGGCGGGCGGGCGGGCGGGGGCGGGCGGGCGGGCAGGCGGGCGGGCGGGCGGGCGGGCGGGCGGGCGGGCGGGGCGGGGGCGGGCGGGCGGGCGGGCGGGCATTTTGGAAAGGGGCGGGCGGGCGGGCAGCGGGCGGGCGGGCGGGCGGGTGAGTTCTACACCACATTTCTTAGAATTGGGAAATGGATGTATCATCAACAGGTCGTCCATGTAGTGTGTTACAGATGAGCCAGCTGGCTGTAACAGCTAATGAGTTACAGGTTGTGTTTCAAGCATAAACACATTACCAGGGTCCTCCGGTGTCATTAGCTGTTCCAGATCATGCCAGTTCATCTTTTTGTCCAATTAAGGCTATGAAATCATATTTAGCTGTACGTGGCAACTCTTCCCAGGACCACTATTTATTTTTGCAGGAGGTATTCCTGTCACAAAACCTTTTTTGTTACCTAACAGAACAAATATCTGGCTTGGGCAGGGCTCTCATCTTCATCATACAAAGACATAAACAATTTAAGTAAAGTGTAGTTTTTTTACGGTGCTGCACGTTAATGTTAAATATAATATGGCAATAAAGAGTAAGACATTCAATACAACATTGTTGCCAACTTTGAAAAATTTAAATTGGGGCAATTTATTTATATGAAACTCCAAGTAACTCCGTATCACTCAGCAAATACAAATCGCTGTACATTCCATTTAGCGTGTGCGCCACGCCATTGCAATCCAGTGTTCATATTCGTATTCACTGTTCGTGAAAATGTACATTTAGTTGGTAGATAATATATGAATCACTTTTCTTCTAACCACATCTATTGATTTACTTCACTCAACGTTGAGTAAGGTAAATCAGTAGTTATGGTTGGAAACTCTTAGTTCATATTTATTATTTGTCTGTCAGACGGAACAAAAGAAGCGTCGGCATGCACGCTGTGTTCGTCGGCATGCACGCTGTGTTCGTCGGCATGCACGCTGTGTTCGTCGGCATGCACGCTGTGTTCGTCGGTCTGCCTGTATTGTTCGGCTTCCTAGTCGTTGGTTCCATTGTCGTCGGTCTCGTCCGATCGTTGAATGTACTTTCTCGTCATTGTGCCGAAAGGTCGAGGTTGATTCCCTTGCTTAACAAAACAATCCATTGAATTTACTTTATTTGTGTATTTCCTTAGCATCATGTGCCATTCCCGGGATGTAGTTCATCCTACAGCCACTCAGGATATTGATCTTAGAGGACGTTTTCATCCTCTTCACAAATGCATCGTAGTTAGCTGGTGAAGCTGGTAGGTCTTTGATTGAAGTATCTCTACTGAACATTTCTCCCAATTTTCTTTTTAAAGTTGAAACGAAGGAAACCATTGTATGTATTGTATTCCAATTGGTCGGTGCTGGCAGTATGGGTCAGGCTAATTTTCTCGCATTGGTTAGCAATGCGGTTTGAGAAAACATCAGGTCGGATAATACCCCGTTTGTATCGGCTGTAATTGAAGGAGCTCTGAAGCTTTGCATCGTGGATGAGGGACAGCTGACTTGAATCTGACCAACTTTCAACTAATCCCCATCATCGTTTTGCCTCTGAATATCCCAAAGTACACCATAAAGCTGCATGTTGACGACTTCAATGTTTTTGAGTTCTGACATGGAAGATTCATCAACATCATCTCCGCTGCGGACAAAAGAACACTGCCATACTGGTATGTGGTCTCTCTGGGACGAATGTCAATCCCGGTATCCTTGGGCGGATACTTGAGGGTTCCACGGTGCGTCTATTGAAGGCAGACAATGTCACATTTAATTCTTCTCGCACATGTATCTGCCAGAAGCTGCTGCTTGGTTTCTTAACTACATTCAACATTGGCTGAGATGATGCACAATGCCGGCCTTGAGAAGGTCTCACGCATACGACATTGTTGCTCGCCGACATCTTGGTCTTTGTTGGTGAGTGCAGTCATTGTTAGCACTCTCCAGGAGAGGTGGGTGTTGCGTGATAGAAGGATTCGCAGACAGAAGCCTGACAGGAGTCGCGACGTGAACACTCTATGACCCCTGAAACATCAATAAATAAGAAAACATTACTATGCTACAATAATTAATTGGTGTATTTAAAGGTTAGATATGTAGTATTATAACGTAATTATTATATCTATTAAAGGGTAATTCAATATTTTAGAGAAACCATCAGCCCCGGGTGTGAACTGTCGATCTCACATTATCTACACATGGGGTGAGTGAAGCCAGTCACATTTACAGTAGACCAACAGGGGTATATCCTGAAAATGCCTGTAGTAGGGTATATCTATTATATATAATATGAGTAGACCAACTGGGGTTCCAACCCTTACATCAATACGGTCAATTTTATTCTGATCGGGCCAAACAACCTTTATGTAAGTCGGGACTGTTTGGACTGTTTAAATTTGGGGTTTGGATATTGGTACGGCATTTTACCTGTAACGTTTCAATTTGTTCTTTTTACAGATGAGATGCGAGATTTGGACGAACATTTATTTGATCACTCTTATTTAACCCTCGATACGCGTATAACTGGTTTTTTGCTTTGCATTTCTGTAAATAAAAAGTGATAACGGGTAAACTGGAAATGTTCACACTCTTGATTAAAGGCCTGTTACTACCGGGTAATCATATTTCAATGTAGAGTGTACTAGAAAATACTATTGCAATTAAGGTCACTACAAATAATCTAAGTAAAGATTGTGGAAACAAACACACAATTTGGCTGGGCAGGTCAGGTGGTTGGTCAAAACTACAACAAGCAAACCAATATAATATTATGTGAAAAGGGATTAAAATGTAAGATTTGTAGATCATTGAATACATCACAAGAAGCGCACCAGCATTTTATGTTGAATTTTCTAATTTTATTTCCGAAAAAGGATTTAACGAATTGAAAATATAACAATGCAAGAACCATGTAGATGTTACATTAATTGTCTTACATTATTTTTTATGATATTACTTCATTGGCTAGCTTCTATAGATTTTCTTCAGAAAAATTACTTTAGAGCTAGCTATTTTGATATTAGAAACAAATCAGTATTAGTGTAACGTCGTCTTCGGAGATAATGATCTCTCCCGGGAAGGGGAGGGGAAGGGATGGTTACCAGAAGCTCTATGCATTCGGATGTAAAGTCCTTGGTGTCGAAGCAAGTGTAGAATTTGTTTAGATAAGTACCATCAGGCTGTGTGTTAGATTTTGTACTTTGGCTGGTACTGATTCACCGTCCATCACCTTGAGATTTATGAAAGCGTCACGAGTGTTCATGGTCTGATACTGCTTTTCTACTTTGTCTCAGAAAAGCTGACTTGGCAAAGCCCTAAGAACTGCCTTCTTCTCCCGGATAGCAGCCGCATCATCGAATTCGAGAGTTTTCTGTTTGTTGATCAATGCCTTCTTTACGCTGTGTGATCCAATGTTTGGTGTTAAGATACACATCTGGGATAATAGAGTCTTGACAGAACTTCACGTATTCAGTGCGAATGTTAGTACGCTCGTTTATGTAATGAGTGCCCTCAGAAGAGACATCCCAGTCTGTACAGGCTTAGCAACCTTTCAGCTGTTCTACTGCGTCTGAAATCCATACCCTGACTTTGAGTTGTTGACGGTACGTGGGCAGCAGTTGTACGATATTTTGACCTGCCTGCCTGTGGGGAGGGAGACACTGCGAGATGTCTGAGTTATCCACAGAGCTACAGCACAAGTCGATTATTCTGTTGTGACGGGTGGAGCAGGTCACGTGCTGTTGAAAGTTAGTTACAGTCAGCAAATCCAAAAAACATAAGAGATTGGTTAGACATGACCTTGCTTTTAGGAACCCATGTTGAGATGTATTTATTAATTTATGTTTTACAAGGAATTCCACCATGTGGTCTCTAATTAAAGTTTCGAGTAATACAACTGATGTTAAACTCACTGGTCTATAATTGTCTAGCTTGTTCCTCGATCCCTTCTTAAATAGCTGCTTAATGTTTGCTACTTTCCATTCTGAAATAACTATTCCTTCATCTAGTGACATACAAACATTTTGTAAGTGGTTTACTAATTTGCTCAACAATTTCCAAAAGCAGTTTTGGTGTTATCCATCATTTTCTTTGCTATCATTTCAGGAGTTACAAATAACTGGCATAAATGTTCTGATTTATTGCCCTCAAATTTAGTAAATGGAACTGGAAGTGAGCTGACATCTTCTGTTGTAAAAATTGAGCTGAAATACTCAATCAGGGCCTCTGCAATTTGAAACCCGTCTGAAATCATGTTGCCCCTGTTGTTTTCCAGTGGTCCGACCTTATCTCGAACTTTCTGTTTACTCCTTACATAAGCATAGAAACTCTTGCTGTATTTGTTTTTATCTTACCAGCCAATTTCTGTTCAAATGTTCTTTTAGATTGTCTAATTTCAGTTGTAGCTAGGTTAAGTACCTCTTTGTATTTGGCATAGTCTTCATCCTTTCTTGTACGCCTATAAACCCTCAACACAGTTTGCTTAAATACTATTTTTCTAATAGCTTCTTTTAATAAGTGTTTCTTTCTAGACCGTTTTCCTTGTTTTTTTTTCAAGATAACCAATGCATCGATGATACTCTCAATTTCATATTTTAGAATATTCCAACATTCAATTGAGGTCTTATTCATCAGCATGTTATTCCAACCTAGCTTTGCTAAGTATTTTCTCATATCTTTATAGTTACCTTTGTTGAAGTTTTTCCTGTATTGATGTCAAAATGTATTTGATTGTGGTCGCTGTTACCCAATGGTTCATGTATTTTTACATTATCGACTAATTCGTTTTGTGATGATAACACTATATATAATACATTATCTCCCCTGGTTGGTTCTAGAACGTGCTGAGTAAGGAAGCTATCCTAAATTAAAAATATAAATTGTTGGTCCTCACCCCCTGTACTCTCTAGAGATTTCCATTGTATGTGTCCATGGTTAAAATCTCCCATTAGGATACATTCCCCTGTACTAACTTCCTTTATAGCATTTTGTATTTTTGTGTTATCCTCTTCATTTATGTTTGGACTTCGGTACACTAATTTTCTAATTTTATTTCATAAGGCTGATTAGATTCTTTAACATCTAAAATAACTCCCCCTCCCCTTCTTCATATTCGATCTCTCCTAAACATTACGTATAATGTCAGTCCCAATTCAGCATATGTTATGTCTGTGTTGATCCATGATTCGGTAATACCAATTATGTGAGAGTCAATATTCGTTTTTCTTATTTACTATACTCCTAGCATTTAAACACACGCATCTATAACCTGCTTCAGACATGTTTTTCGTACATTTTGTTATTGGTTTATCTGTACTAATGACCTCTTGTCCTGCTTGAGGCATCTCTAACTACCCCCTTGCGCTTCTAGTTTAAATAGTGTTTACTCTCAAAAATATTTGTTATGCTACCCATGCCACTGTCTACTGCTGCTGTGAGTCCATCCGCAAATACTGCTGGCCCCTTTCCACTTAGATGAAACCCGTCCTTCATGTACACATCAGCCCTTCCAACAACACTTCTCCACACATCCACAAAACCAACTTCCTCTTCCCTACATAGCTTCTCGACTAGCATGTTAATTGCCATCCCCCGGCAATTTCGATATATATGACCCCTCCTTCCTATTACTGATAAAATCCCTGACAGTATTACCTGCTCAAACCGTGTATGCGTTAGTGTTCTGACCAAATTCCTGTATTGACTAACTATGGCAGTTGTACCCTCCCTCTCTGCGTTATTTGTCCGTACGTGTACTAAAACAGATCCACCCTTGCCCGAACTGACGATCCACCGGAAGAGCTATTCTGAGAGAGTGATAGAGGGGGTAAGAAAGATATCCACCCTTGCCCGAACTCACGATGTTTTCTACCCTCTCAGTTATCGCCTCTATTTTGGCCCCAGCAAGCACACTACCACGTCATCTCCCTTGTTTAAGACTATGTCGGTCTTCCTAACTATTGAGTCCCCCACAAAAACCCTCGCTCTCTTTCTTACCCCCTCTATCACCCCCTCGGAATAGCTCTTCCGGTGGATCCCCCATCACATTCTGTGCTGCAGCCTCGTCATTTGGTGGCAGACAGTTATCAGGCTCTCTCTCACTCATCAACCTGTCATCTTTCCCTCCCGTCTCCTGGCCAACTTACGCTCATGTCGCCTTCCCTCCTGATACCTTCCCTCCAGTCTCCCTCACTCCCATCGCCGTAATTATCGTCTCCTCCCCCCCCCCGACTCCTTCGCTACTGTCTTCCACACTCCCCTTTCCTTCGTTCCATTTGTATTCCCTCCCATGTCTTTCCTTCTCGTCTCCTTTCGTCCTGTCTCCCAACTACCTGTCACCTTACCTCCTCTCAGCCTCCTCCCAGGCTGAGGTGAGCTCTCCCTCGTCATCTTCCCCCACTTTATCATCTACTGTCCCCCCATCAGAAAACCTGGCACAACCCACCTGCTCCCTTCCCACCACTGCCACAACGAGCAGCCTGAGCTGTTCTAACTCCACCTCAAGTTCCTTCATCCTCGAACATCCCCTATACTAAAAACTAAAACTATCCGCCTCCGAGTTATGGGTGTGACGTGACACACAGCAGGTTACGTCTACCTGAAGGGTTACACCAGTGAGTACAATTCGCCACACTAATTGGGAACTATTTCATCCATATACTGGTGGTCTTCGGCTTACATATGGAACAAAAGTGCACCAAAGGTGTAATTACCACAGCAATGTGTCTACGTGCGTGGTGCGGTCCAATGTGGGTGATATGTCAGTTGTTATGGGTGTGATGTGACACACAGCAGGTTACGTCTAACTGAAGGCTTACACCAGTGAGTACAATTCGCCACATTAATTGGGGCCTATTTCATCCATATACTGTTGGTCTTCGGCTTACATATGGCACAAAAGTGCACCAAAGGTGTAATTACCATAGCAATGTGTCTACGTGCGTGGTGCGTCCAAGGTGGGCGATATGTCAGTTTTTCGTCCACGAAGTAATGGCAGAAGGTACTGACCAGTTACTGTAGTATCCCGCACTGAAAAACAAAGTAGAACGATCACTGACCTGCAGTCTCTGTATATCTGCCTCGGCTTCACCGCCCACGTCCTTGCCACAACACGGACTCTGCACAACGAAATTGTACGTACAGGTACCTAAACCAACTCCCGTGTCTTGGCCATTGGTCAAGCCGCAACTGACCAACAACAGGGCAACAACGCCAATACCAAGCATGATGACCCGATACGGGCGGGCGGGCGGGCGGGCGGGCGGGCGGGCGGGCGGGCGGGCGGGCGGGCGGGCGGGCGGGCGGGCGGGCGGGCGGGCGGGCGGGCGGGCGGGCGGGCGGGCGGGCGGGCGGGCGGGCGGGCGGGCGGGCGGGCGGGCGGGCGGGCGGGCGGGCGGGCGGGCGGGCGGGCGGGCGGGCGGGCGGGCGGGCGGGCGGGCGGGCGGGCGGGCGGGCGGGCGGGCGGGCGGGCGGGCGGGCGGGCGGGCGGGCGGGCGGGCGGGCGGGCGGGCGGGCGGGCGGGCGGGCGGGCGGGCGGGCGGGCGGGCGGGCGGGCGGGCGGGCGGGCGGGCGGGCGGGCGGGCGGGCGGGCGGGCGGGCGGGCGGGCGGGCGGGCGGGCGGTTTCCAGCTCAATCGCCGGATGACATTTTGTTTTCAGAAAGGTTATGTTCCATCATCCATTACTATTACTATATCCGCTATATCATATGTGCATAAAATGCACAATCTGGTAGATCCCACTGCTACATTTGTGGTACGGAAGATGTTGCAAGGGGCAGCCAAGATTAGGCCATCAGGCGATGAGAGGGCCCCAGTCACAAAATCAGTTTTATATAAATTAGTGAGTTCTACACCACATTTCTTAGAATTGGGGAAATGGATGTATCATCAACAGGTC
This sequence comes from Lamellibrachia satsuma, assembly GCA_033239005.1. NCBI lineage: Eukaryota > Metazoa > Annelida > Polychaeta > Sabellida > Siboglinidae > Lamellibrachia > Lamellibrachia satsuma. Next base: position 1,727,898 of record BSQZ01000074.1, on the reverse strand, counting down.
GTCCATGTAGTGTGTTACAGATGAGCCAGCTGGCTGTAACAGCTAATGAGGTTACGGTTGTGTTTCAAGCATAAACACATTACCAGGGTCCTCCGGTGTCATTAGCTGTTCCAGATCATGCCGGTTCATCTTTTTGTCCAATTAAGGCTATGAAATCATATTTAGCTGTACGTGGCAACTCTTCAGGACCACTATTTATTTTTGCAGGAGGTATTCCTGTCACAAAACCTTTTTTTGTTACCTAACAGAACAAATATCTGGCTTGGGCAGGGCTCTCATCTTCATCATACAAAGACATAAACAATTTAAGTAAGTGTAGTTTTTTTACGGTGCTGCACGTTAATGTTAAATATAATATGGCAATAAAGAGTAAGACATTCAATACAACATTGTTGCAACTTTGAAAAATTTAGAATTGGGGCAATTTATTTATATGAAACTCCAAGTAACTCCGTATCACTCAGCAAATACAAATCGCTGTACATTCCATTTAGCGTGTGCGCCACGCCATTGCAATCCAGTGTTCATATTCGTATTCACTGTTCGTGAAAATGTACATTTAGTTGGTAGATAATATATGAATCACTTTTCTTCTAACCACATCTATTGATTTACTTCACTCAACGTTGAGTGAGTAAATCAGTAGTTGTGGTTGGAAGAAACTCTTAGTTCATATTTATTATTTGTCTGTCAGACGGAACAAAAAGAAGCGTCGGCATGCACGCTGTGTTCGTCGGCATGCACGCTGTGTTCGTCGGCATGCACGCTGTGTTCGTCGGCATGCACGCTGTGTTCGTCGGTCTGCCTGTATTGTTCGGCTTCCTAGTCGTTGGTTCCATTGTCGTCGGTCTCGTCCGATCGTTGAATGTACTTTCTCGTCATTGTGCCGAAAGGTCGAGGTTGATTCCCTTGCTTAACAAAACAATCCATTGAATTTACTTTATTTGTGTATTTCCTTAGCATCATGTGCCATTCCCGGGATGTAGTTCATCCTACAGCCACTCGGGATATTGATCTTAGAGGACGTTTTCATCCTCTTCACAAATGCATCGTAGTTAGCTGGTGAAGCTGGTAGGTCTTTGATTGAAGTATCTCTACTGAACATTTCTCCCAATTTTTCTTTTTAAAGTTGAAACGAAGGGAAACCATTGTATGTATTTGTATTCCAATTGGTCGGTGCTGGCAGTATGGGTCAGGCTAATTTTCTCGCATTGGTTAGCAATGCGGTTTGAGGAAAACATCAGGTCCGGATAATACCCCCGTTTGTATCGGCTGTAATTGAAGGAGCTCTGAAGCTTTGCATCGTGGATGAGGGACAGCTGACTTGAATCTGACCAACTTTCAACTAATCCCCATCATCGTTTGCCTCTGAATATCCCAAAAGTACACCATAAAGCTGCATGTTGACGACTTCAATGTTTTTGAGTTCTGACATGGAAGATTCATCAACATCATCTCCGCTGCGGACAAAAAGAACACTGCCATACTGAGTATGTGGTCTCTCTAGGACGAATGTCAATCCCGGTATCCTTGGGCGGATACTTGAGGTTCCACGGTGCGTCTATTGAAGGCAGACAATGTCACATTTAATTCTTCTCGCACATGTATCTGCCAGAAGCTGCTGCTTGGTTTCTTAACTACATTCAACATTGGCTGAGATGATGCACAATGCCGGCCTTGAGAAGGTCTCACGCATACGACATTGTTGCTCGCCGACATCTTGGTCTTTGTTGGTGAGTGCAGTCATTGTTAGCACTCTCCAGGAGAGGTGGGTGTTGCGTGATAGAAGGATTCGCAGACAGAAGCCTGACAGGAGTCGCGACGTGAACACTCTATGACCCCTGAAACATCAATAAATAAGAAAACATTACTATGCTACAATAATTAATTGGTGTATTTAAAGGTTAGATATGTAGTATTATAACGTAATTATTATATCTATTAAAGGGTAATTCAATATTTTAGAGAAACCATCAGCCCCGGAGTGTGAACTGTCGATCTCACATTATCTACACATGGGGTGAGTGAAGCCAGTCACATTTACAGTAGACCAACAGGGGTATATCCTGAAAATGCCTGTAGTAGGGTATATCTATTATATATAATATGAGTAGACCAACTGGGGTTCAACCCTTACATCAATACGGTCAATTTTATTCTGATCGGGCCAAACAACCTTTATGTAAGTCGGGACTGTTTGGACTGTTTAAATTTGGGGTTTGGATATTGGTACGGCATTTTACCGTAACGTTTCAATTTGTTCTTTTTTACAGATGAGATGCGAGATTTGGACGAACATTTATTTGATCACTCTTATTTAACCCTCGATACGCGTATAACTGGTTTTTGCTTTGCATTTCTGTAAATAAAAAGTGATAACGGGTAAACTGGAAATGTTCACACTCTTGATTAAAGGCCTGTTACTACCGGGTAATCATATTTCAATGTAGAGTGTACTAGAAAATACTATTGCAATTAAGGTCACTACAAATAATCTAAGTAAAGATTGTGGAAACAAACTTACACAATTTGGCTGGGCAGGTCAGGTGGTTGGTCAAAACTACAACAAGCAAACCAATATAATATTATGTGAAAAGGGATTAAAATGTAAGATTTGTAGATCATTGAATACATCACAAGAAGCGCACCAGCATTTTATGTTGAATTTTCTAATTTTATTTCCGAAAAAGGATTTAACGAATTGAAAATATAACAATGCAAGAACCATGTAGATGTTACATTAATTGTCTTACATTATTTTTTATGATATTACTTCATTGGCTAGCTTCTATAGATTTTCTTCAGAAAAATTACTTTAGAGCTAGCTATTTTGATATTAGAAACAAATCAGTATTAGTGTAACGTCGTCTTCGGAGATAATGATCTCTCCCGGGGAAGGGGAGGGGGAAGGGATGGTTACCAGAAGCTCTATGCATTCGGATGTAAAGTCCTTGGTGTCGAAGCAAGTGTAGAATTTGTTTAGATAAGTACCATCAGGCTGTGTGTTAGATTTTGTACTTTGGCTGGTACTGATTCACCGTCCATCACCTTGAGATTTATGAAAGCGTCACGAGTGTTCATGGTCTGATACTGCTTTTCTACTTTGTCTCGAAAAGCTGACTTGGCAAAGCCCTAAGAACTGCCTTCTTCTCCCGGATAGCAGCCGCATCTCGAGATTCGAGAGTTTTCTGTTTGTTGATCAATGCCTTCTTTACACTTTGTGTGATCCAATGTTTGGTGTTAAGATACACATCTGGGATAATAGAGTCTTGACAGAACTTCACGTATTCAGTGCGAATGTTAGTACGCTCGTTTATGTAATGAGTGCCCTCGAAGAGGACATCCCAGTCTGTACAGGCTTAGCAACCTTTCAGCTGTTCTACTGCGTCTGAAATCCATACCCTGACTTTGAGTTGTTGACGGTACGTGGGCAGCAGTTGTACGATATTTTGACCTGCCTGCCTGTGGGGAGGGAGACACTGCGAGATGTATGAGTTATCCACAGAGCTACAGCACAAGTCGATTATTCTGTTGTGACGGGTGGAGCAGGTCACGTGCTGTTGAAGTTAGTTACAGTCAACAAATATGATCACGAGCGTATCGGGGTGTTTTGACTGGAACTAGACACCGACCCCGCTATGACGTCGGCGGCGGACTTACAGTTCGCTTTCGGCAGGACATACATACTGCACATGACACTGTTCGTGTATTCCCTGGGCAGGTAGAATGGCCTCAAAGAAAGCGTGAGTAGTTCAACATCTGGGGTACACACTTGGTCACAAACTGTGTAGTCTATGCACCATTCCTTGTTGATATAAAGGCACACACCTCCACCTCTCTTTTTCCATGAATCGCATATACTGTATACTCTCATCAACTCGTATCCATCCACAGTGCACAGTTGTGTTTGATATTCGTGTACAATTCGTCCATCTTCTTCCGTAACGACTATGCGTTGCCGAAAACAATCGTTGGGGTGTTTCGTTGGACATCGCCTGAATCGTGCTCTTGCACCACCTCGACTGCCCCTCATGTGTTTTTTTTCGTTTTGTTCTTGCCCCGAATGCATTCAGAGATATTTTGAATACAGGAAATGTCAATTGCTGACGAACCTGTATAGGCTGAGTCGCGTAGACCAAGCAGGAACTCACGGCTGTAGCAAAGCGCGAGGGCGGCGCCATGTTGGAATTTAAAAGACGGGTCACCAAGTCCGTGAACGGAAAAAAATACATCCAAAGATACAATAAGTGTCAAACACCACACGATCCACCACGTCACATATATCTTAAAGTTCTTCCATGCACAATAGCGTAGATAAAAAGTTAGTAACAACAGGTAGACAGCAAAGCAAGGTAAAGCTCAGCTCGCAAGGGTCAAGCAACCGAGTCGCGCCCCGTAGTTTAGTAAACATAGCGTTCTCAAGGACCTTTGATTTATCATACTAAGCTCTACGAATATTTAAAATTGACGCCATATTTAAGTTACAAAGTGGTAATACTATTTTACAAATTCATACATCGTACATTTGTCTGGCATGTCATAAATACATTGATTCCTCGCTGTCCTCAGGGAAGTTCCATTCCATCCTGCTCTGCTTACCGCCCACCATCCTGCCGTCAACAATGGAAGTCCAAAATCATTTTTAATCTGGCCACTCCACCTCTTCAATAGTCCTCCTCTTTTGCACTCTCCTTTGAAATCGTTTCTGAAGGTTTACTTTACAAAATTATTTCTCGGCAAACGGCAAGCGTGCCCAAACCACCGGAGTCTTTCTTAATCTGATGACATCAGCGATGGGTTCTCTCTTATTTGGCTATTTTAGAACCTGTCTGCCATGGGAACATCTCTCATAGCTCGTAGGCAGTACGTATCTTAAAGTTCAAGACACTCTCTCTCCTGTGATCACAATGTCCAACCCTACAATAAAGGCCGCATATAGTTGGTGTTTTAGTGTTGTTGAGATGCTTCTGTTCGGAAATATGCCGTATAGAAATAGGCTGCATATAATACGCTACCAACATATTTATATAATCTCCCGCTGCATGTATGTATGGACTATTAAGGCTGATATGATACTGATCAGTTCATACACATTAGTAGGGTTGATAACGATATTAATGTATACATAACTATTCCAGTAATTATAGCAAGACTAAATAAAAGTAAGTTAAATTAGAAATAGTCAACATCATATTTCTTCGCAGGTCTTACAACGAATTGTGAGCGAGAACGGTGGAGATCTCGTCGTGGCCACGCTGTGTCTCATTGAAGTATCACGCTTCGGTCTTCTCGAGACGGAGTTGCTTGAACTACTGGCCTCGCAGCCGCGAGTGCCGTCGTCGCCACCGCCAGAGGGCGGTACAGTCGCAGAGGCCGGGAGACTGCCTATGGTGCACGTGAGTGATAAGAGTGATATGATTGTCGCAACACGCAGTTCAATGAAGTATTGAATCCTTTGCCATAACTCAATTATATATAATAATTTTTGCAGGGGGAGTTCGTTGTGCTTAACAATGATTACTCTGGTATCCATAATTATAGTGTCGTAACGCCATTATATTTATGTGTCGGCAGTGTGCAGTAAAAGGAAACACAGTAAAATATTTGTAATCTCTCAGCGCATAATAAGAGGCTGAAATGTGGCCGAACTGTAGTGGATGCGGTTGATGACAACTTTGTTGATGCCCGCTGGTGCAATAGCGTTGCTGTCGTGTAGCAGGAGGTCATTCGCAAGTCGACACTCCTGTATGTTATCTGTCATATGTGATTTGAAAAAAATAGCATTCGTAGTCAGGTATCACACGAACACAATTTCCAATCGGCAGATTCGATAGCTCAAATGGATAGGCCGATATATTGATTTTGAACATACATAAAGCGAGAGATTTCGCACAAAATAAATTTAAAAAACTACGTTAAAGAATTATTGACACGACAACCTGACCAAATTTGCATTTATGTAATGTAAATTTTTCAGCATATTTTCTTCATCTGTTCGCAGTGGGCGATGGTCTACCTAGGTCTGAAGCCCTTCCTGCGGCCATCAGGCGGGTCCGGGGAAGGTCGACTCGACTTCTATCATCGCACCATCAGCAAGGCGGTCCGCGCCCTATACCTCGCCGACAACGACGCCCCTGGCTGGTATCACGCAAAACTGGCAGACTATTTCGAGAAGTGGTAGGACAATAACTGACATGACTTTTATTTTCCCGATAGGCCCATATATGATATAGTCCTAATAGCTCATTAACATTTAATGACATTGTAAGTGCGTTATTGTTTACGAAAAGTAAAACACAAGAAGTAAAGTATGTCTTAGTTGGAAAACCATTGAAGTAAAACCAATAAAGGCCTTGTGGCACTAAAGAATTCTAGTAAAAACATCGGTCAATGAGACGGCTTCATGATTTGAATTTGTTTGTTGACAACATTTATTTATAATGTGTCACGTGAAATTTAGCTTTACTTTCTAATTGTTAATTGATTTACAGGATTACTTTTCTTCCTTTTGAGGCAAATACCACTAGTTATCTACCAATATCTTGTTCTCTGACATAACTATCGCTCATGTGCTTTGTTACAGTAATGCACTTTAATGGCATTTTAAATTACTCGTTGGTTCCATTTGCACCTTCAGTGGCGACATTGAACGGCGAGCCGAGGAACTGCCGTATCACCTGGAGGCAATATCGGACACTGAGAGGTTAAAGGTGAACCTCCTACAACAAGATATGTTCGACGAACTGTACCAGGAAGAAACAAAGAGCTAATGGCCTACTGGCGTTTCATAGGTGGATATCCCCTGGCAGCGGCTGAATACGTCAAGGCACTGGAAACACACTTCAAGGTATAGAGTCTAAAATGCGTGCACGGTCGCGTGCGTGTTTGTGTGGTTGCATGCGTGCATGCGTGCGTGCGTGCGTGCGTGCGTTCGTGTGTTCGTTCCTTCTTTCGTTCTAAGAGTGGAATTAAAACAATTCTAAAATCGAAATGCTATGACTTTTAGACATTGCATTAATTCTAACAATTGGCGTAAATTGTAATGTAATTATAAATATTATTTCTTGTCATATTTTAACGTGGTTTACTGAGTCTTGCACAACAAGCATGTGTTAACCAAGTGTGTTTCGTACAGGCGCACAAGCTGGAGAAAGCGGGAGCCATGTTGCCGCTCTACGTAAAGTTAGCGAAATTCTTGACTGACATCGGCTAGTACGAAACTTCAGAATTGTTGCTGTCTGACGCCATCGCACGAGTGGAGAAAGAATATGGCGAGAAATCGCAACTGCTGTGTGAGCCGCTGCTTGCTATGTTGACAATGTTGAACGTGGAAGGTAGGCATTCCGTAAAACCACATCAAAGAAACAACCACGACAATCTTTCCAAACGTAACCAAAACCACATTCGATTGCTAGCTGTTCAATAAGGGCTGCTTTGGCTATGGCGTGAATAGAGCTGTTGTAGTTTTCTTCATAGATTGCATTTAAAAAGTTTACATATTTATATTTTGATTGTATTGCTATGTTTAGCGTAATCGTGCTGCTTTTGTACTGTTAATTGCTAAAGTAATAATAATTAATATTACTAACAACAATTACACTAACAATAACACTAACAATTAATGAATAATGCAATGTTGACAAGGCACGATGTATGTTGCGTTAATAGCCACGATAACCGTTCCCAATTCAGCCATAAAAGTCGTGTACAGCTCGGATCCGAACTATAAGAAGTGCAGCCGCCTTGGCACACAGTACGGCAGGCGATGCTACGAGGTACGTGTCTTCTCCGTCAACTTGTTATACTTGTTGCTCCGTTAACCTGTTATACTTGTTGCTCATTTAACCTGTTATACTTGTTGCTCATTTAACCTGTTATACTTGTTGCTCATTTAACATATTATACTTATTGCTCATTTAACCTGTTACACTTGTTGCTCATTTAACCTGTTATACTTGTTGCTCATTTAACCTGTTATACTTGTTGCTCATTTAACCTATTATACTTATTGCTCATTTAACCTGTTACACTTGTTGCTCATTTAACCTGTTATACTTGTTGCTCATTTAACCTGTTATACTTGTTGCTCATTTAACTTGTTATACTTGTTGCTCATTTAACATGTTATACTTGTTGCTCATTTAACCTGTTATACTTGTTGCTCCGTTAACCTGTTATACATGTTGCTACGTTAACCTGTTATACTTGTTGTTCAGTTAACCTGTTATACTTATTGCTCAGTTAACCTGTTTTACTTGTTGCTCCGTTAACCTGTTATACTTGTTGATCCGTTAACCTGTTATACTTGTGGCTCCGTTAACCTGTTATACTTGTTGTTGGCAACGGATAAGGTGCAGGCAAAATTGAGCTACAGCGCCATCACTCAACAAATGACGTTGCACAAGACACCAGGCACCGAGTTCACTGTACCTCACCGCAGTGCACTGGGAAGAATGTTAGGATTCGAACCGTAGGTGGTCAGTAGTCCGTCATCGCTAGCATCAGCAGGACCATCAGTACTAGGATAAATTATGTCAGCAATAACAACAGCAGCAGCAGAGATGACAAGTACGGATGAGAACCCGAGACTATGTGGAAGGAATATCGGTCTCACACCGTCGGCCACCGTGTTTTTGCCACCCAAAGAGACTCCTGATGGTCCGTAAAGAGGCCGAACACGTGGCGCAGATGGATCAAAGGTACAATATACGTCTACACGGACGTCGTGGAGTCTCGTAAAGTAGGTGACATTGTCGGACCTTTGTTGCGAGCACTCCCGGTTAGCAGAAGTCTCGGCGAAACGGTATCCGATAGGTTCACTAACATTAACTACGTGCCTCTGTTGAACTCGAACTTCAAGTCGATCGAGGTCGATATAAAAGACGACACCGGACGGTGCGTGCCATTCGAGTACGGTAGAGTGACCGTGACACTTCATTTTCGACGGCGCAGGACCGGACTGTTCTGAAGATGAATTACAACGAGTATTACGCGCGTCAGGCGGGTGGTGCACTGCCCTACTTCGCCGGTGCCCAATACCAGCGGGGTCACGGACTAGGCAGTCTGTTCGGAGGTCTGCTGCGCAGCGCCATGCCACTCATCAAGAGAGGTGCCGTGGCGTTGGGAAAGGGGACGTTGAAGACCGGCGTGCGCATAGCCGACGACGTCATGTCCGGACAGAGCATAAAAAAGGCAACCAAACGACGCGTCACTGATGCTCGTAGGAATCTGATGCGTGGTCTTTTGGCCCCTGGCGTGCGAGCTCATTAACGTATAGAACGCGCGCCGGCGAAGAAAAGAGTCTCTTTAGCAAAGAGACAACGCAAGATACGTCATCGAAACGTGAGGCCGACATATTCGACAACGACGATGGCTTTAGTACATAGACGAGCTGGATCTCTGTACCGTACCCCCCCTCAGACCAGCATCATCGACAGCCACGTAGTGGAACATCAACCCATGTCCTCTCTGGATTCGGGTGGACCGATAGAATTCCTCATACCTGATTCAGGCGACGATTACCTGGATCTCGCCAACACGATGCTGCACGTGCAGGCGAAGGTGACACGAGCCAACGGGGACGATTTCGACTTGGCCGACCCTGTGGGACCAGTGAATAAGTGGCTGCATTCGCTATTCAGTCAAGTCGACGTCTACCTGAACGGCACGCTCGTGACCCCTTCGACCAACACGTATGCGTATCGCGCCTACACAGAGAGATGCTGCTGAGCTACGGTCCCGATGCCAAGGACACGCAACTGACGAGTCAGCTGTGGCACAAGGACACGGCCATTCGCATGGACGCCGTCGAGATAGCCGATGGACCCGCGGCTAACGAAGGGTTCGTGGTTCGACGAGAGAACATCCTAAGGAGTCGACTCGTCGATATGATAGGCCGTCTCCACGTGGATCTCTTTCTGCAGGATAAATTCATCATCAACGGCGTCGATGTCAAGATACGACTGTTTCGTAGTAAGCCCGCTTTTGCAATCATGGCTGGTGGGCCCAACCCCGATTTCAAACTAAACATCGTCAATGCCACTTTGTTTGCAAAGAAGGCCACCATAAATCCGACGGTGCAGATGACGCACATCAAGACTCTGGAGAAGAGCACGGTCAAGCAACCGATGCGATCCGTCGAGAGCAAGGTGTACTCCATTCCTGCTGGCACTCGGCCGAAACGTTTGGTGGTGTTGTGCTGCATCGATAACGATGCGTACAACGGCGTGTACACCAATAATCCGTTTCACGTCAAGAACAACGCCATCAACTTCCACGCAGTGGACGTGGACGGACGCCAGATACCCTCCTTTCCAGCCCAATTTCGAAGACGACCTCTTCGTCAGGAGCTACATGAGTCTGTTCACCTCGACCGGCAAGATTTGGCAGGACGAGGGGAACGGACTGACTCGCAGCGACTATCGGTACGGCTTACACCTTCTTCGGTTCTGACCTGACCCCCGACCAGTGCGACGGTCCCTGCTTCCTTCTGGTACAAAAGGGCAACCTGCGCATAGAACTGCATTTCCGCAACGCGCTGCTGAACACCGTGAACGTCGTCGTCTACGCCGAGCTCGAGTCCGTGCTGGAAATCGACAAGAGCCGCAACATCATCTACGACTACTGAGATGGACACCCTGCAGATCGCTAGACTACTGGCGATGGACCCGCGCGCCAGATCGATCTTTCGCGGCGTCGTACCCAAAGACGGAGTGCCAACGACGATAGACGGCGCTCTGCCCGCGGCCTTCGTGTGCAACACCGACGACGGCGACGAACCGGGCGAACATTGGATAGCGCTGTACCTGGACGCCGACGGACGCGGCGATTACTTCTGCTCGTACGGTCTGCCGCCACGACACGCTACGTTCCGCACCTTCCTGAACGAACATTGTTCCGATTGGACTCATAATACCAAGAGGCTTCAGAGTCCTCTGTCTAACATTTGTGGACAATATTGTGTAGCTTTTGTATTGCTTCGTTGTATTGGCATTCCGATGAGACCTTTTGTTAACATATTCGTCACCAATCTAGTAGCTAACGATTGCCGCGTATTTGGTTGGCTTAAACAGCTGCAACAAGGTAGACTGTATTATCGTACGTCATAGTAGTAGTAGTAGTAGTACATCGATTGAGTCTCTGACGAGGTGGACGCACCACCCGTAAGTTCGCGACCTCTGGCGTGATGGTAAACATCCGCAAGTCGCCTCGTCATCGATCACCCTCGAGCCTCTGGCGAGGTGAATACACCCCTAAGCTCGCGACCTCTGGCGTGATGGTCAACATCCGCAAGTCAAGTCATCATCACATTCATTATATTCATCGTAGTCGTATTCATAGTGGTGATATTACACGCTACCCTTGTTGTATCGTCATGCTGCTTGTATTGTTCAATAAAATACGTAAGCACTCGTACCATACCGTGTTGCGTTGGTTTCTCGTCTCCATTAGTCCCTTTGATAATGACCCTATTCTTAATTGCTGCGTATGGGTCACTCCGTCAGGGTTACGGTTAAGGTTCACCGCAAACGTCTACATGGTGGGGTTACGACAGTTAGTGTTAGCTCGAGCAGTCGACAGGGATTAGTGTTAGCCCTCCAATCAAAAAGTTGGTGTTACGACGGTTAGGGTTAGCTGCAGTCGTCAGGGGGCGCACTAGCATTACGGATAGGTTTATAGATTGCCGCCAGGGTGCGCTCAGGATACCCAGAAAGCTCTGCGACCGGAAGTCACGTGATCATCATTTACTGGCAACCTCATTTACCTGGTCATTGGAGCATGATAACTACTAACGCACAATTCAACATGGCGTCCAAGATGGCGGCAACCACTTGATTAACTATATAGCTTCTGTTAGAAGACAAATGTTGGTGTCTAGGGTAGCGTTTTCCACTATGCTCTATCCAACTATCACCAACAGAACATGCACTTATATAAGTTTCAACTGTAACCAGGTGCGACACCGCCAGAATGGGTTAGAGTAGAATAAAACAGTGCGGTTAATGTCGTACTTGATTGAAGCAAAAGTTTGACGCCAGTTATGGATCTGACATAGTTGTAACCAAATAACAAATGTGGTCAAACGAGCGAGCATGTCGTAGTCGACACTAGGTAGGTTCGATATTTCTTTAAAAGATTCGCAAAAAATCGAATTGAGGGCGCAGAATTATCATTTCCAAACAGCATATAATTGGTGTTTAAAATCGACGTTAAAGGTAGCCTTCACGATCATTCCTCCATTTATCTCTTCCTGTGGTTCAACTAGGCTGCATGCGTATCGGGTTGGTTATTATACCTTTATCGTAATATTGCTCTCAAAGACATCTTGAAACTCCAACGTGTGCATAAGTGTTTGGCAATGGTAGTAACCAAGTCTCCTCGTTTCTCTCACTCATTACCACTTCTTAAAATATTGCATTGGCTACCTGTCCGATATCGCATTATTTTGCACCGTTACCTATCAAGCATTTTCATCCAAGCAACCAGCATAGTTACATTCGCTGCTCACTCCTGCAAGACAGCCTAGACTGCTTCGATCATCTAATTATAATCTACCGTTTGTTCCCAGTTTTAAGATAAATGTCGGAACTATCTTTTTCAATTGCTGCACCGACTCTGTGGAACTCACTCCCTATTAGTGTCTGTATGCATGTCTGTAGGACATTTCATATAGAAACTCACCTGTTTAAACTTGTTGCCCCTCCATAGCTCCCCAATCCAACTGTTTACAATTGAGACTGCTTAATCCCTATCGTTTTGGTGTGCTGCCGAGCTTGGGTCTCCCGGGGATTTTACCACAACAGAAGTATTTTATATTGTATCACTCGCTCACTCATCCCTTAAACGGGCAGATCGTAGGGGTGCGCGCTTGGATGCTTCCACTGTGATATTTCTCCACCTGGGACGATTGTGGGCAGCATTGCATCATTCCTGTAGCTCCAGACAAGTCCACTCTCGAATGTTGTCCATGTACATTTGTGTGGTCTTCCTCGTTTTCTGTCGCCTTTGACCGTACCTTGTAGTAGTTCTTTGACAAGTGTGTTGTGTCTTGTTGTATGTTATCAGCGTTTTACTGTGACCAAAAAGCGTTCTTGTGGTCCTTCGGCTTAGGTGATAGCTTGCATTACTGATATATTTGTTTTGTGGCCTGTGTAAGAAATGTTCATGATCTTTCTGAAAAAATCCATCTCAAATGAGTGTACTCTTTTTTCGGACTCGGCTTTCATAGTCCAGCTTCCGCATTCCGTATGTCAGCATTGATACACCCAGGCTTTTATAGAGTCGAATCTTTGTTGCCGCTTTGATATTGATGTTGATGTTCTCGTTGCTCCATATCTTCTTGAGTCTTGATATCGCTGATGTTGCCAGTTTTATCCGTGTGCGTATTTTCTCCGTGGAGTCGCTCTCAAAGGAGATGATCGACCCGAGGTACTTGAATTATGTTACTTTTTCGAGGCTTTCTCCATTCATTCATTTAGTAGTTATTGGCGCTATTCTGCTGTTGATCATGATCTTGCTCTTGTCTCCACTTATTTCCATTCCTCTCCTTTCTGTTGTTGTAAGTTCTTGTAGCTCCTCCTCTATTCCAGCGATTAGGTCAATTTGATATGCGATTTGGAGGTTGCTGATCTCTCTTCCATTTATCGATATCGTGCCATTTGCAAGGTATAGTTTGAACAGCACTGGCGACAATAGGCATCCTTGGCGTACTACGACCCGATGTTCGAAACGATTGTCCAATTTCTCCTTCGTGTAACAGTGCACTCGTTTATGGTCCATACATCGACTCGAGCAGTCCTTCGTTAATATGATATCGTCGCATTACTCGCCAGAGTCCTTTGTGCCACACACGATCAAACAAAGAAATGCTCTACGACGTGGTGTCCCACAAACAAATGCTCTACGACGTGGTGTCCTCAAACAAATGCTCTACGACGTGGTTTCCACAAACAAGTGCTCTACGACGTGGTGTCCCACAAATAAATGTAAATGGCGCACCTGTCCAACGGTACACACGACGGTTTGGGCAAGGGCAAGCATAGATCGCCTTATTTATATACTTCACCTTTATACTGAACACAATATTTTAGTCCCACGGTTAGACGGAAGAGGCACTTTCCATGCCATGAATTTTACATGTTACCGCGACGCAAGGGCAACGTAAGTGCCAGTTTAACCGTGGTGCAAGTGGTACATTCGTATCGGGCCCCCACAAAAAGGTACCCAAACGAAATCCACCAGGTTAGCCGCTTAGAGTTTATCTTCTCTTTCCTTTAATCGGGCTCTCACATGTGACCTAGAACATGAAGTCTTACCAGATGCGACGAATTATCAGATGTTGATTAAAAGAAGTATCAAGGATGCTTTCCCCAATGAAGGTTCTGCTTCGCAAATGTGCTCAGTCCGGAATGGTCAGGTCAGGTGCGTCAGGTTAATCTTCAGTTCTGCTAAAACATACAGTTCATTAGTGTTTGAGACAATTCAATAAATGTACAACCATATCTGACTATTCACATGGTCATATGGGGGGAATAAATATAAGTTTATTTTTCAACTCTCCTTTTTCTGACAAACGATTAGTTACTACATTTTGGCATACCATTGTACGCATATTCATGCCACAGTATACTAGTTGTATGATGATGAGAAATGTTGTCGGAAATAAACACTTTTAATTAATTGGTTGATTAATTGACATATCTTGAACCGTTGGTAAGTAATTTGGTGGAAAGAATGTGAATGTAATTTTTTTTTCTCTTGAACTTGTGCGGTCTTTATTTAGACACTCCATGTTCTTGTATTATTTTATGGTATGTCATTGTATGTTGTAGTTCTTGCTTGTCATGGTAAGCTGTATTTCAGTGTGTCGTCATACGCTGTATTTGTTTTGCATATATGTCTGTAAGCCGTCGTCGACAACAATTGCTCAAACATAGTTGAGTAAGCGCTAAGTTGTGGGTTTACTTCCTTAGTCAATACCATGTGTGCGTGCGTGCGTGCGTGCGTGCGTGCGTACCTCACTCCTTACCTGACTATCTACATATATTCCAATCCATACCCTAACACCCACCCATCAACCACGTGGGTGAGTGCGTGAGTGGGTACGTTTGTGGGTGCGTTGGTGGGTTGGTGCATGAGTGGGTGGTTGGATGCGTGGATGTGTGGGTGCGTAGGTGGGTGGATGCTTGAATGATTCCTTGAATGACTATCTACATATATCCGAATCCATAACCACCAACCCACGCACCACGACCCACGCACCCACGCACTTACTCACCCATCCACACACCTACCTACAATCCAACGCCCGCCCATTGGCCATCTCTTCCAGTCGTGTATTGATCCTGTCAGAGTATTGACCCTCCCTCGTTTGTTGTCCAGATCGTTCAAACCGTTGTGAAGCACTCTGGTTGAGGCAGTCCTGGCATATGAGTCAGTTTGACAGTGTTCAGTTCAACAAACATGACATTATCTCTGCCGTACACAAGTCTCCTTCTGTACAAGACTGGTGTGGAGCACAAGTCCACAGGCTGATGCAAGTCGCCGTCCTGACGTTGTGTTGGTCCTAGCCTAGTGAAAACAAGTTTAGTATGTGCGTGCGTGCGTGCGTGCGTGCGCGCGTATGTATATATATATATATATATATATATATATATATATATATATATATATATATATATATATATATATATATATATATATATATATATATATATATATATATATATATATATATATATATATATATATGTATATATATATATATATATATGTATATATATATAGAGGTGGGACAAAATAACAATGTTACTATGACGTAGCATAGACATACGCTTTCTATCCATAAACACCTCTATGTTGTACAGACAAATTCTAGTAACTTGAGAAACATTCAAAATTGCTGCATACATCCATTTGAAAATGTGTAGGCAAACTTATTATATTTACGATGACAGAAAACAAAATAATTCCACGGTTGCAACTCCCGCTACAGCATATATATATATATATATATATATATATATATATATATATATATATATATATATATATATATATATATATATATATATATATATATATATATATATATATATATATATAATGTTAAACCATGGTTTACCTGCTTCAAAACACCATGGTATACCTTGGTTTACCATGGTATACCATTGTATTTTACAATGTCATACGTACACCATGGCATACTCTCATAGGGGACGCTTGGCTATTTTTGGTAGATATTAGCGGCCGTTTCACATGGAGGCATGTTAAAAGAGCTGGACATTCGTGATTTGTACTATAATATTATATAAAGTTGTTCAGAGTGGCACTGACATGATGCAAGTGACTGTTTCTTTTAATCAAACAAAAGGTTAACGTGGCCATATAGGCCATTAACGAAAAATTATATGGAATTCTATCAAACTTCTATACAATTCCCAGGATTCAGAATTATAAAATACCGTTGATTTTTTTCTATAAAATTATATATAATATATATAAATCAAAGTGTATGTCTGTCTGTCTGTATGTATGTATGTCTGTCTGTCTGTTGTGTATGAAGCACTGCCGCATTTGTGGGCGAACTTTTGCAAGGTGACCTAGGGGGCCCGTCTAACGGATAAGGGGGGTCGGATGTGGAGCCATCCCAACGGGGGCCCCCGGTGGGGGCCAAAATAACAATGCTGCTATAATACAGCTAGTCCTCGTGTTTGCTGTGCTATATATAGACGCTTTCTATCCATAAACACCTCTATGTTGTACAGACAAACTCTAATGACTTGAACAATATTAACAATTGCTGTATACACCCAGCGGCTAATATGTTGGCCAAATTATTATCGTTACGATAACAGAAAAAACAAAATAATTCCACGGTTGCAACTTCCGCTACAGCCTTTTGTGACTTCTACACAAAAATCCGATACAATGTTCTGTAGAATTTTGTTACTAAGGGAAACCAAATAATGTATTTGGGTTTAATTATAGACAAACTATCTAATATATAAATCAAAATGTATGTTTGTATGTCTGTCTATGTGTATGTCTCTCTGTCTGTCTGTCTGCTTGCCTGCCTGCCTGCCTGTCTGTATGTCTATTTATATGTTGTGTCTTATGCACGGCCACATTTCTGGGGCGATCCGGACGAAACTTTGCAAGGTAACCCTTCTGACGGGGGTCTTATGTGGAACCATATCCATGGGGCCCCCGGGGGTGTGGGTCACAAATTCAAAAATGCCTACCCATTTGTCGCTGGATGTATGTGTCTGTACCATATACAGGTTTTTATGGATAGCAAGCTTCTACACATAGCATAACGAACACTAGCTATATTACTAGCTATACCATAGTAACATTGTTGCCGATTCGTGAAAAAAAATTTGCTGCACCGGATAACTCTGCTGGTAATAAATAATTCAAATTTAATCGAAGCTACGTTGTCGTTGGTCCCGCGAGTGTCGGCTGTCGCGCAAGTTCAGTTTCGTCACTGAAATGTCAATGACACTGAAATGCCAATTACTCTTGAAATGTTTCATCGATAGCATTAATTTGTTGCTGACATTTAATTATATTAAATGCTGACATTCTATTCAATTCAGTTGACCCCATAAGGCAATTTTAGCGTGGAAAGTTAGAAGCGTAACCAAATAAAAACCTAATCACACAAGGGCCCAGCATCGCAGCGATCTAGACAGTCACGGGTCGATTATCTCTTCCTAACAATGTCACCACTCAGCATATCAATACTGTCACAACTTGATTATACATTCAAAATGGACAGTTGCGGAGTGGTATATAAAAATGATTGGCTGGCAAAGTCATTGTTGTTTAAGTCATTGCAACTGTGCACTTGAGTAATGTAAAATAGTTTAAAAACGAACGTGCTGGTGTTTCTAGATACATGTTCAATAGAACCACTATCCACATTTATAAACAACTGAAATTGAACGATTTCGTGAACAAAATTAGGACCTTGCCAAATTAAATAAAGATGTTCAGAATATGCACATCAAACGTAAGTTGTCCTACATCTGTATAATGGCTCTGCAGCGCCCAGCACCAGTCGTGAGGCCGTTGAGACACAATTAGGTCGGCCTGACTGGCTCCTTTTGGCAGGCGCCCCTCAGGGTTACTTGACAGTTTGTGAAGGTTTGATTGCGGGTGCGTTGCCCAAGCGTCTATCCTGCAACTGTGTGGTTTACCAACGAGGGTCATAACAGCATGAAGGAAGCTATTGTTGGAATAGTGGATGACGGGGCCTGCTTGGTTCGTTCTATTTGTAAGAACGATGTTCTTCAGATATCCTAGCGCTTTCAGGCACTGGCTGTCTTCTTTCATTCTAATGTCTGATCCAATTCCTTCTTCTTGTCATCTGTCGTATTCCCCACCTTAGGGGAAGGCAGTGCTAGTTGAGCCACTGGGTTAGTTGAGCCACCCACGTTTCCCAGGAGACTACAACAGTTTTTGATGTTTTTTGAATTGTTTTGTGATTGTGATTAATGTCTGCTGGTGTGTAAACTACCAATGCATGTGGCCAGATAATATTGTATGTGCACTTACAAATGGTTTAACTATGCACATAGAAGAAGATTATTTACATCACTACGCGTATTAATGAGAAGTTAATTAAACAAGCTTAATTGTTAAAACGGGACTAGTAGAGCCACCCAATACCCAAGTGAGGGTTTGTTGAGCAGCGGTTAAAGAACGAAAATGAGTGGGTTTTTTACCCCAAAATACATCAAGGAATTTTTCCGAGCATTTTGTGACATTGGATAGCTACAAGGAAACATATTAGCGTTTAGTTATACTGTTTCCGATTGGCCTACAAGTCTACATTAATTAAGTATGCCAACTTAACCATGTAGAACTGTCAGAGATGTGTTGTACCCATTGAGTAAATGTGTTGGCTGAGTAGTTATTACATTTTAATACAAGGCTTATGGAAGTTATACAAAAAATAAAGCACTCACCTAACGTACGCTACACTGTGGCTCAACTTACCCCATACCAAGTTTTAGTTGAGCGACTTTACCAACCATATTTGAATCAGCTGCATGTAGTTATCTATGCATACTATATATGTTATCTTGGTATAAACTAATATAATAATAATCATGGTTTATGTGAATAAAAATGTTTTGAGTTATGAACATAATTGTGCCCTAGATATCTAAAAAATAAAACATGGTTCAACTAACACTGACTTCCCCTACATGTGCTTGTGTACAACACACAGATACAAAGTAGGAAGTGAGCGACTTTGCTGTCGTCGTACGCACGTCTCCTGAAACAGGCCACGAGACTTGGTTCAGGAGCATTCATTCCCCGACTAGCTGGGCTCCTCATTTTAATATGCTCTATGAACGGTTCAACACGTGCAGAAAGTGAGGTTGATTTAGCTAAATAGACCAGTACCAATGTCAGAAAACGGAAACCCTGTAGACATATTGAATCCAGAGGAGTGATGCTGGCAAACTTTGAGAGGGTTGCTTCACACCGAAATTACAAAACCAAAATGACTCCGGATTTGCCCAAACAATAAACACCTTTCTAATTAGTATTATAATGATTTATTATTAAATACAATATTCATACATGTCCCATGCGATGACCACAATGCTTCTCATATTGGCATTTTAATGTTCTTAAATCGATTTGTTTGCTTAGCAGAATAGTCAAATTTACCCAAATTTATAAATCAACAATATTTCATGCGACTGAGAGTGAGAAAGAGTGCCACAATGTGTCATGTCTGCAATATGTACCTTTACATAGCCCGACACAAGGTATTCGAAGCATTCGGCACGAAACTATTGCTTAGACATAAAGTGGAGTAGCACCAGGGTTTCAGATTCCAGTTTTCACACCTTCGAGGTTACATGCAGCGGTAAAAAGTGATATTTAAAAATGCATACGCAATGTTGCTTTAAGCATGAATCTATCGACAGTGATAATGGGTTGAAGTAGATCGTTGCTGACATTTGGATTCCATACATTTGCGACGCCAGACTAAGTAAATCAATATGTGTGATGTTATGAGGCAGGTTTCGAAATGTCCTTTATGAAACCACGTTGTCGCGCCTTTTTCAAACATACCGGAAACACATGTTGCGTCCAGTGGAACGGACGTCACGGAACGACGACCCTGTTTGAAAACCCAACAACAAATTCACGCCTGCTTACAATGCGGACATCAAAAATATTGTTATAATACTTTAGACGGCCTATCAGTGATCACAACTTAGACGATCAAAAAGTATGTCTTTCGTTGTCAAGGTAAACCTTTGTTTAATTACGGAGCTTCTATTACCCATAGTATTGCGTGAGTTTTAAGAGAGATTAAGTGATGTGACCCCCACTCCACAAGTGACCAGAGGGGGGAGAAGATTAACTCTGGTATTGTGTCCACTCCACAAGGGATCAGAGGGGGGAAAAGATTAACACTGGTATTGTGTCCACTACACCTTTTTAGCCGTGGCTTATGCAAGAGTGCAGGAGTGGCAGGGATTATGTAAGAGTACGGGGCTGGCAGGGCTTATGTAAGAGTGCGGGGGTGGCAGGGTTTATGTAAGAGTGCAGGGGTGGCAGGGTTTATGTAGGAGTGCGGGAGTGGCAGGGCTTATGTTAGAGTGTTGATGGTTCTCAACGAGAGTAAAACGGAAGCAATTGTCATACATTCATCGAGCTTGCGCAGACCAATACACATTAAGCACGTTGACGTCTGTGGACAATATGTAGCGACATCGACCACTGCCCGTGACCTTGGCGTTGCAATCGATGCTGATTTGTCGATGGTGACGCAGGTGGGAAATGCATGTCGAAGTGCTTACTACCATCTCTCGAGAATTGCACGGGCACGAGGGGCAATGACGATCAGTGTCTGCAAATGCCTTGGCCATGCACTTGTGACATCCAGACTCGACTATGATAATGCTATGTTCTTTGGCATATCTGACCGTCTGCTGCACCGTCTAGAGAGGGTTCAACGCTCAGCCGCTCGTGTTGTGATGCAACTTCTACGAGATGATCGGCGATATATCACTGTTGTCCTGCAACACCTACACTGGCTCCTGCAACACCTACAGTGGCTCCTGCAACACCTACACTGGCTCCCAGTGAGAAAGCGTATCGAGTACAAATTACTTATGGTTGTACACACGGCACGCCAGTGAATCTTGCGTCACTGCTACATCGTCACTCGCCACGCAGGACCCTACGCTCTGGTGGTGGTTTACTTCTTGATGTTCCACGCGTAAACCTAGAATGTTAGGGTCACCGGGCGTTTGCTTGTGCTGGGCCGACATTGTGGAACTCTCTGCCACTGGAACTACGCGCGATCCAGAACATATGTATAGTTTTATTTATGTTAGGTTTATTTATCGTTTTAGCATATTTTTAACTTATTTAATATAATCTAGGCTTTTATTATTTGTTATCCAATATGATCAGCTGTTCAGCACTTTTGCAATTTTTTGCTTTATCACTGCACTTACCTGTAATTTTACTATACATAGGTTTATTTATATATATATATATATATATATATATGCATGTATGTATGTATGTATACGTACTAGCATTTTGTTTCCAAATTTTACTTTTTACTTTTTATTTATTTCTCTGAAAAGCATCTTGATGTCTCTTAGAAGCTTGCTGATTTTGTAATTACTAGTCCCGGATTTGATGGTGAATAACTACAGTATGTTATTATTATTATTATTAAGAATCCGGCAGTGTCAGGGCTTATGTAAGAGTGCGAGAGTGGCAGGGTTTATATAAGAAGTCAGCAGTATCAGGGCTCATGTATGTGTGCGGGAGTGGCGGGGCTCATGTAAGAGTGCGGGAGTGGCATTGCTTACGTAAGAGGGCGGGAGTGTCACGGTTTATGTAAGAATGCGGCGGTGGCAGGGCTTGCGTAAGAGTGCAGGAGTGGCAGGGCTTATGAAAGAGTGCGGGAGTGGCAGGTCTTATGTAAAATGTGGGCTCATGTATGAGGGTTAATGTAAATAAGAATGCGGGAGTGGCAGAGCTCATGTAAGAAGGCGGCAGTGGCAGGGCTTATGCAAGAATGCTGCAGTGGTAGTGCTCATAATTATAAGAATGCTGGAGTGGCATAGCTTACGCAAGAGTGCAGGAGTGGCAGGGATCATGCAAGAGGTTTTTGTAAGAATGCAGGTGTACTTAAAAATGCAGGAGCGGCTAGGCTTATGTAAGAGTACGGAGGTGGCATGGCTTATGTTAAATTGTGATGAAATGGCCAAACCTGTCCAGTCCTGCGAGATCGATCGAGTTCTGCAAGATCGATCGAGTTCTAGCGTTGTAGGGTGTGCAGCGAAATAATGCCGCAATATGCATACTATAATATACTACCCAGTTAAAAATAGATAACACTTACCATAACACAGTAATTTATGTTTCATATATTTTGATGAAACACTCACAAAGTCAATTGACAATTAAGACGACATTGTCACGATGCGGCCTGCATAATACACAACGAATTCAGCGCAATTTGAGCAATGTGAGCTGTCATATATTAGTGGTAGAACGTTCGCTTTGTGGAGCACCATGCATCATAATCGCCTCAATGCGTTGGTGCTACTTCATGTACACAAGAACATCATACTCGACATCCAATAATTACTGACAAGTACAGCAAGAAGAATGCTATTAATTAATCCTCTCAGCTCTCGTTGAATTAATGCACACTAACATGTACACTAGATGTACAATACACAAATGCATTAAATGTTTGAACATATTCCTTGATCTAATTTTGTTTTGTTCATTTCATTAATGTAATTATACAATTATTCATGGTGGTTCACAAATCACCAATCACAGGTATGAGCATACGTTTACTACGTAATACCCCGGAATACACCATTTCAAGAATAGAAAATACATTCCCCGGACCCTCTTTCATGGGTGGCTGCGTCCCCCGTTGGTCAAATCCTAGATCCGCCGCTGCCACACATTGTCAGCGAAACTAAACAAAAGCGAATATTGCACTAAATGAAACTGATAAAATAACAACAAGAACATTAAACGAGAAAAAAAGGTGTAATCGTACAGACCGCGGATTGAACACGGGACCTTCCACGCGTAAAGCGAACCGTCTACTGCTAAGCCGCGACAGTTCACGTGTAAAGTTGCATCGAATTCGTTATGTATGCCGCAGGTCGTCGTGTGCCATTGTCGTCTTAACTGTCAATTTTGTGTTTAAAATATTCACTTTGGTAAAATTTACAGAAATGTTTCCATTCATTTACTATCCTCTGTGAGAATGCCTTTGTGAGTGATTCATGAAAATATATGAAATATATAAATTACTATGTTATGGTATCTTTTAGTCACTTTATCTGGTTGGTATGTTACATTATGCTTATTGCGGCATTACTTCACTGCACATCCTACAACTACAACCAGACTCGATCGATTATTTAGACTATTCACATAGTACATAGGTATATATGGACATGAAAAAATCGGATTCGCGATAGGCTAAATCAGTTGCGGATGGAGTTTTATGCTATAGCCCCGTGCACAGAAATGGCACAGCCGCCTAGTGGTGTATATCATCGGTGCCTAATGTCAATGACGACAACATTCCGACACCGATCGCTCTCACTGACAACATCCTGGAGATACGGCTAATATATGTTTATGCAGCCGAGCCAAAGCTTTGAGATATCACAGTACTCTTTAGTTGCACAACATGAAGTTAATATGTTTTGCATACAACACGATAAATTAGCAATCGCAATTTGTCAGCATGATGCAGCACTAAAAGCTAGAACAAACAGGCCATTTGTTGGGACCCATTAATGGACCGAAGATAACGCGTCCCTGGAGATAGCAACATGATAGTGCAGTTTTCATATTACATTTTAAATAATACTGTCATATTTATTATATATTATCATATATTATGTCTTATTTTCTAAAGCCTGCCATGATGCACTTTGTCGACATTTCATTAATAATTATTAATTATGTTTATGCCTCTACAAAAAAAATATACAAAATTGGATGAGAGAGAGAGAGGGGGAGGAGAGAGAGGAGAGATACTAGGAAGAGAAGAAGAGAGAAAAATTTGGGAGATAGAGGTGGGAAGAGAGAGATTGGAGAAAGGGAGAAGAGAAGAAGAAGAAGAGAGAGAGAAACGTCGAAGAGGGAGGGGAAGAGAGAAACAGAGAGAGAGAAAGAGAGAGAGAGAGAGAGAGAGAGAGACGGGCGGACGAATGGGAAGGGTGAGAGAGAGAGGCATAGAGAGGGTGATAGAAGAGGGGAGAGATATGGAGATATATAGAGGGGGAAGGAGGGGTGTGTGAGAGAGAGAGAGAGAGAGAGGATGGGGAAAATAGGGAGAGAGAAAGAGAGAGAGACAGGTAGAGACAGAGAGAAGGAGGGAGGGAGAGAGAGAGTGAGGGAGGGAGGAAGGAAGGGAGGGAGAAACATGGAGAGAGGGAGATGGAGAAAGAGATGGAGGGAGACAAGTGGGGAGAGAGAGATGGAGAGAGAGAAAGGGAGGGAGAGAGGGACACAGAGGGGAGATGGAGAGAGACATATGGAAGGAGGGAGGGAAAGGGGAGAGTGAAACGGAGAGAGAGGGAGAGAGAGAAATGTAGGAGAGAGAAGGGAGAGAGCGCGAGGAGAGAGATAGAGATGGAGAGAGTGCGAAAAGGAAAGAGAGAGAGGGATGAGGCTGGAGGTGGAGACAGAGAGGGGGGGAGAGTTGGAGAGTGTGAGAGAAGGGGGCTATTGAGAGAGGGATAGAGAGAGAGAAATGGAGGAGAAATATGAGAGAGGAAGAGAAGAAGAGTGGGGAGAGAGAAATGTGGAAGAGAGAAGGGATATATATGTAAATGAGGAGAGAGAGGAGGGGAGAGATAAGAAAGAGAGAGCGAGAAAGATAGAGAGAAAGGGAGAGCTAGAGATAGGCAGAGACGGAAAGAGGGGAGGGAGGGAGAAAGGGGAGAGAGGTGGGAGAGAGGATATATATATATATATATATATATATATATATATATATATATATATATATATATATATACTCTCTCTCTGTCTATAAATATAAATATATATATATATATATATATATCCACCTCTCTCTCCCATCTCTCTCCCTTTCCCCCTCCCTCAACTCTTTCCGTATCTACCTATCTCTATCTCTCCCTTTCTCTCTCTCTCTTTATCGCGCTCTCTTTTATTATCTCTCCCCTCCTCTCTCTCTTTCTCTCTCTCTTTCCCCTCTCTCTCTCGAATAACCTCTCTCTCCCTTCTCTCTTCCACATTTCTCTCTCCTCTCTATTCTTCTCTTCCTCTCTCATATCTCTCCTCCCCCTCTCTCACCATTTCTCTCTCTCTATTGTTATCTCAATATCCTCCTTCTCTCACACTCTCTCCACCTCTCCCACTCTATGTCTCCCCTCCCCTCATCTCTCTCTCTCTCTCTCTCTCTCTCCATTTTGCTCTCTCTCCATCTCTGTCTCCCTTCTCACTCCTACATTGTTCTCTATCCCTCTCTCCTTCCCTCTCCGTCTCCCTCTCCCCCTCTCCCTCCCTCCTTCCCTGTATCTCTCCTCTGTCTCCCTCCATCCCTTTCTCTGTCCACCTCTTTCTCTCCCAACTTGTCTCCCTCCCTCTCTTTCTCCATATCTCTCTCCATGTATCTCCCTCCCTCCCACACTCTCGCCCTACCTCATTCTCTCTCCGTGTCTCCGTCTCTACCTGTATATATATATATATATATATATATATATATATATATATATATATATATATATATATATATATATATATATATATATATATATATATATATATATATATATATATATATATATATATATATATATATATATATATATATATATATATATATATATATATATATATATATATTTATACTCTGTTGGTGAATGACAAGTAGAGACAGAGAGAGGGAAGGAGGGAGACAGATGATGGGAGAGATACAGGGGGAGGGAGGGCGAGAGGAGGTTTAGAGGGGGAGAGAGAGAAATGTGGGAGAGAGAGAGATGGGATAGAGTAGGGGGAGGTAGAGGGAGATGGACAGAAGGGGAGATGAATAGAGCGAGGAAGGAGGGAGTGATGGAGACAGAGAGAGAGAGGTGGATAGGGAGAAAGAGTCACAGAGAGAGAGAGGGGGGAGGGAGGTGAGAGATAAGAGAGGAAGAAAAAAAGAGTGGGGAGAGAGAAATGTGGGAGAAGGGAGAACGAGAAGGAAGAGGAGATAGAGAGGGGAAAGAGAGAGAGAGAGGCGGGAGGGAGAAGGGGAAAGGGGAGAGATACGGGGAGAGAGCGAGAGGGTGGCGAGAGAGAGGAGGGGAGATATAAGGAAACTGAGAGAGATAATGAGAGATACAGACAGGTAGAGACGGAGCGAGGTAGTAGGGAAGGACATAGGGAGAGACATGGAGAGATAGGGGGAGAGAGAGAGATAGAGAGGAGAGAGAGAGAGAGAGGTAGAAGTAGATAGAGAGAGAGAGAGTGAGAGAGAGAGAGAGAGAGGGAGAGAGACAGGCAGACAGACAGACTGATAGACAGACAGAGGTAGAGCGAACGAGAGACAGAGAGGCGGAGCGTAAGGGAGTGAGATAGGGGGAGAGGGAGATAGGAAGAGAGAGAAATGCGGAGAGAGAGAGGGGGGAGAATGGAGAAGAGATACAAGTAGACAGCGAGAGATATAAAGAGGGGGGAGAGGAGGGGAGAGATAAAGAGAGAGAGAGAAACGGGGAGAGGGTGGTACAGAGTGAGGGAGGGAGGGAGGGAGAGAGGGGGACAGATGGGGAGAGAGAGAGGTGGAGAGTGAGAGAGTAAGAGGGGAGAGAGTGTGAGATCGGGAGAAAGAGAGAGAGAGAGGGGGGGGGAGATAGTATATTTTGGAAATTCACAACTCATACATATGTACAAAAGCAACAATGGTCCCTGTCGGCCGTATTATAACGTGTTATAATTGTAATAGTTTTACACTGCGTAGTAATAATACAGTAATTTATATTTCATATGTTTTGATGAATCACTCACAAAGTCATTATCCCAGAGGATATAAATGAATGAAAAAAATTATGTAAACGTTACCAACGTGAATATTTTTAACACCATATTGACAATTAAGACGAGAATTTAACGAGATGGCCTGAAAAATACATAACGAATTCAGTGCAACTTACATTCATATATATATATATATATATATATATATATATATATATATATATATATATATATATATATATATATATATATATATATATATATATATATATATATATATATATCAATTCAAGTTTATGAAATATGATTTACTGGCAATTGTACAGAAACTATATATATATATATATATATATATATATATATATACATATGTATATATACATATGTATACATTCCAATTCAAGTTTATGAAATATGATTTAGTGGCAATTGTACCGAAAGCTTTACTTAGATCCACAATAAAATGCCCCCTTCATACACATCATTAATAATATTAATGATGTTTTTGGCAACCGAGCCAACGCTTCGAGACATCAGAGTACGCGTTAGTTGCACACAATGAAGTTAATGTGTCTTGCAGGTAACACGACAAATGATCCATACCAATCTGTCAGCCTGTTGCTTCACTAAAAGCTAGAACAAAGAGGTGATTTAGTAGGACGCATTAATGGACCGAAGATAACGCGTCCCTGGAGATAGCAACATGTTAATGCAGTTTTCCTCTTAAAATTCAAACAATATTGTCATATAGTATCGAAAACCTTGTAAAATACTCTTAAACCACTTGAGTAGAGTACCATTTATTCCATAAAATTAAAGTTTATGCAATAGGATTTGGGTTTCAATTATATCGAAAGCTCTACATCAGATAAAAAAAAACACAGAGGACTGAGTATTTTTTTCTAGTGCATTTATAATAAAGAGGTTATATCATTGATGGTTTCTCACGGAAACCGTATTGATCATTGTTCAATGTGTTATTTCTTTGTACAAAATCATAGGTCATATGTACAATTTTTTCCAATATTTTTGAAATTGAAGGTAATAAGGTTGGGAAAGGGTATAATTGGGAAACTCTTCTGGGAGGGGGACGAAGGGGAGGGAGGGAGGAAGGGAAGGAAGGATATATATATATATATATATATATATATATATATATATATATATATATATATATATATATATATATATATATATATATATATATATATATATATCCTTCAAGTTTATGAAATAGGATTTAGTGGTCAATTGTACCGAAAGCTTTACTTAGATCCACAATAAAATGCCCCCCTTCATAAACATCATTAATAATATTAATGATGTTTTTGGCAACCGAGCCAACGCTTCGAGACATCAGAGTACGCTTTAGTTGCACACAATGAAGTTAACGTATTTTGCAGATAACACGACAAATGATCCATACCAATCTGTCAGCCTGTTGCATCACTAAAAGCTAGAACAAAGAGGTGATTTAGTGGGACGCATTAGTGGACCGAAGATAACGCGTCCCTGGATATAGCAACATGTCAGTGCAGTTTCCTCTTAAAATTCAAACAATATTGTCATATATTATCAAAAACCTTGCAAAATACTCTTAAACCACTTGAATAGAGTACCATGTATTCCATATAATTCAAATTTATGCAATAGGATTTGGGGTTCAATTATATCGAAAGCTCTACATCAGATAAAAAAACACAGATACTGAGTATTTTTTCTTGTGCATTTATAATAGAGAGGTTATACCATTGATGGTTGAGTGTTTCTCACGGATTGATCATTGTTCAATGTGTTATTTCGTTGTACAAAATCATAGGTCCTCCTATGTACAACTTTTTTCCAATATTTTTTCAATTGAAGGTAATAAGTTTGGTAAAGCGTATAATTGGGAAACTCTTCTGGGAGGGGGACGGAGGGAGGGAGGGAGGGAGGAGGAGGATATATATATATATATATATATATATATATATATATATATATATATATATATATATATATATATATATATATATATATATATATATATATATATATATATATATATATATATATATATATATATATAAATAGAGAGAGAGAGAGAGAGAGAGAGAGAGAGAGAGAGAGAGAGAGAGAAAGAGAGAGAGAGAGAAAGCGGCATTCTCGATGGTTTGATTGACACGCATATGTAATGGATAACAAAGCACGAGCTACTCATTGGGCAAGTGGTCGACGTCACTTGTGTTATCACATAATGCCAACTTGCTTCGTGACGCCTCTTATTGATATTCTGATGCGATGTTGCGGTATAAAATACCTCCCGCAGTGTAAGAACGTCAGTCAGTGACACATTGCTTTGGCGATTTGTCATCCGACTCCATCAGGAGTAATCTGTGAGACCGAGCGACAGTGAACATCCCAGCTGAAGAGCGAAGATGCCGCGGCGCTATTCGAAGAAGCCGATTCGCCCACCGCCTCTGCCGCCACCCTGGCTTCTGCTTCGAGTTCTGCTCTTGACATGGGTCTGCTTCTCGGCTACCAACTCAGAAGGTAAGCACTTTATATTAATCGATTGTTAAATTTAAACTGTGAAA
This sequence comes from Lamellibrachia satsuma, assembly GCA_033239005.1. NCBI lineage: Eukaryota > Metazoa > Annelida > Polychaeta > Sabellida > Siboglinidae > Lamellibrachia > Lamellibrachia satsuma. The sequence goes on along the minus strand of BSQZ01000074.1, from coordinate 1,698,298 downwards.
GTGTGTTGAAAATAATAGGCCTTAATCATCGTCATGATCAGACTCGACTGGCAATGATGGGCACCGTCATCTGCGAGGTCAATGTTTTCTGTTACTGCAGCTCTTGCAAGGCAGACACGCTCTGACACGATATTGGTTCTTTCCTGTAACGCGTTGTTGCTATCTTCTTTGCACGACCACGTTAGGCACATATATATATATATATATATATATATATATATATATATATATATATATATATATATATATATATATATATAACACACACACACACACATACATACAATATATATACATATATATATATATATATATATATATATATAACACACACACACACACACACACACACACACACACACACACACACACACACACACACACACACACACACACACACACACACACACATGAATGAATAGTATTAAACAGCTCAGCCGGTTTAATAAAAGAATGCGCAGGTCTATAATTGAACTCATCGAAATAGTTAACTTTGATCGAGAGATCGGGTAACTTTGGTAATAAAGAATACCCTCTCGCTATAGCATACTAAAGAGAGGTGGGCTGTAAATATATCTATGTCTTTTTTAATTAACTTCGGTTCTGCTTCGGTTCTGCATTAACTTCGGTTCTGCATTAAATGCATAGCTTTTACGACGATTCATCAAAATATAACAAATTTCTTCATAATTTTCAAACATGTTCGCACGTCTTTGTCGATATTTGAGACCGGCAATTCGTAGTGCGGAGACAGCTATACAACGACGATTCTCATTGGTTGAAAATTATGAAGAAATAATTAAGAAATCTGTTATATTGTTTATGAATTATCTCCGTCCTGTCGCCCTGACGTCAGCTGTTATGAAAGCTTAACATCGAATAGTTCTCAATAAAATGTCCGTTTTATTGAAATATTTCACTGATCTATTACAGTTTGACTATAAGAGAAACATATGTATCGATGATGTAGTTCTATAATTAGCAGGCAATATTATTCGACTCATGTTTTTTATTTCTCCAGAGCTTTTAATACTATTCAACCTCATATTTTTGCTCGAAAGCTTTTAGACATAAATGTGTTATCCTTTTATGTTTCATGGATCTGTGGATACTTAACTAGCAGATGTCAGTATGACAGTCTCGAAGGCATCCGGTCTCCTTCCGTCCACACGAACACTGGCGCACCTCAAAGCACAGTTCTGGCACGTTTTCTGTACACACTCTACATTTCTGATTACAAAAGTACTGACAATGTCTATCCAACTGGTCAAATATGCAGACGACAGTGTCGTTGTTGGCATGGTTAACAATGATGATGATTCTGGTTAAATAGGATATAAACGCGTGTGTTTAAATGGTAGGAGCATAGTAAATAAGAACAACGAATTAAACATTATGCTAGAAGACATTGAACCCCACATAATTGGTACAACCGATATGTAATGTTTAGGAGAGATCGAATAGAAAGAAGGGGAGGGGGAGTTATTTGATATGTTAAATAATCTATTCAGGTTTATGAAATAAAATTAGAAAGGGAAGCAGATTGCGATGAAGCTGTTTGGTGCAAGATAGTTTCAGGAAATTCAACATTAACTATTCAATTGGTTTACCGAAGTCCAAACATAAACAAAGAACAACAAAAAAATACAAAACGCTACATAGGAAGTGAATAAAGGGGAGTGTATCATAATGGGAGATTTTAACCATGGACACACACAATGGAAATCTCAAGAGAATACAGGAGGAGAGGACCAATAATTTACATTTTAAAATCAGGATAGCTTCCTTACTCAGCACGTTCCAGAAACAACCAGGGGAGAGAATGTGTTATATATAGCTTTCTCATCACAACAATAATTAGTTGACAATGTAAAAATGCATGAACGATTGGGTAAGATTGATCATAATCAAATACATTTTGACATTAATGTAAAATCAGAAAGTAAAAAAAACGTACAGGAGAAATTTCCAAAAAATAACTATAAAGATATGAGAAAATACGTAGCAAAGCTAGATTGCAATAATATGCTGAGGAATAAGACCGCAATTGACTGTTGGAGCATCCTAAAATATGAAATTGAGCAAAAACTAGCATGTAACATAAATAATTACAGCAATAGTTTTTATTCATATATCAGGAGTAAACGAAACGTACGAGACAAGGTCGGACCTATAGAAGACAGTGTTGGAAATATAGTATCACGAGGGATTTTACTACTTAAATTAAAAGCCCATGGAATCGGGGATGGCATAATTAACTGGATAGAACAATGGTTGACTGGCAGAAGACAGCGTGTGGTAGTAGGTGGAGAGGTTTCAAACTGGTAACCAGTTTTGAGTGGGGTACCACAATGATCAGTATTAGGACCTGTATTATTCTTAATATATATATATATATATATCAATGACTTGGACGACAATATAACAAATAATGTACTGACATTTGCGGATGACACAAAAGTGTTTAGAAAAGTTAATGCTGATTGTGATAAACAACATATACAAAACGATCTAGACAAATTAGTTAAACGGCCTGCATAATTGTAGATGTTATCAGTATTTGGGAAATGCAAAGGCCTACATACAGGACACGGGAATTGCGATTTATACTATAATATGGAAGATATTGTTCTTGGTACTACTGTAAAAGAAAAGGACTTAGGAACAACAATAAGTGATGATATGAAAGTTTCAGCGCAGTGTGATATTGCAGCTTCGAAGGGTAATAACATTCTTGGGTTGATTAGGAGAAACATAGAATATAAGGAAAAAAGCTAATTATACCTCTGTATAAAGCAATAGTTACACCTCATTTAGAATACTGTACACATATGTGGATACCATATCGTAAGAAGGATATAGATACACTTGAACGCATTCGGAGGAGAGCAACTAAAAATATTCGAGAACTGAGAGACCTTAGTTATGAAGAACGTCTGATAGAATGTAGTTTAACAACTCTAGAGACAATGAGGTTAAGAGCAGATCAAATTGAGTTTTGTGAGATATAGAATGGGTATGGAATTATTGATACAAATATGTATTTCTCACTCAAGAAAGATAGTAGAACTAGAGGACATGATTTAAAATTAGTAAAGAATCAGTGTATATTGGATATCACGAAATACTCGTTCTCACAGCGGAAAATAAATGAATGGAACGGATTGTTTACGGATTGTGTAACTGCTAGCAGCGTGAATATGTTTAAAAACAAGGTTGACATATATATCAGAAGGGCGGGTTATACGTAGATAAATATTGTTGGACTCTCGATAAACCGATGGCTTCCTTGTCCACTTGCCTTCTGGACCTTTGGCTTGGATGGCGAATCTGGGTAAATCTAGTTAAATCTGCTTCTGATGTTTTATAATGCAGTCATTTCCAGTACTATCTCTTTTGGGGCAGCCTGTTGCGGTGGGAATGTTTCAAAACATGATCAAGGGAGGATGGATGAAGTTGTACATATAACCAGTCGTATTGTTGGTAGACAGATAGACAACTTCCAGTCTTTGTATCGAGGGAAAGTGTTTCATAAAGCTAGTCAAATACTCAAGACCCCTCACACCCCATCCATGTAAAATTTTAATCACGGCTCAGTCACAGAAGCAGTAGATTTGTAGTCCCTAACAGAAAGACAAAACCACAACAAGTATTATTTTACCCTCTGGCATTTCAATTATAATTATAATGCTAAATTAGACAGAAATATGTGATTAAATAACTTGTGATTTATACTGTATATATGTGATGTGCCAACTCCAGACCTAATGTTGAAGGCTTTGTTTATGTCGTGTTGTAAACGCCAATCGGCACTGTAATGTCCTGGTCGGACGAATAAAGTATTATTGTATTGTATTGTATTGTATTTTATAATTAAAATGCCCCAATTATCGTCTTGAACATTTACGTTGTAACACTTCGTTTTTATCTTTGTTGCTTCAGTGTGTTTACTATTAGAAATTGTATGAAACGGAATTTAACAGAACAAAAAATGTCTTAATTAAACCCTTTATGTCTCAGATTTATTAATCTGCCTTTTACTGCCTACAACGATCTAAATATATATATATATATATATATATATATATATATATATATATATATATATATATATATATATATATATATATGTTGTAAAATCGGCATATTTTATATCATCGTTAAATTTCTAAAATATTAAGACATGAACGATTACGATGGTATCACGTTTTATGTCGATATTATCATACAAATGTGGTCGATGGAATGTATTATCAGCTACTTTTTCCTCAACTTTTCTGTTTATTTTGCCATGCAATTGTGTACACTGTGGAGCTTATAGCGGACATTTCGATCTTTAGGTGATAATGGATTTAAAGAGCATATTTGTGAAACGCACTTTGACAACGCTCCTTAAATTGAATGATGGATTCTGTTTTAAGGTGGATTTTCCTTATTCGCATACCGCTCGCGTTGTACGGAGATCGGTCAGGAACACGTCAAACGGTTCCTTTCCCTGGGCGTTCCAAAACCAGTACTAATTTACCACGACACAGTACTTTTATAATTTCCCTGGCCAATCCTTGTCGTCTTCTTCTGTCCAAAAAAAATAATCATATGCTGTGATAAAGACCGGTCCAGCACAGTAGAGAATAATCGTCACCCAGGTGACATTCGCCTTCTTATTTTTCTCTAAGGCAGCCAAGTATTATTTGTAGCTCTCGCTTCTACTTGGTGAACGAATGTGATAGATGGCCATAGCACCAGGTCACGTGAGGTCAGTGTCACTGCTATACAAGTCGTATTGTTCATAAACACAGCTTTATTAGAGCGGGTATCATACAGGTGAAATCTACAGTGTCGCGGATAGAGAGAGCCGCAAGTCGCACTAGCGCGTCAGCTATATGCACTACATGGGCGGATCTAGACCCTGAAAATAGGATGCCCAATTTCCCAACAGGACACCAGGATGAAGAACATTTATGTATCCAAATTTCCACCTGTGCGTGCGTGCGTGCGTGCGTGCGTGCGTGCGTGCGTGCGTGTGAATTACGGTAGAACATATAAACCAAATTGCACTAATTATTTTCCTAATTCATGTGCGAACACACGGCAATCAGTTCGTTCTGTAATATCTATCATGTATTGTGTCGCCTGTTGAGGAGAACATTTAATCTTCAGCTGGATGTGGTCCTCGATGACGGCAATCAATTCGTTCTGTGATATTTATCATGTATTGTGTCGCCTGTTGAGGAGAACATTTAATCTTCAGCTGGATCTGGCCTCCGATGACGGCAATCAGTTCGTTCTGTAATATATATCATGTATTGTGTCGCCTGTTGAGGAGAACATTTAATCTTCAGCTGGATCTGGTCCCCGATGAGGGCAATCAGTTCGTTCTGTAATATCTATCACGTATTGTGTTTCCTGTTGAGGAGAACATTTAATCTTCAGCTGGATCTGGTCCCCGATGACGGCAATCAGTTCGTTCTGTAATATCTATCATGCATTGTGTCGCCTGTTGAGGAGAACATTTAATCTTCAGCTGTATCTGGTCCCCGATGATGGCAATCAGTTCGTTCTGTATCACCAATTGTGCATTGTGTCGCAAAGTGCGTCTCGTTGAGGAGAACATTCAAATTGCTGTGCATCTCATCAGATCAGATTCTACTTTTTAAAGAGAACAATCGCCTCTACGGGTTGCAGTTTAAGGCGATTGTCTCTCACACGGGTTTGCTAGCATGTCAATAAATGCTGTCTGTGCAGGTTTGTTTGTTTTTACACCAGAGAAACTTGTCTTATTTTGACGCGTTGAAAAAATCTATTTGGACACCCGATGGACTATAATCTATATCGGGCACCCGATGGACACCGCCTGGATCGGCCTATGTACTAGTCTCATTACTGGACAGCTAACACACATTAGTGGACAGCAGCGTGTTATTAATAAATTATGCACCACCAGTATCTCTCAACACTAAGCGGTTATTTTTCTGTATTACATAACCATATCCCTGGTCAACATATTGTTTATTACGTTACTGCTGTATTCAGCGCTTAACGTATTATATCGGTAAATCTCCGATCCGCTAATGTGCCCGACTGAATGTAGGCCTTCTTAGCTATCCAAACCATAACTTTCTGCCAGGTTTAGACGCAGATTCGAATCACATAAAAGGCGTACGGTAACATGGTTCATAGGCGGATCCAGAGGGAGGGGGTCGAGGGATCCGGACCCCCCTTTTTAATACAAAAAAATCCATTACAATTGCATGTCAACGGAGAACAAAGGCATTGCTAAGATACTACACAAGGTAAAAAATGTAACTTACTACGTACGGAGTCTTTAGTAGCAGTCCGACGTTTTCAGACACTTATCTAGCACAGGCGATATACATGGCGTCCAGGGGATCCCCAAAGTTATTCTTACCATTGTCGGTGACGTCATTCATAGATTCACTGCACCCGGTCACCGCACTCCCGTGTACACAACACGCCCATCTCGAGTTTGACCATGTCTCCCCGCGAGAGAATGAACATAATATGGGAATGTTTGGCGCTCATAGAAGTGTTGGGGGGTTCAGCTTACTGTTACATTTCCCATTGGTGACTATGTTAACGTTTCGCACGATTATAGGAAAACGAGACCATAACAAATTCTGAAACTTCTTACCTGCCGTTGTCATCATGCTTGTCGAGTGTAGTCAAAATGACATATTTCTAACTCTTTTAGAATGCCTGAACGTGTTATACCCGTCAATTGTTATAAATGTCTGCATAAATTACTATGCACACGCGCCTTGTGGCGAATAAATTGCCAAAAATCCTTCTACCTATTGAAATCATATAAAAATCCATAGTTACACTGCCAACATGTTCTACCAGCAAACTTGCCAATGTGTCTGCTCAAATGCAGTTATGTGAGATTATATTATTTTTTTTAATTACACATATCGAAAATTACTTTGCCCTACATTCGTGTGTAACACATCAGGAAGTCTAACCGAGGCATAATCCCTGGGCGCAGTTACTGGAGCTTGGCAATCTGCAGATTGGGCTCGATTGCGCTGCGCAATCCTCGGGCACGCGAAAATCTGCATATTGCGCACCCATCAGCAGATTGTGCAGATCCAGCTAATGCGCCCAACAAACGCGCTGGTCGTGTGATGAAAATCGTCTGCATCAGTTCTTCGGACCGGACTTTCAAGATGACAATTGGCATTTTTACAGGTAAAAATTTAAACTCTCCTATCGTATCATCAACGTATTTGAATATCTTCATCATTATAACACGTAATACACGTTTTAAAATTACGTTCAGCTCATTTTAGCACAACTCCAAGAGGAGTGATGTACTTTTTTAATGACACGATTAGGCTTAGCTATTTTCAAAATGGCCTGTCGGCCGTACTTCAAGAATCTGTGCTGTCTGGTCGGTATTATGGAAGAAGCCCTTACTAAATATTTAATTTAAGCCATACTTTATGCTAGAAGAAAAGCAAGCCCCATGAGTTTAGTTCATTAATTCATTAATTGATTGAGCCAGTCCAACCAGAAGATGTACACGAAAAGCGTTCACGTTATGAAGAGCATTGTAGAAACAGTTGCAAGTCTGAAATTTGGGTCGATTACATTAGGCCTTAACTCGCTTAAAACCAGATTATAGCTGTCCAAAATTACACCATTTCAACTGATTTATCTAAAAAACGTGAAATGGTTGGGAAGGAAGATACCCCCTCCCTCTCCCACCCCCACCCCCACGCGGTTCGTTGCGCTTCATACGTTACCTTGGACCCCCTTTTTCTAAACCCTGGATCCGCCCCTGTGGTTTATTCGTACTCTTTTTAGGACACTTTTATTTTGCATAAAGCTGTGTCATATTACTTATTAGTAACTTAATTTCATGAACCAAAACATATATTAACTAGACACGTTAATATAGTGCTCAGTGGTGATTGCATGAACAATCTCCCCAACCAGTGGGCGCTTTCGCAATAGTGGCGCCACACGGTGGGCCGATAACCAGCCGATGACGAGCGCGTCAAGGCTCTACCATAATTTATGGCATAAATAGCAAACTCTATGTTTGCACTATGCCATCAGATATTATCCCGAAATTAAACAAACAAAATTTAAATGCAATAACACTATACCTGATAAAATGATTCCATTTGTTGATGATATTAGTGAAGTCGCATACACGTACTCTCGGTACTGAGAAATTACTGGAAGCCGAACGCGGAATGTGAGACGACGCAAGCGTGTCGATTTGTCGTGCAAAGCCAGATATATCATCATATCAATATTAGGAAACAGTTTATGTTAACATGTAGTCAAAGGCGGTATTTGAGCGAAAGTTAGTTCCGGGCTCCGGCATGGAAGTCAGCGAGCGAAAATAGGGTTTGTTTACAGTTACGAGAATTAACTTTTGTTAAGGTAGCACAGTGAATTGTCAGCCAGAATTACTATTACACATATATTAGGCAAAACATGTTATAGACATATACCAATAAACCGTTTGTGTTAACATTTAGGGAGAGGCAGTATTTTTGAGGTAGCAATTCGGATTCCCGGTTCAACGAGTGATAATATATATATATATATATATATATATATATATATATATATATATATATATATATATATATATATATATATATATATATATATATATATATATATATATATATATATATATATATATATATATATATATATATAGATAAAGTGATAAATTTACATAAATTACATAGATAAGGTAATATCTGATATAATTGTAGTAAACGTTTTCGGTAAAGAGGAACTAGCAGTTCTTTAGCGTAAGTTGGTATACGTCGAGTCCTGTTGTTTTGGTTACACAGTGTTCGCAGGTGGCAGGCTTTTTTGGCTTATGTGAGCTTAGTAGATAGAACACAGTTAGCAAGTATATTATTGTCAAAATGAAATAAAATTTAAGTTATTTAATAATAAAGTGTTCTTTTGAACACAAAAACAGTCTTATTCAAGGCTAACAAAGCAAGGTGAAAACACCATAGACAAGATTAATCTTGCACAATCTAAATTCTGTGATGGCGCCGTCCAAACAGCAGGTAAAAGCCACCAGGCATTTAGTATGCGGGAGTTGTAGCAACTGGGTAGATTTTGTCAAGTCTGGGTGTGAGGAGTCCTGGGCTGAGTTTCAGGTGGATAGTTTGCGTATTGAGTGTAGGGGATGTGCGAAGATGAAGGGACTAGAGGTTGAGATGGAACAGCTGAGGTATTAAAGATGGGAAGAGGTGGGTTGTGCCAGTGGTTCCAGTGGGGGGGGGGCAGTGGATGATAAAGTGGGGAAGGTGATGAGAAAGATGCTAGGAAAAGCTCTCCTCTGCTTGGGAGGATATACTAGACGTATGGAGATTGGATGTAAGGAGACGGGGAAGGAAGGAGACGGGAGGGACGGCTACGGAAGCGAAGGCATCAGTAGAGCAATATAACCAGGAGATGGGAGAGAAAGGTAACGTGTTGATGGGCGAGAAGGAGATTAACAACATGCTGCCTGGTGACACGACTGGGGGACAGAATGCGACGAGCTACTCTGAGGTAGTGATATTTGACTACACATAGGGTATAACAATACAGAGAGGGAGGGTCCAACTGCCATAGTTAGGAAATAAAGGCAGTTAGTTAGAAGAGCTAAGCAGACACAGGTTGAACAAATAATTATGTCAGGGAATCTACCGGTAATGGGACGTAGAGAACAGGGATATCAAAATTGCGGGAGGATGGCAATTAACACGTTAGTTCAACAACTATGTAGGGAAGAGGACATTGGATTTGTGGGGAAGTTTTGTTGGGGGGGGCTGATATATACATGAGGGATGGGCTTCATCTTAGTGGAAAGGGTGCAGCGGTGTTTGCTGATGAACTATCAGAAGCAGTCGAAAGTGGCATGGGAAGCATAAAAAACATTTTTGGTAGCAAGCATTGTTTAAACTAGAAGCGCAGGGGGGTTACTTAGTGGTGCCTCAAAAAGGACAAGAGGCCACTAGTAAACACAAACCAGTAACAAAATGTCTGGAAATTTCTGAAGCTGGGTATAAATGTGTGTGTTTAAATGCAAAGCATAGTAAATCAGAAAAACGAATTAAACATTATAGTAGAAGATATTAACCTTCACATAATTGGTATAACTGAATCATGGGTCAACAAAGACATATCAGATGCTGAATTAGGACTGACAGAATATGTAATGTTTAGGAGAGATCGAATAGGAAGAAGGGGAGGGGGAGTCATTTAATATATTGAAGAATCTATTCAGACTTACAAAATGCAATTAGAAAGGGAAGCAAATTGCGATAAAGCTGTTTGGTGCAATATAGTAACAGGAAATTCGACATTAACTATTGGATTAGTTTACTGAAGTCCGAACATAAACGAAGAGGATAACAGAAAAATACAAAATGCTATAGAGGAAGTGAGGAAAGGGGAATGTATCATAATGGGAGATTTCAACCACGGACGCATAAAATGAAAATATCTAGAGAGTACAGGGGGTGGGGACCAACAGTTTCTACTTTTGATTTGATTTGATTAGCTTCCTTACTCAACCTGTGCTAGAACCAGGGGAAATAATGTATTATATTTAATTTCGTCTTCACAACATGAATTAGTGGGTAATGTCAAAATACATGAGCCATTGGGTGACAGTGATCATAATCAAATACATTTTGACATCAAAGTAAAATCAGAAAGTACAAATAAAAAAATACAGGAGAAACTTCCACAAAGGTAGATAGATATGAGAAAATACTTAGCAAAACTAGATTGGAATACCATGCTGAGGAATAAGACCGCAATACTGAATGTTGAAACATTCTAAAATATGAAACTGATAATTGTGTTACGTTGAAAAAACAAGTAAACCGGTCTAGAAACACTTGTCAAAAGAAGCTAGTAGAAAATTAGGGTACACGCAAACTATGTGGAGGGTTTATAGGCGTACCAGAAAGGATGAAGACTACACAAATTACAAAGAGGCACTTAAATGTTACCTCCTACGGAATACAAGGTAAAGTTTTAGAATGGATAGCTGTTTTCTATTATATAAGAAAATGTGAATTATGGTAAGAAGTGAATATTCTGAATGGTTTGATATCATTAGCGGTGTTCTGCAAGGATCAGTATTGGGATCTATTCTCTGTTTAATTTATGTAAATTATATACCAGAGACAGTAAATAGTAATGTAAAAATGTTTGCTGATGACACCAAAATATTCAGAACATTAAAAAATAAACCCGACTGTGAAATCTTACAAGCTGATTTAGATAACTTAAGTGATTGGAGTAATATAAAAAAAATATTATGTTCTCTTGAAACAGATCAAGAGAATGATCTACGTGTCTGGATTTCAAATAATTTGAAATGGGAGAAATAAGTTGTTGCAGCAACCCAATAAGCTATGGTGGTTTTGCTTTTATTAAAGAGAGCATTTATTCATTTTGACAGAGAAACATTCCACATTGTTTAAAATACATATATTAGACCACATCAACAATATTGCGTACATATATGGTCACCTTATTATGCAAAATATATTTTAATGCTTGAGAAACTACAAAGCAGAGCAGTATAACTTGTAATATGATTAATGGAATGTAAGTATGAGGAAAGATTGACACAACTAAAACTTTATAGACTTGAAGGACGGGGATTACGAAGAGATTTAACTGAAACTTTTAATTTGTTAACCAGGAAAGAAAACATATCTAGATCAGTTAATTTTAACGTTAATCTAAATAACCTCAGAAGCCACAGTAAAAAAATTACACAAACAACAATGTATGAATCTATGCAGATGCCGATTTTTCAGTCAGAGTGGTGGATATATGACATTCCTTGTCCAACAATATTATATATGCACCCTCTACTAACATTAAAAAAATAGAATATATAAAAACTGTGTTAAGATATGGCAAACTATAAAAGGCTTATCTCTAGCCATACAAATGCTCATTATTTGTAAGTGTACTACGGTAAACGAAAAGGATTTTGGAGTTACAATAAGCGTTGGTATGAAAGTTTCAGAGCAGTGTGTTATAGCAGCTTCAAAGGGTAATGAAATTCTTGGGTTGATTAGGAGAAATATAACAAACAAGGAGAAAAAGCTAATTATACCTCTGTAATAAGCAATAGTTAGGCCTCATTTAGAGTACGTTATACAAGCTTGGAGACCATATTGTAAGAAGGATATAGAAACACATGAAAGAATACAGAGGAGAGCAACTAAATTATTCCAGCACTGAGATACCTTAGTTTTGAAGAACGACTGATAGAATGTGGTTTAACAACCCTAGAGACAAGGCGGTTAAGAGGAGATCAAATTGAAGTTTTTAAGATATTGAATGGGTATGAAAATATTGATATAACTATTTTTTTCTCACTCAATAAAGATAATAGAACTAGAGGACATGAGGTAACATTTGTAAAGGATCAGTGTGGATTGGATATCAGGAAGTACTCGTTCTCACATAGGACAATCAATGAATGGAACAAATTATCTACAGGTAGTATAACTGTTAGCAGCACAAAATTATGTTTGAAAACAAGGTTGACACATATCTCCGGAAGGCAAATTACACATAGATTAAAATTGTTGGACTCTCGATAAGCCAATTGCTTCCTTATCCACTAGCCATGTCGGCCTTTGTCTTTGATGGCAATATTGTTAAATGATAATTGTTGTAAATTTTGTGCACGCACTTCGTACAAGACATTTTGTGACAAGCTGCAACTCGACTTGTTGTATAAACATATAGTTATACCTCTCAAGACCAAGTTGCAAGATTTTTTTGCAACCTAATATATTATGTGACTTTTCATACTTATCTTAATGGGGGCTGGGGGTATGAAAAACAAGTTAACAATATGTTGACTTTGTGTGCTCATTAGCTAATGTTGACTTATTAATTGCATTAATTGAGTTGCTGTTAATGATAATTGACTGGGTGATGTATAGCTATGATCCTAATTAATGTGTTTTGAAATGCTGAACAAATTATTAAAATTGTTGTAAACAAGTTATGACATTAATATTAAATTACTTGGTGGTGTATATTTATGACATTAATTAATATGTTTGTAAAGTCTGAACACATTATGCAAATACTTTCATAATCGTGGAAGTTATGGCCTTTTGTTGAAATGTGTCGGTCTGTTGACTTTGCAAACTAATTAGCCAATATTGACTTATTCGTTGCATGATAATATGGAATGACTGTGTAATGTATATGTATGGCCCCAATTACTGTGTTTACAAACCCTGAACAAATTATTAAAATATCTTCATAATCATGGAAGTTATGTTTTTTTTATTGTGTCGGTCTGTTGACTTTGTGTGCTAATTAGCCAATGTTGACTTATTAACTGCATTAATTGAGTTACTGTTGATGATAAATGACTGGGTGCTGTATAATTATGATCCTAATTAATGTGATTTGAAACTCTGAATAAATTATAAAAATATATGTACAAATAAAAAAGTTATGGCATTAAAAAGTTATTGAAATAAAACACACAAAAATTTGAGTATTTTCTCTGTATATGAGATACACAATATTTTCGAACTTTTGACGTAGTAAAAGTAATAAAGATATACAACTAAAATAAACAGTTCTGGTTCCTGGGGATGTTAATATTAATGTGAATCAATTGCCAATGTTCTGTCATGATATGGCATTTTTTTTAAGTACCTACCCCTTCGGCACCGAAATGTCTGGATGCTTCGACAGCCAAATTTTTGGATGCTTCAGCGGTGCAATATTTGTGTAATATTGCAGTATTTTTAACATCTGCACAATTACCTATCAAGCACTTTCACGTTTCATCCAAGCAGCCAGCATATTTGCATTCACTGCTCACTCCTGCAAGACAGCCTAGACAACTTCCATCATCTATAATCATCCGCGTCAAAGTCAACCCATTCCTAAATTCAACCAGAGCTTATAAATATTTGTAAGATTTTCACCCAAAGAAACTTCTTTAATAATTTGTTTGCATTGAATTGATGAACTAACTGTTAGTTAATTGGAATATCCGGATTATCAAACTCTTGCACAAAATATGTCTTAATTTTTTTGCTAAAACGGCATATTATATTAAGATTTTAAGTAGGTTGAATATGACGCCGCCCAGTTTAATTATTAATTATTATTAATTAGGAACTGCTCAACCCCTCTTGCTTTGGTGCGCAGCTGAGTTTGGGTTTCCCAAGGATTTTAGAGCAATATAAGTATTTTATTATTATTATTAACGTGACGTGGTCTGTGCCTGTCACCATAGTCTGGCACATGCGTGCCCTCTTATTATAGAATGTGGCGCTATGTTTTAACATCACTATAATCAATTATCATTATAGATTATATATATGCTTGGGCTCAAATGTGAGTCAGTGCATTTAAATGAAATACAAATTGTTTAAATTATACAAAGCGCATTTTTCCAAAAAGGCAACACAGCAAACACAAATTTACATCAATTTAATATTAAAGTCTAGTAACGTAAAACATATGCTTTATTATAAAATAAATGCATAGACTATTTTTTTTATTCGCATTTGAAATATGCCTAGGCATTAAATCAGATGTTTTATATTCATTTACAAGATAGTATTTGCATTTGACCATATTGGAATAACTGAATGCGATTTATTTTTTTCAAATACTCTGAAATTTGCGTTAGCAGTGATACCACTTCAATCAAATTCCTCTCACGCTGATACGACCAACATCCAAGGCGACTAAATTGTCCTGCCGACGAGACCAAGAAAGTTTGGTTGCGTTGGCTAGTTAGAGCTGCTGAAGTGTCCATTTATCATTGCTGCTTACCAGTTAGTCATGTTTGCTTGGAAGTAGAACTGAGTGGGTTAATTAATTAGAGCTTGATTAATTTGTTGGGGTTCGGTGATGCTGGTTATCAGGGTTGGAGTTTACTCCGAGTTAAACTGGTTTTGCCCAGCTCTTTGGGTTAAACCCGGGTTTACTAGTTTAACCCCGGTTAAACCTTGTGTTAAACTGGGCTTTACTCTGATACCTGAGGATGATATTATTAGCACAGGTTGCATGTAGATTGATGATGGTTAAATATTGGTATCATATTATTGATGCAATAAAATATGAAAATTGTCTGTCAATGTGTCTAGCTATCAATGCATGTATAGTTTCCCTTCAGTTGGCGGTATTTTTCCCAGCCAGAAACCCCAAGTTAATATCCACTTTATGCAAACAACTTGTATTATTTACCAGTTCAGACTATAATCATATTACTGTATTTGTTTAAACCAGGCCAGGAAGTCCACAATAAAAGGGACTTTTATCAGTTAGCCACATACATAGCCATAAGTACCTTTGTTGCCCCACAATGGACAGTGCCATGAATTACTAGCTAAGCCTTCTTCTGAAGAAGTATAGTGATTCAAGTCAGACAACCTGCACCAATATAGTCTGGTGTCAGCTTGTAGGTTAAATCATCCAGGGGATATTGAGCCTTGAAGACTGGCAGGTGGTAATCCACCCTATCAGCATGCAACACTAGCTTTCACTGTGAATAACTGGATAATTCACCATCTAGCCCCTAAAGTTAAATCAATTATCAGAGCCACCACCAATTCATGATCAAGTCAGTGAGCTGAACTCGCCAACTAAGAAGCTTTGTTCTTTCATATTGTAATAAAATATGCCTGAATTTTTTTTAACCCAGGTTTAACCCAGTTTAGCCCAAAATGGATGTTTAGCCCAACCCGGGGGGCAGGTTAAACTTGCCAACGTTGCTGGTTATTGCGTCTGGTAATGAGTTACAATCTTTTTTTTCTAGGAAAATTTATAACACTAGTGCGACACATAGGTGACTTTATTGTCTTTAAAGACACAACACCTCTCACGTTATCAGACAAAACTATATGCAATGTAATACTAATAGTAAGGGAAGTTATCGGCACCGTGAGTTTTAATTTATATTTAATGCGATGGCATTGCATCTTGTTTTCAGCGGTTTCCCTGCTGGGGTATTTCGTTGTGGACGGGACATTGAGATATTTCTTCCATTAAACTGTAAATAAGATTTTAAAATAAAAACTAAATTTATTGATCATCAAACATACTGCACATATTTTTTACTTTACATTGACTATAATCATAGTATTGCTGGAGCTCAGTAGGTGGCATTAGTGGTGGTATGTTCAGAAAGTTGAGCAAAATGTGTCCCCACAGAGCCCCATTTATACAGGGTGCCTAATAACTGCCTATTATGGTCCATAGCAGCTGACATAGACCACCTACGACAAAAGTGTGCATGTGCCTGATCAGTAAAGCTGAATAATCGTACATTATGCTGATATACATTGTATTTTAGTTCTTAACGGTGCGAGATTAATCGGGAGTCAAGGAGAAGATATTTGTATATCTTTCATTATTCATTTATTAACATTAATATAATATTTGTGGGCTCTTGCTAGTAACGTACAGTACTCCTAAAATTGATGCCCCCCACGTGCAACGACATCAACAGTTCATTGTATTTTTGGCCGCTAGATGGCGCCGTCCATGCAGTGATACATTTCTACTACACAATAATGGTTTACGTCACTCATTTTTATTATTTAGCATCCGGTGAAGGGTGTGATTTACAAACATAAATGCATGTAAATTCTGCATTGTATTGATATATTTACATAGTCTAGCAGGATCCATAAACTAGAAAATGGTGTCACAAATTAGCATGTTTAATTGATTAATTAAACACGGTTCAGACGCATCTGAAAACAGAATAATGGGTGCGTTTTGGACGCTTACCCCCTGTTCACATTATAAGGCATTACAAACACAATATGCATATGAATCCTTATTTTTTTGGCAGAAGAGCTCAGGTATAGTTATTTATTCATTGGTTAAAATTTAGGCGTATTCTGAGACATTAACTTTGTTTTACCATCCCTCCCAAATGTCCCGTTAAATTCCTTCTTGTCGGATAATGTGACCAAAACCACTTCAGATAAAGCTATGAAAGACACAACAACACAGATAACACAATGTGTGTGTAGCATATGGACAAGTTATTATTCAGTATTCTTGAGTGCCGAATAAGCGTCCCTGCACGCGTATTTATTTGATGAAAAATGCCACCCTATACGTACCTTATTTGGCAATATGCTATTATTAAATTTAAACATTTGTGCCAGCCTATATTCTCCGATAATCGTGCCAAATTATGCAGGATACATGTTTTAGGAGAGCAATCACTTTCACTCCCTATTGCTAGCGCTAATCAATCATCCACGGAACGGTTTACCACTCGTGCTAAAATCACTTGCGCCCAACTGGGCATCCATGTGGCTCCATCTGACGGCTAAGTTTTCATAATTTCTTCGGTAGGCAGGTTCGTCCGCCCTACTCTTCGTCTCTGGGGCAGGCGTCCGCGGCGGGACATAAATAAAACACCCGTTAGTAAGTTAGTAGTTTATAGAAGAATAATTAATAATGTAACTCAATGGCCAGCAGACGGCAATTCTTAGCATGACCATATATTGATCTACGAGAATCCCGTTTGGTAATCTCTCTCATAACTACATCCGGTTATATAAAAATTTTGACAAGCACATGCGTTCTGACAAAAAGGTAAAAATTTCACACTTTTACATGGTTATTGTCAGGTAACTTTAGTGATATACATATAAGAATGCATACAGACATGAAATATGCGTTTATTGCTCTGTTTATGGCGTTTTTGTAAGGTTTCACTTTTCATAAAATGCGTACGATTATCATGAGCGAGATCTCCGCCTATACAACAGCAACAGCCAGACAGAAAAAAAATGTATGGCTATTGATTTTGCCTAGCGCTTCTGAGGTTCCTACATTTTTATCCCAAAGCGTTAGACCATTATATTTCTATGATTAGATGAATCGGTCAGTGGCCCTTTGGGCAAGTAGATGTTAAAAGTTACTGGCCCCCCAAAAAAGCTACTGGCCCGATTTTTTTATTGATTAAAAAAACACTATTTTTTTAATACATCACATCACAAGTCGAAGGATGCGAGTTTGGCCATTATGTATTTTGTCATTGGTGATTTACTGTCATGCTTTCAGTCAGTATTCCGCATGGCAGACAACGTTGCTGCAGGAATCGTTTGAGAATAATATGCCTTCTGCCTCTGGGCCTGGCTCTGTCGAAACGCAGGCGCAGCAGGTCGGGCTTTGAGTAGCATTGCCGGAGCTCGTTAGGCGGCGCTATTAGTGCTGTGATCGGCAACTCGACCAAAACGTGTATCCACAGAGGCCCGTTTATAGGGGTGCCTTTAACGGTCCATAGCAGCTGACTTAGACTACCAATAATAAAAAATATGCATATGCCTGTAAAGCTGAATAAACGTACATCATATTTTATTTCTTTAGGTAAAGGTATTTTGTTTTTTAAGGTGAAAATTTCATGATTCTCGCAAGTCCGGGATTCACCTTGATTCACGAAAAAAACAATTGTATGTCTTTCATTGATCATTTATTAACACACATATTTATTTTTTTTATTTTGGCTAAGTCTGGCTTTTGATGTACCGTACAACTAAAACAACACCCTCTTTTCTTTCCTCTGAAGCGAAAAATTATCTTGCTATGAGAACGTTAGGTGGCATCACACACAGATCAGAATTGATAAATTATGCGATGTTCTAGCCCGCTGTTGTTTCATGTTCGTCTTTCTCGTCGTAGTTGTTTAAAGTTCGAAAACATCCGTTCTTCAAGTACGTGTGTAAGTAATAATTGATCTATCGAACTATATTATCGTGTAGCAGTGTATGTTTGATGTTCTGGAGAGTGTTTTGCTCATTTTGGCGGGAGATAAAACATGTAAATAAGTGACAGCGTGACTGACCATTACTGGCATTAGCTCAAGGCTGACAGTCTTACACTTAGAATGTTAATGTGATTTAAACTGTGTTTTCTGATACATTTCCATTATTTTTTCATACATGCAGTGTTTTACCAAATAAATTACTTAATTTGTTATATAGCCACCAATTAAAGAAGCAACATATTATGTACAAAATTATGTACAACTGATAGTTGGTATGCAATATTGTGTCAGAATGGTTATTCACTCAACAATCCACACATATTGATATGATGAGAAAGTGGACATCAGCGTACTTGTAATGTACATATTTATAGTAGTTGTTTCTTACTGTAAGTACTAACACGCCCTGATAATGCAATAAGTGTGAAAATATCAGTTTACAGTTCATGTCAAATATACATCTTGCATCAGCATGTGTTCAGCTGTGAGCAGGCTTCTGTAAAAAGCTGCATAATAGTTTGCAGTTAAAAAACATTAAACAAAATATTTTCCATATACATCTGACCGAAGTCACGGAAAATGGAACAGTTGTGGAAAAATTAGGAGTGAATCATTTTCTTTCCTAACATAATTTATTTCCCATATAATGTTATAGTATGGGGTTGAAAGTGTACCAAAGTGATAAGTAGAAGATATCTTACTGTCTGGTTTTTATTATACAGGATGATGAAATAGACCATTCACATTTTTTGTGTCGCGTCTGTTACACCTATAAATCTATGTGTCCTGCAAAGGTTTCCACAATGATAATTATTTCTTTTATTTTTATAGGTATATTGTGATGGTGGTGATAAGACAAAAATAGAAATGTTAGGTTTTCCTTCAAAACTGTCGAATGATAGTGCTGACATTGCCAAATTGTGTCCCTTTTTGAAAATCCAGTTGGAAAAGTTCCACCCAACATAATTTTTGGACAGATAAATAAATTTACTGTCTGGTTATGTCCTACACCTCACATCTCTCACAGCATACCTCTCATGGGGCATTGATTTTCAAAGATTCCATTCTACAGGACAAAAACCCTGTGTGCAGATGCAACATTAATTGTGACAGACGCGACATAAACAACAAGGTTAATAAAATTAATCTTTATTTTCTAACTGTCTCTATACTTGGTTGGACTGTTGGTTTACATGATTAAAATAACTTTTTCAGGAAATATTATGAAGAAGATTACCTTGATTAACATAGTAATATCTGGAAATCTGACTACATGTAAATTGGTATTACCAATCTTTTTTTATGATGGCATTCAAAGCAGCAGTCTTCCTTTCAACATTTGTGTGCTTGGGAAGGCTGCGTTTTCATCTCGCAACATTTTGTACGCATCTTCGACTGTCATGCTCAGAAGATACTTTGCCTTGTGTTTGAAAGCAGCTGACACTGTTTTCCCTGGTACAACTCTGTCTATGTCTTCTCTGAAGAAGAAATCTTGAATTTGATTCATTCATACTGGGGAAACCCTGCCTTTTCTACAATTGGCAGTCCCAGCGAGCCTGCTAATATCCCTGAACACTTTGCTTTTAGAAGCAGCCAGTGTAATTTTTTTAGGTTTTCTTGCATTGTCTTTTGATCCTGAGGGCATGATTTGATGATATGTTTCTGCTAACATCCCTGTTCATGACCATCCCTGTAAATTCTGGCATTAAACTACATTTGGTTTGGTTACTTGTTTTAACCATAATCCCATATTTCTTATATGCTTTTCTGGAGGTAGGTGTAGCAGAGAGGATTATAGACTGAAGTGCTTCTGCCCTGTGTGCTCTGTGTCGTGGCATGCTTTCAAGTAGTTTTCTACAGTAGTAATATCTGAGCTACCAGCTCGTGGTATTCAGTGCTTGTGGACCTTCCTTTTCTTCAGCTGCGTCTTCTGACATTATCCCATCATCTTCATCACCAACAGTGTCTTCTTCTGCCATGCTTTGCTTTACCATCCCTTTTTTTCCTATCACGTTCCTTTTTTTTGGCCCATCAATTGTTTTCTACTACACTGTATAGGCCTTCATCTGCTTCTCATATTCTCTTCTTTCAGCAAGTGTCATCAGTTTCACTTACTTCTTTACTCTTCTCGATCTGACTGTCTTTCTCATCCATTCAGCTTTAATCCTTCAATACTTTTGCTGTCACAGTTTCTCAACTCCTTGATGTTTCCTCTTTTCCCTCTCTGTCATAGTTAGCCGCTTAGCATTCCGGTTCTTTCGCTGTTGTGTGGCATCCTTCTTTCGAATTTCCTCAAGTTTTTCTGAATTCTCTTTTAACTTCTCTCTCCGTTTCCTTTGGCGCTCTCTTGCCTTCAGCTTTTTCACTTCTACTGGATCAGGATGATCCATTTTTCTGTTAAAATAAAGTAATAAAAAAAAAATTCCAACATGGACAGTGTAACACATTTTTTTGTAGGGTATTCAAACATCTTTGCTACTTTTTATCATAACGATCGTTTTACAAAAAAATATATTCACTTCCTAATATCATCAGCTCAATCATAATATGATATCGTAATTTTTTATTTGAAAAACTTCTTATCACTAGCAATTTCGCTTAACATTTAGGCAAGCCAACAAATTAACAACACATCAGGTTTTCTTTTTGAAAACAAAAACATTGTATTGTTCGATAACAAAGTTACATTATCTAAATGGAACTGATGGCACTTCTCCTTTGAACCAAATAAATAATAGGGGATGGTATCTTGACACTTCAAAAGCAGTCCAAAATGTGTTCATTTAGAACTTCTAATACCATAAAAGATGCATATAATTATGTTATACACATGGTGTGGGCAACAAAATCAGATGTACTCATTTAGCTGGTTGAGGGAGCTAGTATTGTGTTCATGCTTCTCCAAAAAATGCCAGGCAAAATAGACAGATTTCTTTCATTTGTATGAATTTACTTGATAATCAGATACAATAACTGTGACTTTTTGAAAAATGTACACCCTTAGATCAGTTGATTTCAGCACATACACCTGAAAGGCTTGGGTCAACATGTGCAAAGAAAATGGTGAACAGCTAAGCTTAGAACTGCTTCATCAACTGATTTAGCCTCTCAAATACGGTTCATTGGTGTCTAAATATATAGTGTGTGTATAGTTTATGTAACATCCGCAGTCGATTTAATAAAAATGCCTAGTTTTGTTCGAATCATCAACAAAATTTATTTCAATTGTTAAATCTGGTAAGGATCAAAATAGTGGATATCCAAAATGTTAAACATTGTGTGGGTCAATGCTGATCATGACAAAGTTAAACAATTTCAATTGAGGAAGCACCTCTAAGATATATAAATATTTGGGGTTTGTCTTTTGTTTTACATGGGTAATTAGCATAATATGTAGTGCCACCTGCACGATAAAGTAACATTAACAAAACAGCTGTACACTACAGCCAACTATGAGTAGATTGCCAGCCAATTGTTGGCAAAATTATGATGTTTGGGACAATACAATAGTGGAAATTTTCCAAAAGTAGGCATCTGTTTGTATCTAGTTAATAACATGTAATATTACATGGCTCATGTAGTTTTACTTTGTAATTTCAACCAAGAAAAAGATGGTTTATAACAGTTTAGCAACAATGTGTGTCTCATCTGCAACAATCCAATCTTACCATTTGAAAATGTACTGGCCTAGTAACTGTTATTCTAAATTAGAATTTTTCATACCAAAACATCTGGACATATGCCATTTATCATATAACTGCAAATAAAAATAATTTACTAAAGCAAATTGTTCATTCTGGCACTTATGTCCCTTATGTCATGTCTGTTACAGTGTGACAGACGCAACATTTCGAGGGACGGAATTGGTAAATCCTTTGTTACTTCATAACACCAACTCACTGATTAATGATTTTGTATCTGTGAATTGCAAATGGTTCAAGCTGTGTATAGCATATTTTTTATATTTTTCTCCCTCTTACTTTTCTGGGAAAATAGGGTGTGACAGATGCGACATAAGGGGACAGAATTTTTTTGCAGTTTTCCTAAAACAAATATCTGTATGACTTACAGTGTTTGTTAAATATCTTTTTTTGTAAATCAATTGAGGACGGGTTGAAGGCATACATTTTTTTAATGTTAATTTAGCCGCTTATCTTTTTCTTAAACTGATTGTGATACAGCTACCGCCCAAAACTGCTGTCTCTTGAAAAACAACGCCAGGTTCCCACCTCAATAACTCAGCAATGGGTGGGAGTACACAGTTAATGTACCTTGGGGTATATATATTCAACACAAAAATATAAAAGGAGGTATCCATATCTTCATGTAATTTAAATTTTTACACATGAAATGCCATTGTTGAAAGTTTTTACATTTTTATGCAAAAATACCCCAATGTTTAGGCCCTAATATATAGCTGTAGAAGAGGCAAATCTTGATGAAACTTGCCAAAGTTGTCTTTGCTGAAAGATAAGACCATTTTTTATCCCTAAACAAATTAAAAGTGGGATATTAATCTAAACAAGCAAACAGCAAAGCTCATAAGTTTAGAAAATCAAAGTGTTCCATTTTTCGTGACTTCGCTCATAATAATGCTAATGACCTATACATGTCAAACATGCTTAGAAGAAGACACTGAGTTTTAAAAAGTCTCTGTAGGGTATATTCTGTGTTGTTTTTTACTTTTTACCAACCGCCCCTGTAAAAATTTGCAAAATAAGTGAAAAATAGATAGCACTGCTTACAACCAAAACTCGTGCAACCAAAATAATGGATGCACTGGTATGAATGACCCCCACACAGGTTGAGAACATTGAGTTCTTCCACAATATGTTAAAAAATTACATTACGTTAATATTAGTATATTTTTATGCCATGTACACTTTTTGATCAAAATAGAAAAACCGTGGTTTAAAAATGTTGATGGGGTGTCTTTAAAGTGCTCTAACATGAAAACTAATTATCATACAGCTATACAACTGATACCATGATGTATCTTAATAATATACCTAACCAACGATATATAACACTTAATTGTCTCAAAATCGTCCAGCATAGCTAAAATCAGATTAAGATAAAGCCTGTGTTTAATTGTAGCGCCGGTGTGGATGGCAAGGGCAAGCCATTGAAACAATGACCTGTGGCTGTGACTAATGGGATAAAAACGATCTGAAAATATATTGGCCCACCGGGCCAGTAAAATATGGAAACTTGTGGCCTGAACTGGCCCGGCAACCCCAAAAAGGTGCTGGGCCAATGTAAATGTTGAGGCCTGTATGTATGTATATATGCATGCATACATACATACATACATACATACATACATACATACATACATACATACATACATACATACATACATACATACATACATACATACATACATACATACATACATACATACATACATACATACATACATACATACGTAGTATGTAAGGCCCATATAGAGCAGGGTGGGGCGAACCGCACCCCAGTATAAAACGCACCCACTCTATTTCGGCAGATCCAACTACTAGTGCCGCTATCTTCTAATAAACTGATGTACCATGATGCCAAACCAATTTGGGCAAGTTCGATTTGAGGAGATGCAACATGTATAGTATAAGTTATACCAATTTGAATTTGCTTGCCATATTATTATAGCAAATTCAATAGCTTTAACCGATCCAACTGCATAAATATTTTAACTAATCTGAAGTAGCTCACCGATATATATATATATATATATATATATATATATATATATATATATATATATATATATATATATATATATATATATATATATATATATATATATATATTGTTATAATAGGTGTTAATGATTCGTGCAGACGAGTGCGCTTTGCCCCGAATACATTGTGGTGATTATATAAATTACTCTGTTTAATACATGCCCTGCATTTTCACAAGTATGCGTGGTTAGGTAAACAGTATTTATTGACTACTGTATTCCTAAGTTTGTTATATTATTATATTATTGACATATGAGGTGCATGTGTGTCAGGGAGCGGGAGTGGGGGGGTTCATCCTAAAAATTGGTGGGAGGTTGGCCTCAGAAATAGGTGTGAAGTGGGAGGTTGGCCTAAACAATAGGGGAGGTAGGGCTTTGAGGTGGGAGGTTTTTACACAAATTATATAAATGACATCACAAATGATGTCAATAACATTACCACACGGCAGTTGCACCATGCCACAGTTGTCAAAAATTATAATTTGTCGTTCACTTTGTAGGTTGGTGCCCAGTCCATCATATATGGTACCACTGTTATATTTATAAGTTTCCACCTTGCGCATTGTTTGCAAAGCGTATCTTGTGAATGAGTTGGGGACGGATATTGGTTATTGGATTGGTTATAGGAGGTCCTTCATAATAATATATAACATACCCGTTCTTGGGGTTTAAAAAAGGGGGGTTCGAGTGTACTAGGTACACACCAGCCGGGGATTTATGGGATGATTTCTAACAAAAGGTTCAGTTGACTCTTTGGAATAAAAAACAGACATATAAAAAATGTTCTTGTAAAAACAGTAGTTGTTTTATTATTGTGAAAATATGGTTGTGGACATGGATTGAGGAAGATTGAAAACAAATTAATGAAAGTACTCGGGCTAGTGAAAATTCCTGTGGGCTAGTTAGAATTCATAATCCACTAACCCGGTAGAAATTCAGCAGGCCTGTGAAACTGTTCCAAGAGGATATCTGCCTTCCCATTACTCTCACATACCAACGATCCATTCATTTTTAGGGGGACTACTCCAATTTTATTTTGTTTCCTACTTTTGATGAAGTGCAGAAGGGGTTTAAATTGTTTTTCTGAAGTCCTTGTGAGATAATATTGTTGATGTAGTCCCAATCAGCCTTGCGCAGACTTCTCCTACATGTTTTCCACACAAATCTGTAATTTAATCAGTTGTTTGTTTGTTTTCTTGGCTTTATTGTACAATCGTGTCTTCTGCTTCAGTAATCTTTGTAGTTTTCTGCTTAGCCACGGGAGGTTGCACTGTCTAGAGCTGAGCTGTCAACAGATTTCATTAGTGAATTCGTAAAGGTGGTTCTGTAATTCTTAAAGGTGGTTCTGTAATTCTTAAAGGTGGTTCTGTATTTGTAACAGAACCGTAATGTGTCTTGATTTCATCAGACAGATGCTACAATCAGCATTGAGGCTATCCCAGTCAGCACGAGCAAATTTCTTTTGGTGTTCGCTGTTTGACTCTTACATCAAAATCAGTAACAACAATAACATGGTCTGACATCCCTGGCACAGAGGTGGAGTTTGTTACCAATGTAGGATTTGTTGTGAGACGAGATCTAATAACTTGCCTTCTCTAGTGGAGCACATGTGGACTTGGGTGAGCTGGAGGGCACGGACCACAGTCACTTTTCCCATAGACGACCATTATAACATTCTTGCGCCTACATTGAAAATTTATCCTACAATTTGTTTTTAAAATTCACAGAAAATGACAGACCCACTAAGACACCTGGTGTGTGAAATTCGTGAAAATGACATAAACCCTTTTCGCACAAATTGCTTCAAAGCATGAGGCCCGTGCATTTCTGCCATGAAATTCCCCGGTTTCTCAAATATGAGTACATCCTGCCTAACAGCCACTGTGTCATTACGCAACTGGTATACCTACTGACAAATGGCATCATTTCAAAGCTTAGATGCTACTGTGCACAAAAACATCACTTCTACTCACTCATACACACAATTTCTGCTCTCACAAATAAACCCTATCTGCACAATGAATTTTTTCCTTGGGACTCTTTATGTATGTAATGGCGGATGGATTCTGACTGTGGTCCGTGCCCTTGACACTTTCTGCTGAATCTATGAGGGCTTGGGGAATGTGTATTTTGTTTTATACAGACCATGATTCAACCACAGGAGACCATTCAGAGCCATCCTGTTTAGTACTGGTGTCATATAGAATATGGACCCCATGGAAAATGGTCCATACAATTTGGACCCGGCGGTTCCATATTCTGTTATTGAATATGGACCCCCCATAGAATTTTGAAAGTTAATTAATTTAATTACAATTAACTCAGAAATTTCTCAGTTAAATTAAATTAGCCTCACACATTTATCAGGTCAATTAAATTAAATTAAATTAACCTCCCAACTTGTTCAATTAACTTTAATTCAATTAACAATTAATTTCGAATAACTTAAATTAAATTACCAATATCATGATTGGTTTATTTTACCAGATGGTCACTGCACTTGCCACCCACACAAACAGGTATTGTGGGTGCCATGGAAGCCACTACTCCCAAGAGGATTACTGCTAACAATTCCCATGCAAGATAACAAGACAAACAAGAAGCCACTATCTGCTGGGGGGGGGCTAACTGATGTCCTTGTCTGCCACATGGCAAGCAAGTTAATGAAACAGAATTACATTGCACAAATGTCTCTAAACCAGGAAACAAACTGAAAGCACATTTCGATAATTTAAGTTAAATAACTGGTGTCCCTGTCTGCAACATGGCAAGCTAGTTAATGAAACATAGTTACATTGCACAAATGTATATAAAACTTGAAAGCACATTTCGAGAATTTAAGTTAAATATTTTTGTTAAATGGATTTTTCATGTGGGATTATTTCTAAAAAAAAAGCAAGAGGAGTCAATACTCTTACACAATACAGCTGTAGCACCTGGCCAGGCGCACTCACAGTTCAGCTTATTCACTGATTGACACTGGCTGGACATTGACACTGTTCAAACAACTGCCTGGACCTGACTAGAAGCTTTCTTTGATATTGGTTGGGTGAACTTGGGTCACTGGCTGAGTGGCTGTGTTTAATGGGCACTATGATCATCAAATCTTACTCCTGACAGCAAGCCAGTGGCAGTCACCACCAGATTGCATAAAATAATATACCCAATAAAAAGTTAACTGAAAGTAATTTTTTATATGTTTTCAATAACATAAAATTAAAAGAGCCTCTTCCAGTAAAGTTAATTAAAAGTTAATGCCTGATATGGACATCCATAGAAAATGGACCCGGGGTCCATATTCCATGGGGTTCCATTTTCTATATGACATATAGAAAATAGAGCCCCATAGAATATATTCCATTATGGTCCATATTCCATTATGAAATAGTTAACTGGTAGACACGGCATACATACTGTTGATTACCATAACTTTTTTTTATATGTTTTGTACTTTTGACAAGCATGTATTTAGTTCAAAATGTCGCTCTTGTTCTGTATAATTAACTGGTGGCAACGCATAAATATGTGTATTTAGCTGGGAAGACAATAAATGAAAGAATGAAAGTAAGTTTTGTTATATGCTTATTAAACCATTCCAACAAAAGGAGAGATACTAGAATAATATTCACACATATAGCAAGTAGAGTCAGTTTTGTATGGGGTCCATATTCTATCTGACATTGGTTGTGATAAACACTTGTTTTGAACTCCTTTTTAAACTTTGTTAATCTTGATCTTTCTGTGTTTCTTGACATCTTTCTTAAAATAATGTTTATATTTTTCACTACACTAGTAATAGTTTCCAGTTACCTACACTAGTAATAGTTTCCAGTTACCTACACTAGTAGTACAGTTTTTCTAATCTGCTTTTAAAACTGGAGGTTGTTTTATCATTGGAAATTTTGGGGCTTAAGGAATCACAGTCTGTAACTGTCCGTGGAACGAAACTGTACTTGACCACGTCGCATTGTATTACTGGTATAAGTCACATATGGCTGAGGAATATTCAAGCTTAGGCCTGACAAGGGTGGTGTATGCTTCTGTGAGCATTTATGTAGGCTTCTTTTGGTTAGCCCGAGAGTTTTATTTGCTTTAGAGGTGATGTTATCGATGTGATTTTTCCATTTAAGATCTTGCTGTAATTCGACTCCAAGAAATGCATGGTGACTGACAGGCTCGAGGGTGACACCTTCCACATAGTCCATTTTTAGTGGGTTTTGGGTTGTATATATTTGGAGTGTATAGTATTTTTCTGGATTAAAAATAATTTGCCATTTCTGGGTCCAGAGTGACATTTTACAGAGATAATTTTGAAGAGCATCTGTGTCAGCGACACTGTCAACTGTGTCAGCAAAACTGTCTACTGTGTCAGCGACACTGTCAGCTGTGTCAGCGACACTGTCAACTGTGTCAGCAAAAGTATTTACTGTGTCAGCGACACTTTCAACTGTGTCAGCGACACTGTCAACTGTGTCAGCGACACTGTCAACTGTGTCAGCGACACTCTCAATTGTCCTGAACAGCAGACAGTCATCAATAAATAATTTAATGCGGGAAGTAATATTTTCTCTAATATCATTTATGTATACTAGAAATATGAGCAGTGCAAGCACAGCACCCCGGGGAATGCCAGGAAACATTTGAATTTTATGTTTAAGTCTGTAACTGTCCGTGGAACGAAACTATACTTGAACACGTCGGATTGTATTGCTGTGGGAATGAAGTAACAACAGTCGCTCAATCTAGTGTGGCGAGTATACGTTTTAAGGTAGTCTGGTAAGGTGACAGCGATTTTATGGTGTATGGCTTTGTGGAAAACTAACGTACTAGTAACACTGGATTCTCTAGAAAAACCGCTTAGTACAAAATGGGCAGCCCTGTGTTGGATTTTTTCCATTTGATTAATTTGATATTTACGGTATGGGTTGCATACGGCTGAGGAATGTTCGAGCTTAGGCCTGACAAGGGTGATGTATGCTTCTGTCTTTAGTTGTGAGCATTTATGTAGGCTTCTTTTGGTTAGCCCGAGAGTTTTGTTTACTTTAGAGGTGATGTTATCGATGTGGGTTTTCCATTTAAGATCTTGCTGTCATTCGACTCCAAGATATGGATGGTGACTGACAGGCTCCACATAGTCCATTTTTAGTGGGTTTTGGGTTGTATATATTTGGAGTGTATAGTATTTCCGGGTCCAGAGTGACATTTTACAGAGATCATTTTGAAGAGTAACTGTGACAACAACACTTTCAGTTGTCCTGAACAGCAAACAGTCATCAGCAAATAGTTTAATGTAGGAAGTAATATTTTCTCTAATATCATTTATGTATACTAGAAATATGAGCAGTGCAACCACAGTACCCTGGGGAATGCCAGGAAACATTTGAATTTTATGTGAAGCTTCACCATCAACTACAACCCACTGTGTCTTATGTGTAAGCCAAGAACTGATCCAACGCCATGTCTGTCCCTGGATGCCAGTGTTCTAGTTTGAGACTGAGCCTCTTGTGAGGGACAGTGTCAAACACTTTGGAGAAATCTAGGATTAGAATTTTTTTCTGTTTATGTTTTTTTTAGGGAGCCAACTGTTGAGAGTAACTGATATTCACATGAATGCTTAGCATGGAAACCATGTTGGGAATT
The DNA here is from genome assembly GCA_033239005.1 of Lamellibrachia satsuma. Lineage (NCBI taxonomy): Eukaryota > Metazoa > Annelida > Polychaeta > Sabellida > Siboglinidae > Lamellibrachia > Lamellibrachia satsuma. Next base: position 1,668,122 of record BSQZ01000074.1, on the reverse strand, counting down.
GATTAGGATGTTGTTTTTTATCAAGATGTGCCATGATAGAGTGGCATAAGACGTGTTGGTAATTGATTAGAATGTTGTTTTTATCAAGAGGTGCCATGAAATAGTGGAATAAGACGTGTTGGGAATTGATTAGGATGTTGTTTTTTATCAAGATGTGCCATGATAGAGTGGCATAAGACGTGTTGGGAATTGATTAGGATGTTGTTTTTATCAAGATGTGTCATGATAGAGTGGCATAAGACGTGATGGGAATTGGTTCGGAAGTTGTTTTTATCAAGATATGTTATGATAGAGTGGCATAAGACGTGTTGGGAATTGATTAGGATGTTGTTTTTTATCAAGATGTGCCATGATAGAGTGGCATAAGACGTGTTGGGAATTGATTAGGATGTTGTTTTTATCAAGATGTGTCATGATAGAGTGGCATAAGACGTGTTGGGAATTGATTAGGATGTTGTTTTTATCAAGATGTGCCATGATAGAGTGGCATAAGACGTGTTGGGAATTGATTAGGATGTTGTTTTTATCAAGATATGTTATGATAGAGTGGGATAAGACGTGTTGGGAATTGATTAGGATGTTGTTTTTATCAAGATGTGTCATGATAGAGTGGCATAATACGTGATGGGAATTGGTTCGGAAGTTGTTTTTATCAAGATATGTTATGATAGAGTGGCATAAGACGTGTTGGGAATTGATTAGGATGTTGTTTTTTATCAAGATGTGCCATGATAGAGTGGCATAAGACGTGTTGGGAATTGATTAGGATGTTGTTTTTATCAAGATGTGTCATGATAGAGTGGCATAAGACGTGTTGGGAATTGATTAGGATGTTGTTTTTATCAAGATGTGCCATGATAGAGTGGCATAAGACGTGTTCCATGACATTTTACAGCACAAAGATGTGAGAGAAATGGGTTGGTAGTTTTTGGTAGCCCTCTGGCACCTTTTTTTGAAAATAGCATATTTATCAGCAGTTAGCTGCGCACGCACTATATACTTATAATCAAAGATTCTAGAGTAGTATAAAATCTTTGCTTCTGAAACTGTCAACCGTGGGTGTGGCTGGCTGTGGTTGGCCGTGGTTGGCTGTGGTTGGCTGTGTCAGGCCGTGGCTGGATGTGCAAGGCTGTGATTGGCCGTGGCTTGACGTGGCTGGCCGTGGTTAGCCGTGGCTGGCCATGGTTGGCCGTGACGGGAGAATCTCGGAGCAGCAGGGGCATGAATTTGGTGCAATGAATTGTCAGAAAAAACGTGTAATATTGATTAGAATAATTATTACTATTACATATATATATATATATATATATATATATATATATATATATATATATATATATATATATATATATATATATATATATATATATATATATATATATATACATATTCAGGAACAGTTTTTGTTAACATTTAGTCAGAGGCAGTATTTTAACGAAAGTTAGTCACAGACTCCGGCAGGAAAGTCAGCGAGCGAAAATAGGGTTTGTTTCCAATTTGAGAATTAGGTTAGCATAGTGAATTGTCAGAAAAAAGTGTAATATTGAATAGAATAAGTATTACTATTACACATATAGTATACATAAACGTGTGTGTGTATATATATATATATATATAGATATATATATATATATATATATATATATATATATATATATATATATATATATATATATATATATATATATATATATTATATATATATATATATATATATATATATATATATATATATATACACATATATTAAGAAACTGTTTTTGCTAACATTTAATCAGAGGCAGTATTTTTTAGCTATTCCTGTACTCAAATTCATCGAGTGAAAAAAGGTCGCAGCATACGTGAGCCATATTTTTTAGACCACCAGTCTAAAAGTACGGCAGTCATTCTGCACATGCGCTTTGGATTTCTTGTGTTCTTAACTTCTATCAGACATGTGCGTGCATGCGTGCGTGAAGTTAGAAACACATGCAACATTGTAGTGAACAACCAGGATATTTAATAACTAATAACCATGCATAGATCTTACCATATACAAATTAAAAAAATTAAAATCCTGAATACAATATATATGGATGGATGATGAGTGCACAATTGAAATTCTGTTGCAAAATATTAACAGAAAAAATATTAGGGTTGCAGGATTAATCAATAAATTTGCTCAATTGATCATCCTTTTATATAATATACTTGCTATCATGTTGTTAATGCATTCATTTATGCTAAAAAAAAAATAATAAAAAAAATAAAAAAAATATGCCATAAAAAAGCATGGACACCATTTATTCAATTGCATATATTTCTATAGAAAATGTTAAATGTTTACATTATATATGTGTATATGGTGCACATGGAGGGTATGTAATAAATGATGTGGATATCATTTCTGCATGCTAACACAAAACTGACATACTGGTACATGGAACATACATAAAAACGTTCTAAAGATTTAACAAGATTTAACCAGATTTGCCATCCAAGCCCAGATGGCAAGTGGACAAGGAAGCCATTGGCATATCGAGAGTCCATCGGTGTTCATTTACATGTAACCCGCCCTCCTGAGGTATTTGTCCAACTTGTTTTTAAACATATTCATGCTGCTATCGGTTATACAATCCGTAGATAATTTGTTCTATTCATTTACCATCCTCTGTGAGAATGAGTACTTCCTGATATCCAATCTACACTTATCCTTTACTTACTTTACCTCATGTCCTCTAGTTCTACTATCTTTCTTGAGAGAAAAAAAACATTTCTTTCAATATTTTCATATCCATTAAATATCTTGAAAACTTCAATCTGATCTCCTCTTAACCGCCTTGTCTCTAGAGTTGTTAAACCACACTCTTTCAGGCGTTCTTCATAACTAAGGTCTCTCAGTTCTGGAATCATTTTACTTGCTCTCCTCTGTATACGTTCAAGCGTATCTATATCCTTCTTACGATATGGTCTCCACGCTTGTATACAGTATTCTAAATGAGGTATAACTATTGCTTTATACAGAGGTATAATTAGAAAACAGAGAGTAAAAGTAGATGGTGAGATTTCAAACTGGAAATCTGTTTTGAGTGGGGTAGCACGAATCAGTATTAGGCCCTATACTGTTTCTAATATATATATATATAAATGATTTGGAAGATGACATATCTAGCAAAGTACTCAAATTTGCAGATGACACAAAAGTATTCAGAAAGGTTACTAATGATACAGATAAACACAGTTTACAGGATAATCTAGATTTAACCAGATTTAGCAGGATTGCGATCTCGAACAACAAGTTCCAGATGACAAGTGGACAAGGAAGCCATTGGCTTATCGAGATACCAACAATTTTTTCATATATGTGTAGCCCGCCCTTATCAGATATCTGTCAATTATATTTTTAAACATATTCACACTACTAGCATTAACACAATCATTTGACAGTTTGTTCCATTCTTTTATCACCCTCTGTGACCAAGAGTACTTTCTCATGTCCAACCTACACTGCTCCTTAACTAATGCTGCTTTGTGTCCTCTGGTTCTACTGCCTTCTTTAAGTTTGAAGAACATATTCCTATCAACATCCTCATAACCGTTCACTATTTTAAACACTTCTATTTGGTCTCCTCTTAGTCTCCTGGTCTCTAGTGTTGTCAAACCACATTGTAATAAGCGACTTTAGTAAATTGGGTTTTTCAATTCTGGAATCATTTTTGTTTGCCTTTGTTGTATTCTTTCTAGCTTGTCTGTGTCTTTTTTTACGATATGGCCTCCATGCTTGAATACAATATTCCAAATGTGGTCTAACTACTGCTTTGTACAGAGGTACAATTTCTCCTTATATGTGATAGTTCTCCTAATTAGCCCTAGAATTTGATTTCCTTTCGAAGCAGCAATCCCACATTGCTCTGAAACTTTCATGTCAGCACTAAATGTTACTCCTAAATCCTTTTCTTGTGTGGTTCTACTTAGTACAGCATCCCCCATTTTATATTCCTCGTCCGTATTTCCATGTCCTGTGTGTATATATTTACACTTCCTAAAATTGAATAACATTTGCCATTTTTCCAATCATCCTGTAAACTTTTTTATCTTTATCATTAGTAACCTTTCTGAATACTTTTGTGTCACCTGCAAAGTTGAGTAATTTGCTAGATATGTCATCCTCCAAATCATTTATATATATATATTAAAAACAGTGTAGGGCCTAATACTGATCCCTGTGGTACCCCACTCAAAACAGATTTCCAGTTTGAAATATCACCATCTACTCTTACACTCTGTATTATGTGTGTAAGCCACTTTTCTATCCAGTTGATTACATCATTACCTATACATTGGGCTTTTAGTTTAGGTAACTATCTTTGATGTGGCACTTTATGGAAAGCTTGCTGAAAATCTAAGTAGACAACATCTACTGGTGACCCTTCATCTACCCACTTTGTAATTTCTTCCAAAAAACATAAGAGATTGGTTAGACATGACCTTGCTTTTAGGAATCCATGTTGTACGTGGAGCATATATAAAAAATCTAAATCTCTTACTACCATTTTATAGGTACAATTTTCATGTTGATGCATGATTAATCTACGGTAAAAATGTTCATTGTATATAATAGTGGTAGTGTATAGACTAATCGATCACTTCACCATGCTTACCCGAACTGCCAGCGCACCTACTGTATTCAGTGTGCCAGCGCCTCGCGCCAGTGCACTGAATACAGTAACCCCTATTTTTGTTACACACTGACGGCGTGTTGACAATTTTCTCACGGAGAGCGCCAACAACTTTAACGAAAGTTGTGTCATATAGTATAGCAATATGAAGGTTAGGGGTGTACATTTTAATTAGATACAGCTGAAAATGTACTCAAAATTTAATAGCAAATGTTTCGCAGACAACCTTGACAGTGCACACAATGACTTGTCAACGTCAGTGGCACAGTGCTGTAAAACACATGCTGTAAACAGTCACAACGACTTGTCAATGTCAGTGACACAGTGCTGTAAAACACATGCTGTAAACAGCCACAATGACTTGTCAATGTCAGTGGCACAGTGCTGTAAAACACATTCTGTAAACAGCCACAATGACTTGTCAATGTCAGTGGCACAGTGCTGTAAAACACATGCTGTAAACAGTCACAACGACTTGTCAATGTCAGTGGCACAGTGCTGTAAAACACATTCTGTAAACAGCCACAATGACTTGTCAATGTCAGTGGCACAGTGCTGTAAAACACATTCTGTAAACAGCCACAATGACTTGTCAATGTCAGTGGCACAGTGCTGTAAAACACATTCTGTAAACAGCCACAATGACTTGTCAATGTCAGTGGCACAGTGCTGTAAAACACATGCTGTAAACAGCCACAACGACTTGTCAACGTTAGTGGCACAGTACTGTAAAACACATTATGTAAACAGCCACAATGACTTGTCAGTGGCACAGTGCTGTAAAACACATTCTGTAAACAGCCACAAAGACTTGTCAAAGTTATTGGCTCAGTGCTGTAAAACACATGCTGTAAACAGTCACAACGACTTGTCAATGTCAGTGGCACAATGCTGTAAAATACATGCTATAAACAGCCACAGCGACTTGTCAACGTCAGTGACACTTTGCTGTAAAACACATTATGTAAACAGCCACAATGACTTGTCAATGTCAGTTGCACAGTGCTGTAAAACACCTTCTGTAAAGAGCCACAACGACTTGTCAACGTCAGTGACACAGTGTTGTAAAACACATTATGTGAACAGCCACAATGACTTGTCAGTGTCAGTGGCACAGTGCTGTAAAGCACATTCTGTAAACATCCACAATGACTTGTCAACGTCAGTAGCACAGTGCTGTAAAACACATGCTGTAAACAGCCGTAATGTGTAAACTATTTATTGCTTAGATTTTGAAAATTAATTTAACTGAAAAACAGGATCTCTGCATAAAACTGTAGTCAAGACAATATGCAGTCAGGTAAAATTGACTGTTTATGATGGATATGTTTTGTTGTGTGTAGTTATGAGTGGTCTGACCTCAACGTTAATAAGGAACATTTTAAGGGTGTTTCTGTGAGCATTTTAAGGGCGTTTCTGTGAGCATTTTTATTATTTATTCTTAGTGAAACATAATTTTCTGTTTCGATCATAGCTATAAGGAGCGAAATCGATTTATAGACCGAAATTATGCTAATGAGCTCATAAGAATCTGAGTAAAATGGTCCCCTGTATTTTGATGAATGCATGTGCATATTGGTTGGTGTGATTTTTGCCTTACGTAATATAATATGCTGTTTTCACTAAAATTTGAAGAAATTTGTATGCATTGAATCAATATTCGAAACAATTATCAGTTATTTAATCTGTCAAGTACAAAAAAGTTGTTAGAAAATTTGGTTTGAGTGAACAATATCGAACGACGGAAATATACCTTTCGCAAAGCGAGGCTAGTGCTGAAATTGTCTTAAAAAAGCCTCACTGTACGTAATATACGATTACATTCTTGTGTCGATGTGTCATACCAGTAAGGTCATCTGGCGATTAATGTCAAACTAGATATACAACAATATGTCTCAAAAGCCTGTTTATGCTTCATTTTTCTTCAAAAAAGTAAAGTTTGTCAAATGACCAGTTAACGATATATATTCCCATTCGTTGATAACTAATGTGAGATCTGGGGAGATCACAAAATGAGGCCAAATCTGGCGTGAGACAAAAACGATGCCGGTGATAGTATTTTAATGCCAGGACATATGAAACATCCCATGTCCCCCTCCACTTGGACACCTACATACATAGATGTGTCATGCGCTATATGGGGGATGCACAAGGGATCAATGAAGCCTTGAGACCAACAGTAGACCAAATGATGTTTGTCCGGAAAACAAAACTAGGCCAATTGGGGTAAAACAGTAGACAAAATGGATGCAGACCAAATTGGTTAGGACCGAACAATATTGGGTCTAGTGGTATATCAAATAATATGTATATATTATTACAACAGACAACATTGGCAGAATAATTAATATTATAACAAATGCTTGTTTATCAGGAACATCTTGTTTAATTAATAGGTCATCGTATAAATAAGATATTCTGTGATGCAAATGATTTTTAGTCAGATCTGTAATTTGATGAATGTCAGCATATTGTTGTGGAATTACCTGCAAGTGACACCTCCTGTAAGTGACATCTGTAAGTTCTGTATTGTTTGTTCCCAGCTGCTGGAAGCCTCTGTCCTGGAGCTCTGCTGCTGGCTCGAAGGTATCATGCCTTGAAGCTACCATTGGACACAGCCCCTCCGAGATATGGTCCACCAACAGTATTCACCACATATACAAGTACGTAACAACATACACTGATATCAGGCTTCACAGTGTTCTCATATGGCTTGGCGTGTACAAGTCTTAGTTTCCTGAATGGGTACACTCTAATATTTTAGGTGGTGATGTAATGAATTAGTGTACAAGGCCAGTGTGTTCATGGTATTCTCTACCAGCTGGTGATGTGTTTCAATCAGTGCCTGTGTACAAGGCCAGTGTGTTCGTGGTATTCCTTTATTGGTGGCCGTGATGGCCAGTATCATACGTATGTATATTCACTTCTTCTTCAGTCCAGGATCGAAACATGAATTGAAATAACCAACATTTGAAATCTGTCCCCCACTTGGAGACTTCCAACATAGTGACATACAAAGAAGAGCCATTCGCTATATAGTACCTAATGAATTTGTTTAATACAAATATGAGCATTTCAATTGAGTGATGCTTTTTAAATTCAAATTGGTTAACATATGTAGTTTAAAAGTGGAAAACCTAGATAATATTAAACATTCAAATACTACACTATCAATTGTGGCAAGAGCAGTGGGTCACGTATTGTTATTATCAGACAGGTGTCACCTGCCTTAATTTGAATTATGGGATCTATGAGCTCAGACATATTTATTCTGTTAGCACGTGGACCAGTTACTTAGGTCTGCACATAAAAGTAAACCCAATTTTGTTTGTGGAGACTTTAATATTGATCTACTTAAATATTAAACACATGTTGGAACAAAGTGGTTTCTAAACTGTATGTATAGTTTGGGATTATATCCTTTAATAATAATAGAAAGACCGAGCCAAATTACCATCAACTCTTGCACCCTAATAGATAACATATTTACCAACCAAATTAACTACTCTGCCAATAGTGGGTTACTAATTAGTGGCATTTGAACCTATACTTGCCGATATTTGTTTTATGTAAATATGAATTTGAAAACAAATAGTCTAAGAAATAAAAAAATGTACTTGAAAAAGAACAATATACTAATGTTAATGGAAAGTTTGAGGCAAGAAAAATGGAGAAGCGTTTTGTATTCAGATGATGTTAACATAGTGTACGCTAATTTTATCAACACATTCAATACATTGTACAACCTCCATTGCCCAACTTAGAATGTAAAGATTAAGGACAATTGCACATGTAGAAAAAACCTGGTTGACCAACGGCTTAAACAATGTAGGTGAAGAAAAATTAACGTTATAGATTACTTCTTCGACATAGAACTGAAAGCTCCAAAATCTCAATGCAAAACATACAAAAACAAACTAATTTCTCAATTAAGAACACTGCAAAAATGTGTACCCAAAAGAAAGCATAGCACGGATAATGTAGCCAAGGTCATATCTGTTATATCCAAACCTCTCATGCACATTTGTAATATTTCTTTTAAGAATTTTATTGTTAGCTTTAAATAATAAAATTTCAACATGGATTGCATATGCAAAGAGCTTAACGGACATATATAGTTTGCCCATCTCATTTATGTTAATATTGGTTAAAATAAAAACAAACAAACAGTGTGTAGCGCGGTGGTTGTGTGGTAGACCGTCGTTCACCACACTTTGTCTGTCTCTTTCGGAAGAGACAGTAAAAGCTGTTGGTCTTTTCTGTCCCACGCAGGGTAATGGAAACAATCTGTGATGGACTAACACTAGAGACACCAGGAGGACCACATATGAAAGCAGTGTCCTTACACTTTAATGTGTTATCCTCGGTATCATTTGATACCTAAACAAATCAATCTATCAATACCACAGGTGTCCAAAATAGCATGTCCATTTGAAGTTTCCAAAATTATTATTGTATTTTTTATTTCTGAGTATTCAATGCCTTTATGGCATGTGTCCGGGGTTTACAGTATGAAATCCTGTATAAATAGTAAATAAATATTTTACCTTATTGTTTCTTAAGTTACCACTTTTTGTGTATACATTGTCATCGTTATGTGGGTCCATGGTATTCATTTATGATTGTTAATGATACGTATTTAGACAAATAATCCCTTCATACAGGGCTAAAGAAGGAATTATGTAATAAAATGATGGGGCTAAGCCTAAATGTAAGGAAAATATGGTATGTTAAAAGTGAAACTTATGAATGAAATAGCATTTTAAGTAAGTGTCCAGCATTACTGAAGGAAAGGCCTACCTCCAGAAAATACGAAAGAAACACTGTTTTTAAGTATTTCATATATACAACTGATTAGATGGCAGTATATTCAAGATATTACCTGGTCTGGCGGAAATAAAATGGATTTGGGGCATATCTATCGTCACTGGCGGGAAAACTAAATAAACACCGTTCAGAGCACAAAATACAATGACCCACAGGAACTACAGTGGTCAGATACATGTCACTCTTCCTATATATATATGAACTACAGTGGTCAGATACATGTCACTCTTCCTATATATGAACTACAGTGGTCAGATACATGTTACTCTTCCTATATGTGAACTACAGTGGTCAGATACATGTCACTCTTCCTATATATGAACTACTGTGGTCAGATACATGTTGCTCTTCCTATATATGAACTACAGTGGTCAGATACATGTCACTCTTCCTATATATGAATTACAGTGGTCAGATACATGTCACTCTTCCTATATATGAACTACAGTGGTCAGGTACATGTCACTCTTCCTATATATGAACTACAGTGGTCAGATACATGTTACTCTTCCTATATGTGAACTACAGTGGTCAGATACGTGTCACTCTTCCTATATATGAACTACAGTGGTCAGATACATGTCACTCTTCCTATATATGAACTACAGTGGTCAGATACATGTTACTCTTCCTATATATGAACTACAGTGGTCAGATACATGTCGCTCTTCCTATATATGAACTACAGTGGTCAGATACATGTCGCTCTTCCTATATATGAACTACAGTGGTCAGATACATGTCACTCTTCCTATATATGAATTACAGTGGTCAGATACATGTTGCTCTTCCTATATATGAACTACAGTGGTCAGATACATGTCACTCTTCCTATATATGAATTACAGTGGTCAGATACATGTCGCTCTTCCTATATATGAACTACAGTGGTCAGATACATGTCACTCTTCCTATATATGAACTACAGTGGTCAGATACATGTTACTCTTCCTATATATGAACTACAGTGGTCAGATACATGTCACTCTTCCTATATATGAACTACAGTGGTCAGATACATGTCACTCTTCCTATATATGAACTACAGTGGTCAGATACATGTTACTCTTCCTATATATGAACTACAGTGGTCAGATACATGTCGCTCTTCCTATATATGAACTACAGTGGTCAGATACATGTCGCTCTTCCTATATATGAACTACAGTGGTCAGATACATGTCGCTCTTCCTATATATGAACTACAGTGGTCAGATACATGTTGCTTTTCCTATATATGAACTACAGTGGTCAGATACATGTTACTCTTCCTATATATGAACTACAGTGGTCAGATACATGTCGCTCTTCCTATATATGAACTACAGTGGTCAGATACATGTTACTCTTCCTATATATGAACTACAGTGGTCAGATACATGTTGCTCTTCCTATATATGAACTACAGTGGTCAGATACATGTTACTCTTCCTATATATGAACTACAGTGGTCAGATACATGTTACTCTTCCTATATATGAACTACAGTGGTCAGATACATGTTACTCTTCCTATATATGAACTACAATGGTCAGATACATGTTACTCTTCCTATATTTGAACTACAGTGGTCAGATACATGTTACTCTTCCTATATATGAACTACAGTGGTCAGATACATGTCACTCTTCCTATATATGAATTACAGTGGTCAGATACATGTCGCTCTTCCTATATATGAACTACAGTGGTCAGATACATGTCACTCTTCCTATATATGAACTACAGTGGTCAGATACATGTCACTCTTCCTATATATGAACTACAGTGGTCAGATACATGTCACTCTTCCTATATATGAACTACAGTGGTCTGATACATGTTACTCTTCCTATATATGAACTACAGTGGTCAGATACATGTCACTCTTCCTATATATGAACTACAGTGGTCAGATACATGTCACTCTTCCTATATATGAACTACAGTGGTCAGATACATGTCACTCTTCCTATATATGAACTACAGTGGTCAGATACATGTAGCTCTTCCTATATATGAACTACAGTGGTCAGATACATGTTACTCTTCCTATATATGAACTACAATGGTCTGATACATGTTACTCTTCCTATATATGAACTACAGTGGTCAGATACATGTTACTCTTCCTATATATGAACTACAGTGGTCAGATACATGTTGCTCTTCCTATATATGAACTACAGTGGTCAGATACATGTTACTCTTCCTATATATGAACTACAGTGGTCTGATACATGTAGCTCTTCCTATATATGAACTACAGTGGTCAGATACATGTTACTCTTCCTATATATGAACTACAGTGGTCTGATACATGTTACTCTTCCTATATATGAACTACAGTGGTCAGATACATGTTACTCTTCCTATATATGAACTACAGTGGTCAGATACATGTTGCTTTTCCTGTATATGAACTACAGTGGTCAGATACATGTCACTCTTCCTATATATGAATTACAGTGGTCAGATACATGTCGCTCTTCCTGTATATGAACTACAGTGGTCAGATACATGTCACTCTTCCTATATATGAATTACAGTGGTCAGATACATGTTACTCTTCCTATATATGAACTACAGTGGTCAGATACATGTTACTCTTCCTATATATGAACTACAGTGGTCAGATACATGTCACTCTTCCTATATATGAACTACAGTGGTCAGATACATGTTACTCTTCCTATATATGAACTACAGTGGTCAGATACATGTCACTCTTCCTATATATGAATTACAGTGGTCAGATACATGTCGCTCTTCCTGTATATGAACTACAGTGGTCAGATACATGTCACTCTTCCTATATATGAATTACAGTGGTCAGATACATGTAGCTCTTCCTATATATGAACTACAGTGGTCAGATACATGTCACTCTTCCTATATATGAATTACAGTGGTCAGATACATGTCGCTCTTCCTATATATGAACTACAGTGGTCAGGTACATGTCACTCTTCCTATATATGAACTACAGTGGTCAGATACATGTTACTCTTCCTATATGTGAACTACAGTGGTCAGATACGTGTCACTCTTCCTATATATGAACTACAGTGGTCAGATACATGTCACTCTTCCTATATATGAACTACAGTGGTCAGATACATGTTACTCTTCCTATATATGAACTACAGTGGTCAGATACATGTCGCTCTTGCTATATATGAACTACAGTGGTCAGATACATGTCGCTCTTCCTATTTATGAACTACAGTGGTCAGATACATGTCGCTCTTCCTATATATGAACTACTGTGGTCAGATACATGTTGCTTTTCCTATATATGAACTACAGTGGTCAGATACATGTCGCTCTGCCTATATATGAAATACAATGGTCACATACATGTCGCTCTTCCTATATATGAACTACTGTGGTCAGATATATGTTACTCTTCCTATATATGAACTACAGTGGTCAGATACATGTTGCTCTTCCTATATATGAACTACAATGGTCACATACATGTCGCTCTTCCTATATATGAACTACTGTGGTCAGATACATGTTACTCTTCCTATATATGAACTACAGTGGTCAGATACATGTTGCTCTGCCTATATATGAACTACAATGGTCACATACATGTCGCTCTTCCTATATATGAACTAATGTGGTCAGATACATGTCACTCTTCCTATATATATGAACTACAGTGGTCAGATACATGTCACTCTTCCTATATATGAACTACAGTGGTCAGATACATGTCGCTCTTCCTATATATGAACTACTGTGGTCAGATACATGTTGCTCTTCCTATATATGAACTACAGTGGTCAGATACATGTCACTCTTCCTATATATATATATATGAACTACAGTGGTCAGATACATGTCACTCTTCCTATATATGAACTACAGTGGTCAGATACATGTTACTCTTCCTATATGTGAACTACAGTGGTCAGATACATGTCACTCTTCCTATATATGAACTACAGTGGTCAGATACATGTCACTCTTCCTATATATGAACTACAGTGGTCAGATACATGTTACTCTTCCTATATATGAACTACAGTGGTCAGGTACATGTCGCTCTTGCTATATATGAACTACTGTGGTCAGATACATGTTTATCTGCCTATATATGAAATACAATGGTCACATACATGTCGCTCTTCCTATATATGAACTACTGTGGTCAGATACATGTTACTCTTCCTATATATGAACTACAATGGTCAGATACATGTTGCTCTGCCTATATATGAACTACAATGGTCACATACATGTCGCTCTTCCTATATATGAACTACTGTGGTCAGATACATGTTGCTCTTCCTATATATGAACTACAGTGGTCAGATACATGTTGCTCTTCCTATATATGAACTACTGTGGTCAGATACATATTACTCTTCCTATATATGAACTACAGTGGTCAGATACATGTCGCTCTTCCTATATATGAACTACAGTGGTCAGATACATGTCACTCTTCCTATATATGAACTACAGTGGTCAGATACATGTCACTCTTCCTATATATGAACTACAGTGGTCAGATGCATGTCACTCTTCCTATATATGAACTACAGGTGTCAGATACATGTCGCTCTTCCTGTATATGAAAGCAAAGCAACACATACTGTAGTAAGAACAATTATTTTCTAAACAAAACGTGGTGATGCTGGACACTTGTTGGTTACTGATAAAGATAAACCTTCTTTTGCAACTATTTCTGTTACGCAAGAGCTCTCAGTTTACATTACACTGACAATATAGGAATGCTAGGACAACATTAAAATGTAATTTCTGTGAAATTGGAAAGCATATTTGGGGAAATGTGGCCTTCAAACTCAATGAAGTGTGGTTACACTGACAAGCCTATTAATTCATTCACTGAAGCAGGAAAAGGGTTCCAGGCTTTCAGCACTAAACATACTGTCTGTAATATCTGAATCAATCAATAAATCATTGCCATCTCCCAACCCTAGCTGCCAGCCTGCCATGCTGTGTAATGTTTGAACAAAATCCAGGGACTTATCCTTGAGCCAATAATTAACTGTCCACCAAGCAGCAGCCGAGCCGTATGGGTCTACTATAGGATAATCAGACTGTGTTATGTGTTAGTGACATTGCTTTTCTGTTTCATTTCAATGAATATATAAAACTTCTAATTCCGACTGGAATTGTGAGGTTAATTTATTTGGGAAATTTACTAGTTAATTATACCAAATGAGGTACAGATGACGCTGTGAAACGGAGCTGTCTGATCGCCTGTGCACAAGACTTCTTCTCGTTGACAGAAGCAGAAATAATTTGCCAGTAATGAGGACATGAACCGTGCTTATGAGGAGGTATCAGAGTGGGAGATGTACTAACGTCTGATGTCAGTCCACTTTACCACTAACAATGCAGACAACTAGCTACATCGTATAAGAATGTTTTATAAAGGACTGCCAGGTTGTCGAGGTTAGGAAACTGTGGCCTCTACATCGCCACTGGTGGGTTGTAGAGGCTCGATTTCCATCGTTTGAAAGTGTTATGATGTCTACACTCTCACGTCCGGCGAAGGAGCCTTCACAAATGCATCATCATACCTTACTTATAATGATCTGTAAGTAAACACAATTATCTTTGGGTCAATTATGTCCAACCAGTGTCCAGTGTCACTGCAGATTGTTCAGTGTCACCTGTTGTTAAAAAGTCAAATGATGCCTAATTTGGAATGTTATTTGTTGATTTCTTGTAAATTATACCTTGCTTGGTCAACACTTTGTAACTATGACGTTCGTTCCAAAGCAAATGATGCCTAATTTGGAATGATATTTGTTGATTTCTTGTAAGTTGTACCTGGCTTGGTCAACACTTTGTAAATCTGACGTTCGTTCCAAGTCAAATGTCATGTTGTACTTTTTGTTCTTATTTATTGACATGTTTACTAGATAAAAGTTCAAATTGTATGTAGTATTGTAAATAATTATTGGTGATGCTGGCCATTTAATAAAAACCATGTTCGACTTCATGTAACTGTTATAACAAATAATTCACGTTAGAGTTTGATATTTATGGAAAATACACCTCATCATGTATGTGTTTTTGATACTGGTGCACAAAAGTGGGACAAATAAGCTCAAAATTATAAATCACTAAGACGAACTGGTAATAGCTTTATTTGATTCTTCAACAACCTCATGATAACAGGAAGCACAAAGCAAAAAAAAGATAGTTGTGCAGTTTTAAGTTTACAAAAGAAACAGTTGCGACGTTCAGGACATCATGCGAAAAAAAAAATTTTTTTTTTAATCATATCCCATTATAATAGTCTAAATTACAATGTTATCAAAATAATGATCAGACACTCTACTTCAAAAGAATGATCAAACACTCTACTCCAAAATAATGATCAAACACTCTACTCCAAAAGAATGATCAAACATTCTACTCCAAATAATGATCAAACACTCTACTTCAAAAGAATGAACAAACACTACTTCAAAAGAATGATCAAACACTCTACTCCAAAAAAATTATCAAACACTCTACTCCAAAAGAATGATCACAGACTCTACTTCAAAAGAATGATCAAACGCTCTACTTCAAAATAATGATCAGGCACTCTACTTCAAAATAAAAATAAACATGAATCGTCGGGACTTCAAAAGATTGATCAGACACTCTACTCCAAAAGAATGATCACACACTCTACTCCAAAAGAATGATCAAACACTCTACTTCAAAAGAATGATCAAACGCTCTAGTTCAAAAGAATGATCAAACACTCTACTCCAAAAGAATGATCAAACACTCTGCTTCAAAATAATGATCAGACCCTCTACTTCAAAAGAATGATCAAACACTCTATTCCAAAAGAATGATCAGACACTCTACTTCAAAAGAAAAATAAACATGAATAGTCGGGACTTCACATTCACCGCTAGCCAATCCTACTAGCGGTTGTTACGCTCAAGGACAACAACTGTAACGACAGTTACAATGTTTTTTTATCTTTACCTTTTTTCTTTAGACTGCTTGTTTCATCTATCTTTTAATGCTTTATTCTGTTTGGAATGTAGTACACTTTTAAATGTCCCATTTTGGTGTCCATCTTATTTGACAATTACAGCTTAATTGAGTCATCACAAAGAGAATGTTGTTTTGATGTGCGCAATTTTGTCTCAACTGTATCTAACGTATATATTATATCAAATGATAATACAATTATAACGTCCTTTATTCCGACATTCATATCAGGTTAATTATAAACTAAACAGCTAACACATGACATATAGCACAGCACATTTACATATAGCACAGCACATGTACATATAGCACAACATATGTACATATAGCACAGCTCATGCACATATAGCACATCACAGCACATGTACATATAGCACAGCACATGACATATAGGACAGCACATGTACATATAGCACAGCACATCACAAACAGCACAGCACATGTACATATAGCACAACACATGACATATAGGACAGCACATGTACATATAGCACAGGACATGACATATAGCACAGCACATGTACATATAGCATAGCACATGACCAGTCATGTGGTTATCTTGGCACAACATGCTTACAGGACTTTGCTAAGTACCTTCCAGATCCAGAGACAACTTACATTGTTTGAGTAATATATTAATGTTTTGACCTGCTGCAACACCAATTGTAAATTTATGGGGACATTGGCCCAAATATGAATTTCTATGGTGTGTGTGGAGTCAATGGGTGCGCCTTGGAGCTGTTAATTGTAACAAGTGGGACATCTCAGGGATATATTTTAGGTCCAAACTTATTTGCATTTCATATTAACGATAGTTGTAGCGATTCAAAACTAGTTAAATTTATACTCTGTGGATGACACAAATATATTTTGTGCCAGTAATAATTGAAAAGAACTACAAGTTATGCTAAATAGAGTACTTGACAAAATGTCTGCATGGTTTGCTGTGAACAAATTATCATTGAACCTGCCAAAGATAAATGTTATTCCAGAACAGCCCACTTGATAGACAAGTTGTCTCATTGATAGAAATGGAATGCATGTGTTGTACTGTTCTTTGTTTTTACCACATTTAAACTGTTGCTATGAAATAATGGAAAACACAACACAAACATCCATAGCGTTACTATGATATAGAATGAGTCATTGCGTTAGTAGATGGAGTAAAACGTCAGGTGTTTGTCTATGCCATCACCCCCTCCATTGATTCAGGTAGGGGTGGTGGAGTCACTTTTTTTTTACCTGAAACATAAAGTAGAAATTATCCATACACCTCAATACCAAAGCTTTGAGGAAATAATTATGTATCCTTATAAAACTTTCATCCATATCTACTAATTTTATATGCATCTACTGTCCTCCTGCAAGCACAAATACATTGTTTGATGAATTTCCAGGTTTTCTTGAAACCACCTTTCAATTCCAAGAAGACCTCTACATGTTTGGCGAGTTCAACATCCACCTTGATTTACTGAGTCTAAATACTAGATCATTCATGGATGTCCTTCAAACATATGCATTACATCAACACGTTTCATTTCCTACACATGTTCATGGTTATTGGCTCGACTTGATTATTTTTTTATCACAACTCTGCCTGGTCGCGCTAGTTGTCCACGTAAACAGTGCCTATTATCACACAATAGTCTTCCAAGTAGTACTACATACGTGATACGTTTGTACAGCAATGTCCTTAGCCCATGTTCCTATGTAACCAACGTTCAGTCTGGTGCATGTGGCGAACTGTACAGCTTCGTTATCCTTGACAAGAAAGGCTGGATATGTAATAGAGAAGTTCCAAAAGAGGATGTCAAAGTTGCAGTAATAGACATACAGGGAGTGAATGCTACTACATGTATAGATTAAACAGTAACCACCAGAGATGGCATAAACGTACTTGGTAATATTGTGTAATCTGTAATATTTTTTTAGTAATTGTACTCGTATTCAATTACATTGATAAAAAGGCCAAAATGTAGTCAGTAGTCCCTGTCTTCAACGGACATACCTGTATCCAAGCAAGGGTCCTTACATGGCAGGTGTCCTCTCATCAGAAGGACAAGCATGTCGGTGTGGAGGGGTTCACTTTACTAACGAGTCCTGTTCATATGGTTCAGTTATGTCCAGACAGTATCTATTAACAATGTAAGATGTTCACAGGTTGCATAATAAGAATATCACTGAGCTGCTACAAAATAATTCAAATAAAAATAAAACTTTTTTAGAAATCAAACAAAATAATAAAAAATGTATTTCAGTGCCACCACCAAAAACATCATGTCACAAAACAGTCACGGATGGGACATGAAACATTGACACATCAGGTCCTTAGCACATTCACTTTGATGTGAAGAAAGATTTTTGAGGTCCTCCTACACTGTCTTGCGACGCTTAAAATATTTCAGATCGCACCATCCACCCGAATGCCACTCTTTCGTGATGGCGTCCCCCTCCGACCGTATTCTTGTGATCTGGTACTTTCCACAACTGCACGCAAACACAACAGCTCGACAAGACTGTCCGGTGTATTATCCCTTCAGTACATCGACACGCTGTTCAAGACTCAGTATCTTCATCTTTGACAAACTAGCCATGATGCAAAACACATATGTCGCTTCGAAATATCTAATTGAAACTGCACAGTTGATTTTAGAAATTATTAGTTCACACGTGAATTCTCATTTTCATGTGACTGTGAATTCGGGAAGATAATCTCGCAGATAGTTTCGCCGTTTTGAAAATAAAATCAAGAAAATATCGTGAAATCAGATTGTCTCCCTTAGCAGGGAAAGAAAACCAAAAAATGTGTCTGCTGTCCACGTTTAACAGGTGTCCGCTCATTACAGGGACGTTTACATTGTACATTGTAGTGGGACGTGGTAGAACGTCGGGCTCTCAATCGAGAGAACCCGGGTTCGAATCCTCTTGCTGCCATTTCGAAGCTTTGGCAATTTCGTTCATCCCACGTTGCCACAGTTCACTCAGCTGTATAAATGAGTACTGTACCTGGCTACAGACATAGATGGGTATCTGAACAAATAGTCTACGTGCAGTAATTGCAGCGTGGCTGAATGCTTCCAAGAGAAGTTGAAATGGCATTGGAATGGGCAGCTCTGCCGAGGGGTGAAGCGTAAAGTGCTGTGAGCAGTCCCAAGGACTGGATACCGCGCTATATAAGAACGAACCATTACCTTTTTTACTTATTTAAAACAGTCCGTACATTGAGAAACTGTCCGTACAGAGCAGGTGTCTGCTGGTCAGGCAGGCGGGGACTACTGTAAACATGCTCGATTACATTGTAAAAATAATTGCAGGCCTCGACATTAACACTGCCACGCTGGCCCGGCGCCTTTTTGGGACTGCTGGGCCAGTTCGGGCCACAATTTGCCATATTTTACTGGACCTGTGGGCCAACATAGTTTCAGATTGTTTTAATCCCATTAGTCAAGGTCAACGTTTCAATCGTTTATCCTTGTCATCCACCCTGGCGCTACAATTAAACAAAATCTTCATAGCATACTTTCACCTACATCGGATTCGCTCCATCAGAGATTGCTTGACACAACATGCCACTGAACTCCTGGTTCACTCCCTTGTCATATCGCAACTGGACTTTGGAAATGGCCTCCTTTGTGGTGTAACTGATCAGTTACTGGACAAGCTGCAGAGAGTCCAGAATGTGGCAGTTCGCATTGTGGTCAGAGCCAGTCGCTATGACCACATCACATCCATCCTAGAGAATACAAGGTCTTACTGATGACGTTCAAAGCTCAACTGTTTGCGCCGAGCTACATTGCAGACCTGCTCCAATTTTACCAACCCTGCAGAACATTGCGATCCTCATCAGACTCTCTTCTGACTGTACGCAGTGCACATCTCCGCCATTATGGTGATCGTGCCTTCTGCATCGCTGCTCCTCGCCTGTGGAACAGTCTTCCCCATGAGATGCAAAAATGTGACTCTCTATACACCTTTAAAAGACTCTTAAAAACTATCTTGTTTAAACGCGCTTATTATTCTTAACTGTCAAATTTATTCGACTTTTAGTGCTATGTCCTATGAACTTGGATTTGCTGTTTTTTATGTTTTTATTTATTTATCTATTTATTCAGTCGTGACTGTCTTTAACTATGTTTGTGTCAGCGCCTTTGAACAGGGTCACCTGGATCCATCGCGCTCTAAAAGTGCTCTAATTACTATTATTATATTATTATTATCATCTGATTTTGCATTGGCGCTTCGCATAATTGCCATCTTGTTATGATATCACGGGGTTAACAAAAAAGTCCGCCGTGTTACCAGTATAATATCGGTATATCGCAGCATTTTCTTCTGCACAATACGCCTTCGACGTACCAATTTCATATAAACCAACTGGTTCACAGACTGTCCACTAGGTGCCATGATAGCACCTAACATACATTCCAGGACCCGCTAGGGCGCAGATAGCTAAGTATACCATAACTTTTACTTCAGTCCAAACATTTATATTCGAAAGAAATAAACCCAGTTGTAACAGTCATTGTTCTATATAGTGTCAGGTCTGGTTCGCCCGTCGTATTGTCGAGTATAACTAGCTGTAACTCGATACGCACACGGCGGCATCACCCGTCGTTCTCAAAACCCGACCTGCTGCGTCGGCGGCTTCAACAGAGGGCATATGATTCTCAAACGATTCATGCTGGAACATTGTCTGCCATACGGAATACTGACTTAAAGCATGAAAGTAAATCACCAACTGGAAAATAAATAACGGCCAAACTCGCATCCTTCGACTTGTAATACGGTGTTTTGCCAAAAATAATGGGTTTTTATCAATAAAAAACATTTTGATCCAGTAACGTTTTTTTGGGCCAGCAACTTTTAACATCTTCTGGCCCCACGGGCCACTGGATACAAAAGCTTAATGTCAAGGCCTGAATTGTTATCAGGATTACAATGAAACATTTCTGGTGCATATTTATGTTGCCCAAGTCCCAAGTACAAGCAGGAAGTCATCAGTCTTTTTTACATTTATTCCATCTGTTAGTATGTTATCCTATATCTGTAACACCCAGGAAGATATAAACAATTACTATGTCATGTTTGAAACAATGTTAAAAGACCAGTAGGTTGATAAGTTCAACAAAAATACCTCCTCAATGAAACAATGCTGGACTAACAAGCCGATGACTCCCTTGTGTTGTGTTGTGGTGGAGTGACGGTTTGGCCATGTTGTATAAGACATCTTCAAATAAGGCATCCAGATGTTAGATTCCTCCACAATTGTATGTATAGTACCTAAATTGTTTAAGTAATTTCCTCTTTATTTTGTATCTAATGCATGTAACATTCACTTCATTTTAACATTGTGTCTTGAATAATATTGGTGACAAGAATAATGTGACGGTTTCTATATATTTAATTATGTCAATTATATTCTTGAATGTAAAAATTATTACGTGCTAAAGTAGTAATAATTAATTACACTCATTTTCTAAGTAATCACACTCGTATTTTTTAAACACTAATCATAATTTATTACATTTACTGTGTATTTGCCCCAGTAACTGTAATTTAATTTCCAACCCCGGTACACATAAACTGCGGGAGGTCTGTGATTCTGTGTTGTGATATATAAACTACAAATACATGTCAACTGGGGAAGGTATGTGATTCTGTGTTGTGATATCTAAACTACAAATACATGTAAACTGGGGGAGGTCTGTGATTCTGTGTTGTGATATCTAAACTACAAATACATGTAAACTGGGGGAGGTCTGTGATTCTGTGTTGTGATATCTAAACTACAAATACGCATAAACTGAGGGTGGTCTGTGATTCTGTGTTGTGATATCTAAACTACAAATACACATAAACTGAGGGTGGTCTGTGATTCTGTGTTGTGATATCTAAACTACAAATACACATAAACTGAGGGTGGTCTGTGATTCTGTGTTGTGATATCTAGACTAAAAATACACATAAGCTGAGGGAGGTCTGTGATTCTGTGTTGTGATATCTAAACTACAAATACATGTAAACTGGGGGAGGTCTGTGATTCTGTGTTGTGATATATAAACTACAAATACATGTACATTGGGGAGGTATGTGATTCTGTGTTGTGATATCTAAACTACAAATACATGTAAACTGGGGGAGGTCTGTGATTCTGTGTTGTGATATCTAAACTACAAATACACATAAACTGAGGGTGGTCTGTGATTCTGTGTTGTGATATCTAGACTACAAATACACATAAGCTGAGGGAGGTATGTGATTCTGTGTTGTGATATCTAAACTACAAATACACATAAACTGAGGGTGGTCTGTGATTCTGTGTTGTGATATCTAGACTACAAATACACATAAGCTGAGGGAGGTCTGTGATTATGTGTTGTGATATCTAAACTACAAATACATGTACACTGGGGAGGTCTGTGATTCTGTGTTGTGATATCTAAACTACAAATACATGTAAACTGGGGGAGGTATGTGATTCTGTGTTGTGATATCTAAACTACAAATACATGTAAACTGGGGGAGGTCTGTGATTCTGTGTTGTGATATCTAAACTACAAATACACATACACTTAGGGTGGTCTGTGATTATGTGTTGTGATATCTAAACTACAAATACATGTAAACTGGGGGAGGTCTGTGATTCTGTGTTGTGATATCTAAACTACAAATACACATAAACTGAGGGTGGTCTGTGATTCTGTGTTGTGATATCTAAACTACAAATACACATAAACTGAGGGTGGTCTTGATTCTGTGTTGTGGTATCTAAACTACAAATACACATTTTTACATGGGTCTTAAACCAAAATGGTAAATATCACCAATACAGTGTAGTGAATTATCAATTTAGTGGATTACAGGTCAAATATGTTAAATATTTAACAATGTTTAAAGACTTGCAATAGCAGATCAACATTAAACTGATCTGGTCTGGTATTTATAATTCAATGTAACATATATAATACTAGTATATACATTTATCAATGATGTACTCAGTCACATTTTAATAGTTTACTAATTGTTTTGAAGATAAACTTTTGTACTAAAGGGATATAAGATGGATGTATCATAATATCATTGCATATCATTACACAAATATTTGATGTTGAAGATGGTGGTATAGAATAATGTAACTTCTGATGAATTCAGCTTTCTGAAAAACATTTTTCATCATATTTTCTTTTTTGTTCCATAATTTTTTATTGTAATGAAACAGAGTGACATAGTAGTAGTTTGTTAAATTTCATTTCTCTATGTTCAGCGTGATTAGATGAATCCTGATTTTAATTTGGGTCACATCAGGCATGTACGTCCATAACAGGAAATAATTATTTTTAATTGTATAGTATAATAATTGCTTAATAAAATAAACTATAATAGGCACACACACGCACGCACACACGCATGCACGCACACACACACACACAATAGTACATGTTTAGTTATGAGTATGCACAAATACCAAACTTTATTTTAGTGATCATAGTTTATGGTTTATCTCTGCTATAGACATTTTTGTACGTCCATAACGCTGTATATCCATAATATGTTTCTCACAGTACAAACTTTATAGGGCTACCACATTTTGTCAAATATTTTAATTACACTGGAAACATACCACATATAACTCACCATGTGGCTCTAAAGCCATTGTTTTCACTTAATGTTAGGTCTGTCACAAGGGAAATTACTATGCCCAGCATTGGAATTCTACATTGACTGGGACATCAGTAAGGACATATCAAGAGGCACATGTATAATACAACATTGGAATTCTACATTGACTGGGACATCAGTAAGGACATATCAAGAAGCACATGTATAATACAACATCCTAACAAAGGAATTTGATTAACCAATGATATGTGAAATAGAGTATGTCCCAAATCCTAAAGCAGTTTATCTTTGAGAGTCTTGTCACCTTAGTCAAATCTGGTCCATTTCAAATAAAATATTAAAATAGCACGCAAACATTGGAAGAACTAGTTTATTGTAACTATTTTCTAAAAGTACAAATAAATATAAACAAATCTTTAAAAACCCACAGAGAACAACGAGGGGAAGAACATAAATACTAGAGCACATGAACATCATTTTGTTCTCCGGTAACATCCAAGTCAGTTTGTTAGATTTATTTATACCAAGTTGCATGCCCTAATTTATTGACTATGATACTAGTTTTACTTTTGTTTTTAGTGTAGGGGATGTGTGACGATGAACGAACTAGAGGTGGAGTTGGAACAGTTGAGGCAGCTCATTGTAGCAGTGATGGGAAGGGAACAGGTGGGTTGTGCCAGTGGTTCCGGTGGGGGGACAGTAGATGATAAAGTGGGGGAAGATGATGAGAGATGCTAGGGAGAACTCACCTCAGACTGAGGCTGAGAGGAGGTAAGGATTTATATAAATGATTTGAAAAAAACAAGGAAAACGGTCCAAACATAAGTCCAAACATAAACGAAGAGGATAACACAAAAATACAAAACACTACAAAGAATTAAGTGAGTAAAGGGTACTATATCAAAATGGGAAATTTTAACCATAGACACATACAATGGATATCTCTAGAGAATACAGGGGGTGAGAACCAACAATTTCTATTTTAATTCAGGATAGCTTCCTTACTCAGCACGTGCTAGAACCAACCAGGGGAGAGAATGTATTACATATAGTTTTGTCATCACAAAAAAATTAGTGGAAAATGTAAAAATACATGAACCATTGAGCAACAGGGATCATATTCAAATACATTTTGACATCAAAGTAAAATCAGAAAGTAAAAATGGAAAACGTACAGGAGAAATTTCCACAAAGGCAACTATAAAGATATGAGAAAATACTTACAAAGCTAGATTAGAATAACATGCTGAGGAATAAGACTGCAATTGAATGTTGGAACATCCTAAAATATGAAATTGAGAGTATCATCGATACATTTGTTCCCTTGGGAAAAACAAGGAAAATGGTCTAGAAAGAAACAGCTATTAGAAAAATAGTGTTCAAGCAAACTATGTGGAGGGTTCATAGGCGTACCAGAAAGGATGAAAAGCTTAAAATTACAAAGAAGCACTTAATGCAGCTACAACTGAAATTAGACAATCTAAAAGAAGCTATGACCAAATACGAGACAAGGTCAGACCTCTAGAAGACAGAGCTGGAAATATAATATCACAGGGGTTTTAATGGCGGAAGACTTAAATGTTTACTTCAGTTCAATGCTTACCAGAGAGGATATTAGTTCATTACCAGTTCCAGATAACAAATTTCAGGAAAACTCCAGAAATGGTAGCTAAGAAAATAAAGGCAATGAAGGATAATAAATCACCTGGAGTGGATGGAATTCCTCCAAAACTACTAATGGAAACAGTAGAACAAATTAGTGTACCACTTGCAAGAAGGTTCAACTTGTCACTAAAACAGGGAGTTGTTCCTTTTGGACTTAATGAAGGAAAGAAGCAAACATCATACAATTATTTAAAAATTATTAGATAAATAAGGCAGATAATTACAGACTAGTGAGTTTAACGTCAGAGATTTGTAGATTATTAGAAAGGGTAATTGAAGAATATATGGTAGACTTCCTTTTTAGGCATACATTTTAAAATTCATCTCAACATGGATTCCTAAAAGCAAGGTGATGCTTAACAAATATGTTATGTTTTTTTTAGAAGAAATTGCTAAGTGGATAGACGAGGGATCGCCAGTAGGTATTATCTACTTAGATTTTTAGAGAGCTTTTGACAAATTGTCACATCAAAGATTACTACTTAAATTAAAAGTCCATGGTATCGGGGATAGCATAATTGACTGGGTAGAACAATGGCTGGCTGACAGAAGACAGCGTGTTGTAGTAGATGGAGAGGTTTCAAACTGGAAATCATAACAAGCAACGTACTGAAATTTGCGGATGACACAAAAGTGTTAAAAATGTTAACACTGATTTTAATAAACAACATTTACAAAACGATCTAGACAAATTAGTTAAATGATCTGAAAAATAGCTGATGTTATTCAATTTTGGGAAATGTAAATGCCTACATACAGGACATGGGAACTTGGACTATAATTACAATATGGGAGATACTTTTCTAGGTACTACTGTAAAAGAAAAGGGCTTATGAAAGTTTCAGAGCAGTGTGGTATTGCAGCTTCAAATGGTAATCAAATTCTTAAGTTGATTAGGAGAAACATAGCATACAAGGAAAAAAGCTAATTATACTTCTGTATAAAGCAATAGTTACGCCTCATTTAGAATACTGTATACAAGCGTGGAGACCATATCATAAGAAGGATATAGATGCACTTTAATGAATACAGAGACAAACAACTAAAATTATTCCAGAACTGAGAGACCCTAGTTATGAAGAACGCCTGATAGAATGTGGTTTAACAACCCTAAAGACAAGGAGGTCAAGAGGAGATCAGATTTAAGTTTTTTTAAATATTGAATGGATATGAAAATGTTGATAGAAATATGTTTTTCTCACTCAAGAAAGATAGTAGAACTAGAGGACATGAGATAGAGATGTGGTAGGGGTTATATATATATATATATATATATATATATATATATATAAGAATGATAGAAATTATATAGAAGGGTAGGATGGTGATGAAACATGCAGGTGGCTAACATCTCTTCCTCTGAGGGACTGTGACAGGGTGATGGCTGGACCCTTGATCAGATGTCTGTAGTATATAAGCCTGGTGATCATTAATCCTAATGCAGGATTAATGACCACTGATTCACTAATACCATGGAGTCATCAATTTCATAAGCAAGACATGGCAAGCTGACACCTTCTCTTGAGGGAGGTAATGATGGTAGGTAATGATGTAATCAACTCCATAGAAAAGTGGCTTACACACAGAAGACAGATAGTAATAGTAGATGGTGAGATTTCAAACTGGAAATCTGTTCTGAGTGGGGTACCGCAGGGATCAGTATTAGGCCCTATACTGTTTTTAATATTTATATAAATGATTTGGAATATGACATATCTAGCAAAGTACTGAAATTTGCAGATGACACAAAAGTATTCAGAAAGGTTACTAATGTTACAGATAAACAAAGTTTACAGGATGATGTAGATTAATTAGTTAAATGGTCAGAAAAATGGCAAATGTTATTCAATTTTGGGAAGTGTAAATGTATACACATAGGACATGGAAACATAGACGAAGAATATAAAATGGGAGATGTTGTACTAGGTAGAACCACACAAGAAAAGGACTTAGGAGTAACGTTTAGTGCTGACATGAAAGTTTCAGAGCAACGCTTCGAAAGGAAATCAAATTCTAAGGCTAATTAGGAGAACTATCATGTATAAGGAGAAACAGCTAATTGTACCCCGATACAAAGCAATAGTTAGGCCACATTTGGAATATTGTATTCAGGCATGGAGGCCGTATCGTAAAAAGGACATAGACAATTTAGAAAGAATACAAAGAAGAGCAACAAAAGTGATTCCAGAATTGAAAGACCTTAGTTACTAAAGTCGCTTATTACAATGTGGTTTGACAACACTAGAGACCAGGAGACTAAGAGGGGACCAAATAGAATTGTTAAAAATAGTGAATGGTTATGTGGATGTTGATAGGAATTTGTTCTTCAAACTTAAAGAAGGCAGTATAACCAGAGGACACAAAGCAGCATTAGTTAAGGAGTAGTGTAGGTTGGACATGAGAAAGTACTCTTTCTCACATAGGGTGATAATTTAATGGAATAAACTGCCAAATGATTGTGTTAATGCTAGTAGTGTGAATATGTTTAAAAATAGAATTGACAGATATCTGATAAAGGCGGGCTACACATAGATGAGAAAATTGTTGGACTCTCCATAAGCCAATGGCTTCCTTGTCCACTTGCCATCTGGAACTTGTTGTTTGGGATGGCAATCTTGTAAACTCAATTTGGTTGTAAGGGTATTCTTAATTGGTACCCCCAATTGTTGCATTAATAGAGATTACCTTAGTAAGGGATCAGTGTAGATTGGATATCAGGAAGTACTTTTTCTCACAGAAGACAATAAATTAATGGAACGTATTGTCTATGGATTGTGTAACTGTTAGCAGCGTGAATATGTTTAAAAACGAGGTTGACACATCTCAGGAGGGCGGATTATGCATAAATGGAAATTGTGTGGGCTCTCGATAAGCCAATTGCTTCCTTCTCCACTTGCCATCTGGGCCTTTGGCTTGGATGGCAAATCTTGTTAAATCTTGTAACGACGACGTGTGCTACAAAGTTTGAACCAGCTATAATATTCATTCGCCGTGAAAGCCGAACATATTGTCAGGTTGCTGTGATTTCAGTACACATCAGTATTATATTTACCTAACTTAATCATGTCCTTAAACCAGTAAATATCAGCGCTAACGTAGTTTATTGTGCGTTTGAACCGATAACTGAAATTGCCTTTGACTCCGACCTGGTGACCCCGCCGGATAACGAGTGTTTTCATTAATAACCAGGAAATTATGCTTAATTAATTATTTATAGAAAAAACTACAACACTTACGATGCTGCAATTTGGCATATGAATGCGTCGTACCTGTAGGCAACATAAATCGAATTTGAATTACGATTGGTGAAGGGTTTGTGTAAAAAATACACTGCCACTTGAGGCTGTCATTCAAATTTTGCTTAATTCATTCACGGTGGTGTAGCAGACGTAATTCGTTTATGTTAACCAAAATCTCCCTTTTGAAGTTATCAGTGACACTGTCATACTTATATGTATGTCATTTATTTGTTTGGGGATTTTTCAAAACTATAATTTCGCATTTTGTGGTTATTTTTTCACATTTACATTTTTTTTTAATGTTGTAACATAACTAAATAAATAAGTAAATAATGATTAACCTGGAATATTATATAGTATTTTAACTACAATGTGTAAAAAAAATGGTTAATTTATCTGAAAAACTTCTTCTGAAACTGAAACTAATCAATTGAAGACAAGCCGCCCCAGCTTAATCTACATAATGTATTAGCATGTTACTGAAACAGGATAAATCAATGATAATGAATGTTCAAAATTAGAAATAAATAACAGGTTTGTCCAGGTGAATCATCATAGTAGAGAAAACATTATTATTAGTGTAGGCAGCTGGAATTATTGTGGACAGCAACTATAGGCATACCCTTGAGTGCCTATTAAGTGTCCCTATACGGTAATTTATGTGATGAAAAATGCCACCCTATACGCTCCTTATTTGGTACTATTTTATGAAATTTAAACATTTGTGCCAGCCTATTTTCTCCGATAGTCGTGGCAAATTATGCAGGGTATAATTTTAGGAGAGCAATCTTTCTCACTCCCTATTGCTAGCGCTAATTAATCATCTTGCTCCCAACTAGGGCTGCATGTGGCTCCCTCTGATGGCTAAGTTTTCTTCCTTTCGAACGACAGTCGTGAATTTAGCGGGATCCCGTGCTTCTGAGGATCCTAGATTTTTATCCCGAAGCATTAGACCGTTAGATTTCCATGATTAGATGAATCGGTCAGAATCCTTAGTTCTCATGAGCTCGACATGGTATATTATTAGTTAATATAATATCACCGCGTTAAATGGCTGCCCTGCGCAGCGCCTCAAACCGGTCGTAACTGGCTGGCGGCGGTTTCCCCTGAAACGGGATTGCGTATTCAATTCAATAAAACTTTAATGTCCATTTAAAAAAAGGAAAATTCCCCGGTTTTTCACAGATATGAAATGCGGTAACTGTATCAGCGGTGACATGAATACGCATAAACTTTATGCATATTCCGCAGAAAAACCCAAATACCCCGCGATCCGCGTAGTTTTCTTGGGACACCTTGGGCTTGGCTTCACATCGAGTAAAAAATTGCTTCGGCGCTAAAAAAACAAATATACTAGTGACTTTTTCGAACTGTACTATTATTTGTTTTGAACAATTTGCCCCCTATTCTGTTATTCGGCACTATACTATTATTACATTTGACCGATTTGCCACCCTATATTGTTATTTGGCCTATACGTTTATTTGGCACGCGAGAGTAGCCATATCACTTGGGGTTATATAAATCACTCGTCATTTTAACAATTAATGTGCATTTTGTTTTAACCCGTTTTATTCTGAAAGGTGGTTAGCCACTAATATCTGAAACAAAATCACAATTCACAGTTACGAAAAAAAAATAATTTTGATGGTCACATATTTGTTTTGTCCCATGCAACTGTTGAAGTATATACCCTTATAAACCCTTACATTTCTGGAATCAGATCTGGATGTTGTAGGTATAGAGTGTGTGTAAGGGAACTAGGCAGTAGGTGTAGAGTGTGTGTGAGGGAACTAGACAGGAGGTATAGAGTGTGTGAGGGAACTAGGCAGTAGGCATAGAGTGGTGAGGGAACTAGACGGTAGGTATAGAGAGTGTGAGGTAACTAGGCAGTAGGTATAGAGTGTGCGTGAGGGAACTAGGCAGTAGGTGTAGAGAGTGTGAGGGAACTAGGCAGTAGGCATAGTGTGTGAGGGAATTAGGCAGTAGGTATAGAGAGTGTGATGGAACTAGATAGTAGGTATAGAGTGTGCGTGAGTGAACTAGGCAGTAGGTATGGAGTGTGTGAGGGAACTACGCAGTAGGCATAGAGTGTGTGAGGGAAATAGGCAGTAGGAATAGAGAGTGTGGGGGAACAAGGCAGTAGGTATAGAATGTGTGTGAGGGAACTAGGCAGTAGGCATAGAGTGTGTGAGGGAACAAGGCAGTAGGCATAGAGAGTGCGAGGGAACTAGGCAGTAGGTATAGAGTGTTTATTAGGGAACTAGGCAGTAGTTATAGAGTGTGTGAAGGAACTAGGCAGTAGGTATAAAGAGTGTGATAGATTAGGCAGTAGGTATAGAGTGTGCGTGAGGGAACTAGGCAGTAGGTATAGAGAGTGTGAGGGAACTAGGCAGTAGGTATAGAGTGTGCGTGAGGGAACTAGGCAGTAGGTATAGAGAGTGTGAGGGAACTAGGCAGTAGGTATAGAGAGTGTGAGGGAACTAGGCAGTAGGTATAGAGTGTGTGTGAGGGAACTAGGCAGTAGGTATAGAGAGTGTGAGGGAACTAGGCAGTAGGTATAGAGTGTGTGTGAGGGAACTAGGCAGTAGG
The DNA here is from genome assembly GCA_033239005.1 of Lamellibrachia satsuma. NCBI lineage: Eukaryota > Metazoa > Annelida > Polychaeta > Sabellida > Siboglinidae > Lamellibrachia > Lamellibrachia satsuma. Next base: position 1,636,555 of record BSQZ01000074.1, on the reverse strand, counting down.
TATAGAGTGTGTGTGAGGGAACTAGGCAGTAGGTATAGAGTGTGTGTGAGGGAACTAGGCAGTAGGTATAGAGTGTGTGAGGGAACTAGGCAGTAGGTATAGAGAGTGTGTGAGGGAACTAGGCAGTAGGTATAGAGAGTGTGTGAGGGAACTAGGCAGTAGGTATAGAGTGTGTGTGAGGGAACTAGGCAGTAGGTATGAGAGTGTGTGAGGGAACTAGGCAGTGAGTATAGAGTGTGTGAGGGAACTAGGCAGTAGGTATAGAGTGTGTGTGAGGGAACTAGGCAGTAGGTATAGAGAGTGTGTGAGGGAACTAGGCAGTAGGTATAGAGTGTGTGAGGGAACTAGGCAGTAGGTATAGAGTGTGTGAGAGGGAACTAGGCAGTAGGTATAGAGAGTGTGTGAGGGAACTAGGCAGTAGGTATAGAGTGTGTGATGGAAACTAGGCAGTAGGTATAGAGAGTGTGTGAGGGAACTAGGCAGTAGGTATAGAGTGTGTGAGGGAACTAGGCAGTAGGTATAGAGTGTGTGTGAGGGAACTAGGCAGTAGGTATAGAGTGTGTGTGAGGGAACTAGGCAGTAGGTATAGAGAGTGTGTGAGGGAACTAGGCAGTAGGTATAGAGTGTGTGTGAGGGAACTAGGCAGTAGGTATAGAGTGTGTGTGAGGGAACTAGGCAGTAGGTATAGAGTGTGTGAGGGAACTAGGCAGTAGGTATAGAGTGTGTGAGGGAACTAGGCAGTAGGTATAGAGAGTGTGATGGAACTAGGCAGTAGGTATAGAGAGTGTGAAGGGTAACTAGGCAGTAGGCATAGAGTGTGTGTGAGGGAACTATGCAGTAGGCACAAGGTGAAGAGGAAGAATGAAAAGTGATAAAATAAAAACACATTTGTACAATTAACATGCTGCTATATAACAGTGACATCAGAACAGCAAGTTCTGTTACTAGTGTATATGTTACAGTCAATCTGCGTAATCAGTAATTTCGAGTAATGACTTACATTTTAGGCATTACATCAAATGACTGTTACACCCAGGCATTTCATGAAATGACTCAAAATTCCAGTCATTATGCGAAATGACTGGAAATAAGGCAATGTTATTACACAGTTTGACAAGCAATGCACAATGGCCAATTGAGACAGTCACCATTCTTAGGCAATTAGCATTCCCAGTTGGAGAATGGTTGGGTCCTCCATTACCTGTCCATCAAATCAGAGAACACTAGTGAGATAGCTGTCAACAAAACTGTCAGGGGGAGGGTTAGAGTCTTGTACCCAGAGAGGGATAAATTATTAGCAAAATGTTGCCATTTGCAAATATATAGCAAATATTTATTCACTTTGTTTATCTACTTGAGTAATTTGAGTGTCTGAAGAATTATGAAAGCTGACATTAATGCACAATTAACATTGGAACAATATATAATGAAAAAAATACAAACATTTTTATTACGCAAACTGCGTAATAACAGTGCCAGATTTCCAGTCATTTCACGTAATGACTGGAATTTTCAGTCATTTCGCAAAATGCCTGAGTGAAACAGTAATTTTGCGTAATGTCTAAACATGTTAGTCATTACGCGAAATGACTGATTACACAGATTGACTGTAACATATATATATATATATATTTTCAGGAATATCTCTGAAATGTAATTTGTGTTCTAGATGTTCTATTGTGTGACTGTAGGTGTTGCAAGGTCTGTTGCCGTGGACGAGGTTAATGGCTTTGTGTACTTTGGTCATGACAGTGGCAGTATCACACAGGTGACACTTGACGGCTCCAGTACAAAGCTCATCTTCTCTACAGGCAAGTTGAACTTACCTAATTGTTCACCAGTTGTCATGGGCTATAAAATAATACTACATACATTGCTAATACACGAACTCTGTAACTTACTCGTTGTTAAGTTCATTTATTTTATTAAAATGTCAATGCAGTCTCTAAACAGATTTCTGTCATGTTTAAGCTTGTAATATTATAATTTTAGAGCACAACAGAATGTTATATTGAATCAATATAAGTGTAGCACATTTAGTGCACCAGAATGAACACCAATAAGACCATATTTGTTAAATTAATACTTACACCATTGGAGTTCATGAAAAATAGTATATAGAGTGGTTTTAATAATACATGACCACTTATAAGATGTTTTAACTTGGTAATTTCAGAATCTTTCAATTTTATTTTTAGTTTTAAGGATAATATAACTATGGGATATCTTATCCAAGGTTTTATGCAGTTAACAGTGTTCCATTGTTAAATCAATTTAGATAGACTGTCTCTTAACACTGATTGACTGGACGTTTGCACCCTGTATTACTGTGCAGCAGTTTGTGCAAATGTGCAGCTGCATGTTTAATTTAAATATTGGGCCATGACCTTGTCAAAGTCGGCCTCCCTCCTAACCAACCACAAAGGTGTGGTTATAACAGTAGTGCTGTTGCCTTGCATAAAAAGAGTATGCAATCTAACTGCATACATCCATTTTTGCAATGCAACAATACAACACCAGATAGATTGAAAAAGGCCAGAATTTCTGTCTGAGATTTATTAACTACTAGATAGCCTGGTTTAAAATTAAACAAATACAAACAAATGTGGGCCAAGGTCATCAGAAAATTTACTTTGTTAAGACAGCACATTATAAAAAGGCCCACATTATGTATATGAACAATAACATACCAAAATGAATGCATTACATAAACACTACCTCTTACACAGAGGTCTACATTCATCTGGGCAGGACATGTAGCCCGCATGCCAGACCATCGGCTCCCAAAAAGGCTCTTCGATGGCAAACTACAGCAAGGAAACAAAGCTCTGGAAACCCGTTTCCGGCTACATTTCAGGGAGTGTGCTCCCAGGATATGTACCCCTTCACCATTTGTGGACAGGTGCCCCCTCTTGAAGAGGAAGGCATTATCAGACTTAGTCCACAAAACGAGAGAAACGAGGCGATCAAAATTACCTGCAGTGCATCTTCTCCCGGTTTTTACAGTCGTCTGTTCCTCGTTCCATAGATATCAGGAGGATGGAGGCCTCTTACCAACCTTTCACTCCTCAATACATTCCTGGAAATTCCACATTTTATTGACCTTATCGATGCCTACTTCCATATTATAATCCATCAGGGTTACTGAAAATTCCTGTGGTTCCAGACTCGGGATACCTTCTACCAAGTCAGGGCCCTGCCTTTTGACCTCTCTCCAGCACCTTGGGTATTCCCCAAGGTTATGGTAGAGATCCAAGTTCTGGTGCATGGAATGGGCATCAATCTATGTTAGTACCTGGACGGCTGGCTGATATACTCGATCAAAGCCTCCAAGACACAGGCCAAGTTCTCTCTGTCACATGATGGCACTTCTTATTCACGAAAAGAAGTCCGACTTGATTCCCTCGCAAAAGTTTCTGTTTCTGGTATATTAATTCAACCTGATTTCCTTTAATGTGACCCCAATGTTGGAACATCATCGCAAGATCCAGGGGATCATTCCATTTCCTCTGCGGGGGACGAGGATCTACAATGGTGGGTGTCGGGACACAATGTTCGGATGGGAGCTCGAGTAATCCCCAAGGAACTAGGCGCATATTTGTTCATGGATGCTTTGAACATAGGTTGGGCATTGGAACTCCTTGACAGTCTCCGATATTTGGTCAACAGTAACTATTAGGTATTGTTACTAACATATTTTTGCTTTATTGCATTTTAATTATTTATTTATTTGTATTACTTGATTTTAAAGCAGTGTTTACTCTCTATTTAGCCGATCCGTTATTTTACATCACTTATTTCTTTACAAATGTATGTGCAAATTCATTATTATATCCTTTTTTGTAGCGATTATGTTTTACAGATGTTGTATTTTAAGCGCCTCTGAACAGGTTTTATATCCGGATATATGGCGCTATACAAATAAAAGTTATTATTATAAAGGCCCCAAATGTGTTCTTCCATGCACTATGCCAGCACTGGACATTCATTTGAGCGATGGCCAATGACAGACTCCGGTGCCCTGTCCAAGCTTTGTGATTCCACCTAGAAAGATCTAAGTCATCCATGACGTAGATCAGATATTGTCCCATCAACAATCTCCAGTTAATCCACCATTATGGAATGTTATGCACAGTCATCTTCTAAACTCCTCGAGTTCCATCGAGTTAAGGCACACCGGGTACAGTCTATAGCCACGTCCGTTGCATTCCACAGACAGGCCTCAATGGAACAGATCCTGAGGGCAGGTACTTGGCGGTGTCATTACACTTTTACAGATTTTTTATCTGAAATACCTCTCCCTCTACCCCTCAGATCTCATTCACCTGGGACCAATAGTGGCTGCAGAGACAATTCTACCACCAACACGCCATTAGGGGTAGATTTGTTTATACCCCACCATCCATTCATCTATACTCTGCACTTTGTGAAGCGACAGAGCCAGGATATGTCCATGATAGGCTGTAAATTCTATATTTTTAGAATTAAAATATGTATTTACGAATAATATACTTACCTGACTTCGTCGCTTCACCATCTTACCCTCCCTCCTGCCCAACTATAAAGAGATAACCTATAACAGGACAATCCTCGTAGCCAGTGGGAATGTGAAACAGAACTGTGAACCAGTCAACAAGATATAATAGAAATGCAAATGGAAAACACCAGGTCTCATTAATTTTGGGTAATTGTTCCGTTACGTATGGTTATTGAATGTCTGTCAATTTACAGACATGCGAGTGATATTCGTCCATCAGGCCTCGAAAACATAACCCCTTTTATCGCCCTTTGAACTACACAGATGTGTGACCCACAACACCCCTAGGCCTGGACCTGGGTCTGGTCCTGAGTCTGGGCCTGGAACTTTCGATAAAAATTGTCAAAATGGTCACCATTGTTCAGAACAGTTTTGTTTTGCGGGTTCCAGAAACCTTAAAGTTAATTTGACTTTGTGTCACAAGAACACGACGGCTTGCGAGGGGGTTCCCTCGCAAGCCGGCGGAACAAAGTTGTTGACAACAGCGGCACATTTGCCCCCTCCTGAGCTTATGAGGTGACAAATGGTGTCAGCTCTCACACATAAGAAGCTGACAGATCATGTCGTAGCTGACACCAAACTCCACCAATTCGTTTGTAAAAGCAAGAAGTTGTGAACCGACCAGTTGAGGGGACGAGTCAATGTGGTTTACAGCACAATGTAAAACCATCAAATCAATTGTGGGTTTAACATTCCAATGCGATCCCAACTATCAACGGAATGCAAAGATGGCTGTTTCGCTCCCCGAATGCTGATGTCATGGACACGGCAACCAGGCCCTTAACCAAACATAAAATGTTGTCAGTCTTAAACTTTCTAAAAAGTGTAACCTTAAGTGCGCGAATGGCTTCCACAAAAGCCGTTCGTGCGTATGACAGCCATTGTTGGCCCAACTGTTTGTTTTCACCGGCAAGCCAATGCTGGTTAATATAATGACAGCTATGAGTGGCCCATTTGGTTTTTGCACTGGTAAGCCAATGCAAGTTGAGACAATGTTAAATGACAGCCATTATTGGCTGAATTAGTTTTTTAAAGGCAGTCCTAGTCCAGTTTAGCCATTATTGGCCCAATCAAGTATTGCTAGCTTAGCAGCGAGGTTGGCATTATCACCTCTACAGTAGTAACAACTTTGCATTCATTTAAACCTTAGTATTTAGCATGGTTAAAAAATAATGATACCAACATGTGGCACGATAATGACAAATAGGAAAATTATTATATGGTCAAATCTACATAATAAAAGAAGAGCCAATACATGAAGGTTTGTGAAAAGGTAACTTGGAACTCTATTTTAAATATATAAACATGGAAGTAATGCTTGCAACATCATGACTTAGTCTTAAATATATGCATACAAACAAATATGTCTAATATGGATAAATTGGATTACAAAATAAAAATTAAAGGCTTGACATTAAAAGTAAAGGATTTACACTAAAAGTAAAGCAATACAACATATGTCAATTGAATAAATATGTCAAGTAATACAATTACTTTTGAAAGTCATACATTGAAGTATTACTTTTTTTAATAAGGCAGCCTATCATCCAAATCCAGTATTGCTTATTGGCCAAAAAACAATATGAATTTACTAGACTGAGTACAGTCTAATCGTTCGTGGTTTGCTTGTCGTTTGAGTTTTCTTTCAGCAACCAGGAAACTGCTGGCGATAATACACATCGATTATGTCTCTGTATCGGAGCCCGAATCTAACTCAATGTTGATGTAAAAATCGACCACGACCTTGCTTGGCCACTACGAAGAGAGTTAGCAATGGGAAAAAATACAGTAGATTCTCGGTCACTATGGCCAGATACATCAACACTGTGGATCTCATCAACCGTAATAAAGGATGTGGAAGACACTGCTGCCTCGAACTGTTCAAGGACATTTGCCAGAACACTGCTCTTGTTCGTATTTCAGAAAAAGGCATTGATTGTCGTGACCTTTGACGTTGATATATCGCATGTTATCACTCACTCTCGTTTGGCGTGTCACGGGAATGTTTCTTCTAATAAGAGCGCCGATGGATAGACACTAAGAAAACTCATAGAAACGCATTTCCCAACCAATGACGCACACGGCTACAATAAATAGAGATTGGCCAAAGTAACATTATTTTCCAATGAGATAAAAGTAACAAATAATAATATTATAGATCGGCAGTATTCACTAATATGCCGCCGAAAACATTCGTCGAATGCCGACCATGTGCGCTAAAACTAAGTTAAACAATTATATTATGAAACGTCCACTTCCCTCTTATCTAATCACAAAGGTGTGGTTATAGCAGTAGTGCTGTTGCCTTGCATAACAACTAATATGCAGTATAATTGCATACATCCATTTATGTGAATTCCTACATTAAGCAATTACTTAATGCTGGTAAGCATGTCATTTATTTAATGATGATGCTGTTGGCCAATGATAATGGGCTCAATATATGGATTGACTTGACGTCACATCTACGTGTACTAACATGGCCCCATCGAATGTGCTGGAAAATATTTAACAGTCATAACAAATTGTAATTAATACAGCAATATAACACTTTGTTATTGCCTTCTTATATGTTCAGGTGGTACAAGTTTTTATGGGCTCGGTATTGATCAAGTAGAAGACAGGTTGTACTTCTCAAACTACCACTACAAGAAGGTTGAAGTGGTCGGGGTGGACGGCAGTGGGAGGACAACAATCACCACCTGTACAGGCGAGCCGCTTGGGCTGACCATGGATCTGAAAGAGAGGTAACTTATTTCCTGCAATTTTACAATTGTAGCTTAAACTTACAGTACAGAAATAGTACGCTATAAAAGTATGCAGGGCTTAGACATTGTGTACATTATGTAGCTTGTGTAATATACAAATTGTAAATGTGTAGAATGCAAATTGCAAATAATACAATTCAATTTTACAATGTGTACTCTTTACAATGTTAATACCTGTACACCTACACACTGGGCTTTTGCTAATGTAGCATGCAAAAAAGTATTTACATTTTTAGGTATTATTGTGTGTTGGATAAGTTTGATAAAAGCATGTAATTACCAGAAGGTGGCAGGCAGTCTAGAACAATTCCAATATGTACTTTATGAAGAAATACTTATTCAGTGGAGCACAATTTTTATTCTAGAATCCTGAATATACATTACGTTGTAGTTAAAGTGAAACAAAAGGCATTGTTTTGGGCCTTTGCACCTAATATCATGCAAGTGGTTTACTGGGAATCTGTTCTAAAAGGGCGGAATTCTGGTCTAATGTCAGTGTGGATCGCGTGTATTTTTAACGTGGTTGAAATGTGCAGTTACAACTGTATTTGCTTTCATATTGGATTTACACGCAGTAAAAACTCTTACACTGCCATACTGTGCAGCATTCGGATGTAAACATGATTCAGTGAAGTATAGAGAGTTGTCTTTTTTGATTTCCTCTGGAAAAACAGACAGTAGTTAAGCAATGGATTCACAATTGCGGGTGGGCTGGCTGGAAACCGACGCGATATGCTAAACTTTGTTTGGCCCATTTTGAAGTGTCGCGTTTTTGAAGTTTATATAGTTTCATCAACTAATGGGTCAAGATCCTTCAAAACATCGGCGACGGAGAACGTTAAAGCCTGAAGCAATACCGACAATCTTCCATCATATACCCCAGCCAAAGGCTTCAACACAACACAAACACTAGATCAAGAGAACTGTCAAATTGGAAAACGAGGAAGTTAGTATTCAGTGAATGAATGGACTATCTTGCCAACTAAGTTGATTTTAGTTACAAACAACATGTCCAAACTTATTAGCAAGTGTGCGGCTAAAATCGTCTACGTCTACGATCAGGTGTTTAAAGTTGGAGTTGTGGGAAACCTAGTCAGCACCCTTAACGTAGGATTCTGGGCAAATATGGCGCTGCCCACGCAAAAAAAGATTTTTGGTGTTCAACGAGGTATATTTAATTAACCACTTGCGTGATATTCATTATTAAATTTGCAAATGGTTAGTTTTCAAGTACTCTTATAGGTGCAAAGGCCCCCAAAATCCCTTTGGTTTCACTGTAAGACTTGGTAAAAAAGAAATTAGTTTCTCGACCCCGCCCACTTCCTGTTTGGTCGCCACCTCCTGTTTTATTATTTACTTTTTGAAAAAGAAATATTATTTTGAAATGTTTTTTCGGTTCTGGGAAGAAATCTCTGCAAAAAACTTGTCATGCGAAGTACTGTTAGAATCTTGTTATTAACTTTTTTACGCATCATAGAGGGTGTGTGACTACAGAGTCTAAAATACAAGCAATGATTTAACAAGATTGCCATCCAAGGCAAAGGCCCAGATGGCAAGTGGACAAGGAAGCCATTGGCTTATCGACAGTCCAACATTGTTTATCTATGTGTAACGAGTACTTCCTGATATCCAATCTATAACGATCCTTTACTAATGTTGACCAGAGTTGTTTGATTTAAATCATTTGAGTTAAATCATGATTTAAATCACTCCAAACAAATAAAAAAATCATGCATCCGTTTAAATAACGATTAACACATCACAAAGGCCAAGATGTTGTTCTTCACTACATTCTGTCGTCATTTTCATTCGGTCGTGACGCAACTATTTATATTTTGTTATGATGATGTCGCAATGTTTCAAAGTCTCTTTCGACAGCGGGCGCCATTTTCTGTTGACTTCTTGTAATGAATATTCATTGTCATCATCATCAAAGATGTCGCAGTTGCATTTACTGGTGATCCATAGGTGCATAACGAAATTGCATCAGTGATTCTTTCAACGTTAAACTAATTCTTGCACTTAAACCCGGACACTAATTAAAACTAGTGTACTACACACGATATAATATACTCTATCATAAATGTTATGAAATAATGCTTACTATGCTAATAAATGTTTAGTTGATTGGTTTTGAAAATTCACGTATGCGATCATGTTGCATATTACAGCTGTATAGCCAAACTTTGAAGACCTGGGTTCATGAAATTATAAAAGTTAAACAAATTATTTTTTTATGTTTTCTGATTGCAGTGTCACATTTTATTTTAATGTTTAATGCCCATTAACTAATCAAACAAATTCTTGCAGCATTTAGGAGTTGTTTGTTTTGTTAATATCCCACTAACTCTGCTTGATGTGCCATGTTATTACCATCACATTGTTTTACATGTACCATTTTAGACGGCTGTTTTATTCACAATATGGTGGATCATCAACTGGTATATGGAAGGTGAATCTGGATGGAAGTGGACACACTCAGTTTGTGTCAACAAGTGTGGGCAAGACCATATTAAGTGTGTCCATCAACTACAACAGCAGCAGCAGCTGGTTGTGTTGGGGTAACTACCGTAAGTTGAAATCCTATCTCTGACACACTAAGAATTTACAGTGGAATCTCTAGAAAATAATTTCGCCAATTTGTTTCTTCTTCATTTAAACTTGAAGATCATTTGCTCGCAACTTATTCGCACCAATGGTGTTTTTTTTAGGTATAGTGACTCCACGAGAGGATATCGTTTTCCCTGGTTGGGATCTGTTGCTTTCCTTAGCATAGTTGACCCAGTTATATAATACAAAACTGAAGTCCCACTGAAGTAGTAATTTTAGGAATAAATAATTATGCCTGTGTGCATGTGCACGTGTACACGAGCGTGGGTATGTGCTTGCACGTATGCCATGATAGCACAATTACCTGAATGTGCTCAAAGTCAGCACCCTGTGTATTCATATATGTCATGATAGCACAATTAACTTCATGTGCTCAAAGTCAGCACCCTACGAACAGTGGTGTGAAAATAGTGTAGTGTCATATATTGGTGTTTTAATATAATCCATCAGCATTTAACAAATTTAAATCAAGGAAAGGTATTGTATAAGTAATATTCTCCATATGTTATCAATGCATTAAACAAATTTAAATCAAGGAAAGTTATTGTATAAGTCATATTCTCTATATGTTATCAATGCATTCATTCAGGTGAAGTCCTAAGCCAATCATAGTACTGCAATTTACAAAATATAATTTATGTAGTTAACCCATAAGCATATCTAGTGTAGCATCATATATACACTTTTAATTATTTATGGCTATCCAACACAACAAATATTTAATTTGGGAACTGATAATGTACAAACAACAAGAAACAGTCACTTACAATTATAGTGAAACATACTTTCATTTGCAAAACCAATTTAATTATTTAACTAACCAAAGTCATATTTTGATTTGTATTCTGTATGTGTCATTTTCTAGTTGCTCACTCTGCTTTACTGAATGTCAAATGTCTTTGTTACAGACCAGAAGCAAATACAGTGTTGTGACTACTTTGGCAACAACCCACAAGTATACAATGTCACTGGCCATCCAAGAGGATTAGCAGTTGGAAATGATGTTGTTTATTACTCACAATATAATCCACACAGGTAGTACACTTTGTAGCTTCACTTCCCATGTTGCATTACTTTGAATTGTCTACATTTGGAATATGCAGACTGTTAATTAAATAATGTCTTTCTACTTAAGCACAGGTAGTTATACCCCAAGTGGCTGGTCACAGCAACAATATCTAGGATCACAAAAAGGAGGGGCCAATATGGGAGGGCAAAGGGGAGGCCAAAGGGAGAGGTCAAAGGAGGGGCCAAAATGGGAGGTCAAAGGGAGGCCAAAATGGGAGGTCAAAGGTGGGGCCAAAATAGGAGGTCAAAGGGGAGGCCAAAGGAGGGCCTAAAGTGGAGGTCAAAGGAGGAGGCCAAAGGGGAGGTCAAAGGGTAAAGCCAAAGGGGACCCCAAAATGGGAGTGCAAAATGGGAGGTCAAAGGTGGAGACAAACTTAGTCACCCAGTAGTCTACCAAGCCACCATGTACCGCGTTAGTGGTACAACAGTTGACATACAGAACAAATAAAAAAGCCAAGGGGGCCATGGCTCCCTCCCTTAAATACACCACTGACTCACACAGCAAGAATTACATCAAATACTGTACATATAGTGTAACCAAACAAGTGGCTACTGTCTCCTGGTGACTGGTTATTGGTTTGTTTTCTTGCAGAGTTGGTTCAATCCAACTGAAAACAGGACTCCATACCAGTCTCAACATGGGGTCTTACAATGGCACCTACACCATCAGCATGGCATATCTGCACGGGGAATGCAGCGTGTCAGGACGGTCAGGTACAAGGAAGTATATTGATTATGTGTTAGTTTTAATTATTTCAGTTTTCTTGCTTTATGTTTCAACTCTCCTCTCTATATTTCTGCTTGCGCTGCTCTCCAGTCAGTGAGGGGTAAACAGCATTGACTGTGGTGACACTGACTTGCACGTGTTCTCTGGCATGTCTTAGTTCAGGTATAACAGGTAAAGACGTCACGCATTAAAACGTCACAGCTGATGACACTCCAGTACAAACACTAAAGGGTGACATCCGTCATCTCCTGGGTGAAGATGAACTGATCAGTTAGTTCAGTGGCGTCACAGACAGGATGAAGTACCAAGGTGACCAAGTCATCAGTTGACAGTGGGCAAGTGAGACGTTGACACAGTTTCTTTGGGGTAAGGACACATACTTGTATCTTCAGATTGATGTGACAAATTCTAGCAGCATTACTTTATGATATTGAAACATCTCTTTTTCTTCCCCCTTGGACCCTTGCAGGGTGGGGCCATTGTTCTGCCCTCAAAACGAATCATCCTGAGCCATTCTGTCCCACTCTTCGCTGTGGGGCCCGATAGCATACAGGTTAGAAGGTCGGACTCTCAATCGAGAGAACCTGGTTTCAAATCCCACTGCGGTCACTTCGAACCTTTGGCAAGTTTGATCACAGTTCACTCAGCTGTATAAAGGAGTACCTGGCAATACAGACAGTGGTGGAAATGTGAACGAATAGTCTTCGCGCAATTACAGCGTGGCTGAATGCTTCCCAGAGAAGTTGAGATGGCCTTGGAATGAACAGGTCTGCCAGGGGGTGAAGTGTAAAGCGCTTTGAGCGGTCCTACGGACTGGATACTGCGCTATATAAGAACGTACCTTTTATCTGGGTTATTAATTAGGGCAATTTTCATTCTAATTGTGATTAATTCAGTAAAGATCCTACTATCCATTTTCATACATACCTTCAAAATCACCTTAGCTCAAATTCCTGTAACATAGTATTGATATCAAAGTCGTGAAATGTAGCTAAATACATGTTCTATTAAAACAAACCATTGCTGTCAACATTAGCCCAGTTATGGTTTGTTAAACAAAACAACCAGTGAGGTTTGTTTTTGTAGCTGTGTGAATGTTGCTATGTTGAACCAGGCTGCTAGTTAGACATCATGATCCAGAGATACAGACATCAGCATCATTGTCACAGACTGCAATACAGACAAGTTGAAGTTCATTGTATGAGAGAAAGTGGAAGAAGTTGCTCTAGTCACACACTGCAATACAGGCAAGTAGAAGATCCTTGTACGAGAGAAAGCAGAAGTTGCATTAGTCAGGGACTGTAATACTGAGAGAAAGTGGAAGAAGTTGCTCTAGTCACACACTGCAATACAGACAAGTTGAAGTTCATTGTATGAGAGAAAGTGGAAGAAGTTGCTCTAGTCACACACTGCAATACAGGCAAGTAGAAGATCCTTGTACGAGAGAAAGCAGAAGTAGTTAGTTAGTAGAACATGCTGAGTGAGGGGAACTAATTAGAACTAGCAAACAGTATGTTTCAATACTTTCAACCAAATTGCACATATTTATGTTGTTAAAGTATGTAAATAAAATATTCCATCCTAGCACATTTAATAGTTAGATAAATACATCATATGATATAGCATCCAGTACACAACACATTGTCAGACATTTGTCTTAATATAGATCTTCAAAATCATTTTACCTCAAATTAATGAAATGCATTAAACACCACATTGATTTAATCAAAGGAAATATAGGTTGGAATAAAACAAATCACTGCTAAGGTTATTCACTATTTACATTTGCATAACAAGCAGTGCAATTTATTTCTAGTTCAAATATATTTGTGTTAACATAAAATATATTTAGCTAGTGCAATTTATTTCTAGTTGAAAAGTTGATTAATTAAATTACAATTAACTAAACATTTTCAAATTAAATTAACCTGATACATTTCTTATGTCAGTTAAATTAACCTCCCAAATTATTCAGTTAAATTAACAATTACTTTTAATTCAATTAATAATTAAAAAGTGTAGAAATGTTTACACATTTAAAACAGTTCTAAAATCGCAAGACAGAAATGTGTTTTGTAACTTTGTTAGAAAGAGATTTGCTCATACAATATTTACAATACATTTCTTTCTGGGGCATTTATTAACATTTTAAAAGTTGCAGATACTTGTTAAAATTAATTATTTTATGGCAGGCTTTTGATTTAAGTTGGCTCTATAAAAAGATCTCAAGCTGAAGCTATATTACTTTTCTCTACATCACCCCATTAACAGTTACATCTACACCCGAACAAAATATAGATTCATATGTCTAATGGCACCATAGATTCGCTTGGCTGCAAGATGCCAGCCCCAAATGTTTACTTTAAACAGAAATTTGCAGAAACCAAATCTCTCTCTCTCTCTCTCTCTCTCTCTCTGTCTGTCTGTCTGTCTGTCTCTGTCTCTGTCTCTGTCTCTGTCTCTGTCTCTGTCTCTCTCTCTCTCTCTCTCTCTCTCTCTCTCTCTCTCTCTCTCTCTCTCTCTCTCTCTCTCTCTCTCTCTCTCTCTCTCTCTCTCTCTTAATTCAATTAACAAATTAACAATTGAAATTAATACACACCTGGTGCCAAGTCTATCACTTTAGCAGTAGAACTACAATTCAAAGTTACGCAAAATAAAATATGCTCATTTTGAATCCAAATATCCTACCAAACCACAATTTCACCTAAAAACACAAGAAAAAGAATTAAGTAAATATACCCAACTTAAAAATATTCAGCAAGGGGGAAGCCCCCTTCCACACTTCCCCCTCGCAACTGCAGCTCAAGGCCCCCTGTGCTAGATTTTTATCTACCCTATCACATAATGAACAGTGGTAGATCTACGCCTCTTTGTACAATGTTATTGGCAGATCTGGAGTTGTAACAGTGTATGTATGTCATGTTGCAGAACCAGGCAACAACTTGGAGATCACAAACAGAAGAGACAAGTACTGCAGACCGTGGAAGTCCCAACTCTCACAGACTGTGGAAGTCACAGCTGTTACAGACCGTGGAAGTCACACCTGTCGCAGATCAGAGGACAGACGAGTAGAACATCCTCAACACAAACTACAAGACAGGCGAAATGGTGTCAAAAACAGGTCAGAGTAAATGTCAAGTAAAAGTTGGATACTGTGTGTAATACAACACAGTAATGGCAAATACATTAGAACATACAAGTTAAATGGTATACTTGTCAAACTTCAGAATTGTTATGATCAGATATGTTTCCAAATTCTCCATGCAGAATCAGCTAAAAACACCACATTGCCACTGACATGGTTGCTCTCAATTTAATTATTTTCAAAAAGCAATGTTTTAACCACAGTAATAAAATCCACGACTTTACACATACATGTGATTATTATCTTTGTCCCTAAATATATTAATTCACAGCGATCTCGCAGCGGGTTCTTGTAGAACTTTTAGAAAGAACCATTAGAAGAACCGGCTGCAAGATCGCTGTTAATTATCACATTTAGTGATGAAAATATCACCTGTATGTGTGAATGTATGTATGTCCATGATTACCGTGAAGGTGTTCTATTTGGCTAAAAGTTGCTTTTTTAAAAAGAATTAGAACTTGCAGCAACCGTGTCAGTGGCACTTTAGACTATGCCAGTTGTTCAATGGAATGCATGAGTCACTCATTAACCACAATGATGTCATATTGTTTCAGCTGAACTGTCTTGACCGAGGAAGCACAGAGATATGACAGAGGCAACAGACACACACACTTCACAGAAGATGTCAACACAACTCAGACACGAATCACTTCCCAGATGTAAGAAGTCTACACCACTTGGTCAAAAGACAAGAACCACTTCACCAAATCAAACAAGATGTAACATCATTTGCGAAGACAAATATATACAAATTATTATCGTTGCTCAAAAACTGATCGAGCTATTTTAGTACGAGTTCAGTAATGAGGCTCTGGTGATGAACCTCTGCTGCAACGAATCGTAGTGAGACTAGGTGAAATAACAACTGGATACGCTGCAACAAACAAGGAGAACAATGACATTGTGACAGTCACAGAGATTCACAGGAACACTTGTGATGGCCTTGATGGCTGTGTGAACAATAACAACTGGACACACTGCAACAAACCAGGAGAACAATGACATTGTGACAGTCACACAGATTCACAGGAACACTTGCGATGGCCTTGATGGCTTTGTGAACAATAACAACTGGACACGCTGCAACATACAATGAGAACAATGACATTGTGACAGTCACAGAGATTCACTGGAACACTTGTGATGGCCTTGATGGCTGTGTGAACAAAAACAACTGGACACGCTGCAACATGCAAGGATAACAATGACATTGTGACAGTCACAGAGATTCACTGGAACACTTGTGATGGCCTTGATGGCTGTGTGAACAAAAACAACTGGACACGCTGCAACATACAAGGAGAACAATGACATTGTGACAGTCACAGAGATTCACTGGAACACTTGTGATGGCCTTGATGGCTGTGTGAACAAAAACAACTGGACACGCTGCAACATACAAGGAGAACAATGACATTGTGGCATTCACATTCTTAATTTGAAAACGTGGATATTTTGTCAGCCAATAGATTAAGTTGCTGGTCCCAGTAGTTGTGCCTGTGTTGGTGAACACAATACAAACTGACTATACGAGTTGATCACCAGAGCAACATGTTGATACCTAAATATATTTGTACCAAACTTGGTACTTGGACGACAGATTCAGTGATTGCTCGTACGCACACGCACACACACAAATACAAATTACTGATTACTAATGACTGATTCAATTAATGCACTCTCGCACGCCACAGGCATATACATTTATATATATATATATATATATATATATATATATATATAATATATCATATATATATATATATATATATATATAAGCTTTCATATATATATATATATATATATGAAAGTTCCGTCAAAGTTTAAGCACGTTTGTTCAAAATCAAGTACAAATCCACCCACCTTATTTTAATTAATATCGCATTAATAATTGTGCATTTTTTACCTGTAGTTTTTTATAGTACTTATTGTGACAAAGCTTAGCACTTGGATAAAGGGATACCTTACTACCTGTAAATCATGATTAATATGTAACAGCATCTGTAATGTATACATTTTAAAGTGGTATCAATCCTTAATACTAAAATGTCGCGACTATTTTATATTAGGCATTAGGTATTTCTGATATCATGTAATAACACAATTAAATCACTATTAATGATCATTTTGACCATATAGTGTTCTTGATGCATAGATTTTTACTTGTCTCGTGTATTTTTACTTCATGTTTTGTTAATTTTGTATAATAATAATTAGTTTTGTAATTAAATGTCTGGATGCACAATAAAATGTATGTAATAAATATTTATATATTTTGCAATACCTTGTTTTTTACAGCCTAATATATTCCCCACATACATCTGCAATAAATTATACGATATCAGCTACAATTTGCTTTGATGTTGTATTCTTAAGATATTCCAATATCAAGTATACAAGTTTCCATTTACACTATAAGGATGAAAGACAATATATTTTCTTAAAATAAACGCATTTTTCGCGTTTTGCCCTGAAAATCTTCAGATATATTATAAAGCATGCACATCTCTTGAAATCAGACAGAACCATTTAAGCACCTGAAATACCCTTTTAAACATTATGTTCCACAACACAACAAATACGTAACAATTGCCAATGTTTAGTGAGTGGCGCCACGTGGTGGCTGCGGTTCAACCACAGTTTCGACGAGTAAAGTATACTCAACAGTTGTGTTGAACTTATAACACATAACATGATTGCTTTTCAAAGCCGCAATCTATCAGGTGAACAAAGTAAGGAAATCAATAGTATATGACATCTACATGTGATGCCTACCATTTAAATACTTTTTTCTATTTTGGTTTTAAATAAATCCACATTGCTAGCATAATTCATACACCTTCATATAGTGTGTGAATATATCCAGAATTCCCAAACAAAACACTGTATATTAACGTATATTAAACACATGTATGCAAACATTTATTTTGATTCACCAACACTATTAAATAAAAGAAAACATTGCAATGCAAATCTTGTATAGGTTTCGTTGACCTACAGACAATTTGTTGACATCAACCTATTGTTGTATCCGGTGATATTGTATAGTTCGCACGCACGCACGCACGCACGCACGCACGCACGCACGCACACAAACATTTCCGAAGTGGGCGTAGGTGTAAGAACAGTGGCGCCACGTAGCTGACAATGGACCAACCAACGCTTTACGTGCAGCCCGAACACGTCATGGGTGTTATTTGGTACATCGGGTTAATAATAACTTGCATCCTAGGTTAGTTAAATGGCCTTTCTGAGAGGCTGTTGTTTATCTAAGCACGTATACTTCCGTTATTTATACGAAGGGAACAATTAATGTACCCAAGAAACAAAAAAAATTAATATTTCATAGTAACCTATGAGAATGTGGG